>JANAVB010022397.1:4875779-4943867 GCA_029216955.1 Iris pallida | reverse complement strand
GACTTCATCGTCGATTTGCATCCATCATTTCTGGCTTGAAACGTTGTTGTTGCTGTTTGACCAGTTTTGTATTCGGCAGAATGTTCAATTTGTGAGTAGCAACTTTGGGATCTAGACCTGGCATGTCTTCATAGCTCCAGACAAAGTCGTCTATGTATTCTTTAATAAGAAGAATTAATTCTTGCTTATCTGTCTCTGGGAGGTTCTTGCTGATGAATATTGGACGAGGTGACCTGCTCTCTTCTACATTAATTTGCACCAATTGATCTTCAGTAAGGTTCTCGCTGTTCGAATCGGAGTTCCCATTGATTATCCATTCATTGAGCCCAAGGATCTGTTTCGGGACTTTCTTCAATATCCTCGTCATATCCTTCTGGAAGTTCTGCGGAGACCATGTTGGAAGATACAATCAGCCGATGAACTTGGCCAACACTGGTATCAGAATCCCATGATCTGGAATCAGAAGAGTTAGAGCGCCCTCGCTATCAGATTCGGAGACTGCTGGGGATAACACCGGGGAGAAGCATATCCAAGACCTCTTTTGGTCTTACTGTAATACATCTGATTTCCCTTCCGGAACAGTAGTATGAATAGGAGTTCGCCTACCCTTGCCGTAATTGAGGCCACTCTTGAAGTCATAACCCATCTTTCGGATGATGTCTTTTGATTGTTGACTATAACGACGGAGTTGAGATGTCTTGTATCGTTACTTTTGCTATCATCCGTATAACTGAATTGTTGTTCCGGTCCTTTACTAAAAAGTATTGGACTCTCACCTTTCTTTCGAGCGGAAACAATACGATATGAATCTTTTGGATGTTCCAGTGAGACCTCTGTTTGAAGAGACTGCACAACTCCCATTGTAAATGACTGATAGCTATCTAACATATCCAAATCATTTAGTATGATAAATGACATCAGTATACTAGAAAGTAGATGCTTTTTCATTGATTTGTACATTCGTATTTACAACAGGACCTTTAGCCTTAGCAGGCTTGGTCAGATTGATTACAAGAGGGAAGAAGAAGAACGTGGAGGAGAATTGGCCTTCTTACAACGAAGGTCGATAACAAGTGGCTCAGAGGTGGTGAGCTCCTTTTGTCCTTGTTATGAGTTAAATCTATAACAAGTGGCTCAGAAGTGAGTTGCTTTTTATTCTTGTTATGACGTAAGTCGATAACATGGCTCAGAAGAGGTGAGCTCCCTTTTATAATCATCAATTGGTTGTTTCTGGACTGGCAAGTGAATAACCAGTGGCTTGGAGGATTGAGGACGGGATACATGCCCTTTGATAGGAATGATAAGGGTGTCATTAGGCACTGCTTCTTGCTCTTCTTCAGTATCCAGAGACAGCACCACCTTCATGAATTCATCCTTATACATACGAGCATCGTTGCAGTATGCTTCGACGCCTTTGAAAGGATAGAGATCAGCAACCTCTTTTTGCACCTCTCTATTGTCATCAACATATTTGAAACATTAATGTAGAGTTGAAGGAACAATGTTGTGCTCATGCAGAAATGGTCTTCCCAACAAAGCATTATAAGAACGACCATGATTGTCAATGATGTAGAAGGTCACCTTTGTGCGAAGATTGCCTATTTGGAGTTTTAGACGAATCTTGCCTAGAGGCTCACTCCTGCCCTGATTAAATCCAAGAATGGTGGTAATTGTACTGGAGAGACTATGCACTGGGATCTTCAGCGCATCCAATATTGTCTTTGGCATGATGCTGAGAGCAGACCCTGGGTCTATCAGAATACGATCGACTTTCATCGAGTCGACATATCCTGTATAGTAGAGCAGTCGTCCCTGTTGTCTTCCATCAGCATGTTATTTGTGTGAAAGTGATGTTTGGAATCAATTCCAGAATACTATGACAATGAAGGCAAGAGACAGGCTCTGTTGTAGGTTTCTTCAGAAGTGCTAGACAAGTTTCAGCTTGCATGAGAGCCTCACTTAGAGTTTCTCGAGTCTCTTTGGAAAGACGCAAGAGCTCGAAGATGGACAGCCTGGCCGGTGCATTGGCTAATTGAGCCAAGATGTCGAAGTTGTAAGGCTTTTCAAGTCTAGAAGGAGATGACTTCTTCAAAGGTTTGTCGAAGCGGACTTGCTGTTTACCTTTGTCAGCGACCGTCGGCTTGGGAGGAATGGGTACCACAACCGGTGAGGGTGCAGAAGAACTATCCTCAGTGGAAATAGGCTGCACTGGAGCCGACTCAGAAGAAGAGGCAGGATTCTCTTGAGCTTCGGGGTAATCCTTCAAATAGGCTTTCCCTGATCTGGTGCCCAACAAAATTTTCTCGTCAACTATGGGGTCAAAAGACACTATGTTACAAGTCTTTGTCTTGCCCTTGGAACGAACTTTCTTCTTGAAGGAAGAGGGAAGTTCAAATTCTGAAGCAAGATCAGGGTGGATCCACATAATCTCGCCATTGTCAAGAGACAAGGGAACGAGACCTTCACTTCGTGGAGGAGGGAGATTCTCGATCTCAAGAGTAGCTTTGGGGATAGGCGACGCCATGCTGTACCATCTGCGGAGGGAAGTCACCGAATTGAACTAAAATCTTATTTGCAGTCACAGTCTTCTTGTCTTGTTGTAGAGTGACAACCCCAGCATTGACCAGCTCTTGTATCTTGCCTTTGAGCACGTAGCATGCTCGAGTAGGATGCCTAATGAACCTGTGGTAGATACAATATTTGGGATGATCAGTCTTACCGACTTCATCCGGCTTCTTTGGGTCTGGGAGTTGGATCTTGTTGCTTTTGATCAAGCAATCAAAGATGCTAGCAGTGTCATTCTCGTCAAAGGAATACTCTACTTTTGGACAAGGTTCCCTGGCCGGAGGGCAGAAGGATTAGAGGTAGACGTAGGTGGAGCCACGTTGACTGCCAGAGACTCTTTACTCTTCAAGTTGATGTTCAATGTCTCTTTGTTCTTGCGGTTGTTTTGACGATTACCGCTATTCGATGTTTGGTGTTCATCTCGATCAGGGTTAGACATTTGTACCCCCAGCTGCTTGAACTTGTCAGCGCTAACTTCAGCTGCTTTAACGTTGACAATGAAGGATGGCCAATCTTGGAACAGAGTTGACCCTGTCCACATGCTGATGATAGGCAAAAGATTGCCTTACAAGTGTCTATGGTGACAGCGGCCGGAGTCCCAGGATGCATCTTCAAGGCTTCTCGGCGGAATCTTTCAATGAAACTTTCAGCAGTTTTATTATGTTTTTGTTTGATTTTATTAAGGGCTGACATGGTCATGTCGTTGATCCTTTCATAAAATTGTTCCAAGAAGATTTGTTTTAGACCAGAGAAGGAAGTGATACAACCATCGGGCAGGCTTTACCAATCGTATGCTACGCCGGCTAAACAGACAACGAATACTCTGGTAAGAAGAGCATCATTTGGTTGAAGTTGGACAGTCATTACCTCGAAGTGGTTAATGAACTGACTGGGAGAGGGTGCCATCAAACAGCGAGATTGTTGGGATTTTATACTTAGGAAGAAATGGGACTTCTTTCCATTCAACTGGATAAGGTTGCTTGATCCCCAACCTTTGTAAGTTGTCCTTCTCTTTGAAGGCCTCGAACTGAGTGCGCAAGAGTTTGACAGCTTCATTAGCATCCTCTGATAATAAAAAAGGAGTAGGCTGGGTCACAGTGTTAGGGGGGAACAGCGTGATAAGCACTACCCCCAGCACTGACTGACTGGGTGTAGGTTGGACCTGTACAGGAAGTACTTGAGGAGTTACTACCCCCAATCCTGCATTGACAGGCACCGACGATGCTATAATTTCAGGATTTGTAGGAGGTACGGTCGGTGGTACTGTATGCTGGGCCACGATGATGGAATGCATACTTGTAACCATTTCGGCCATTGTCTTCAGTTTGTCTTCTAGCGCAGCTATTCTTTGTTCTTGACTAGCTGAACTGGAAGCATCGGGATCTTCAGTGACAACATAAGCTGTCACTTCTCTAGGTACAGTGGAGGACACCGTCTGTTCTGAACTTTCGCTGTATGCATCGTAGTCGGAGAAAGAATCTCCTGACTGAGAAGGAGGAAGATGACCGGAGGGATCTTGAAGATTCCTTTGACCGATTGTGTCTCGGCTGCGGGATCTGGTATGTTGAAATACTCCTTCAGAAGATTCTTGGAGTAGATCCAAATACCGCTGGCTAGGACGGCGAGGCTTGCCGTGATTAGAGCACTTTCTACCCCCAGTGTCTCTGGAAGTCATGTTGATGGAAGCGTACAAAACTTCGTCTTCATCTTCTGACATAGGTTCAGAAGTTGTAAAGTTAAGACGATCGAAGACAGATCGTCTTGTTGTCTGGTAACAATACTGGATGATAACCTTGTGGTTACAATGATGATCTGATGATTGAACTGGAGGTGTCGAGACATTGTCCCGCTTTTGCCTGAGATGTTCTCGGAGGTCGGGAACAACAACGGGACGAGAAGAAGTTTGAGGGACATGTTCTTTGATAACATTTGGAACATGGTTCCGATTCTTCAAATGTTTTATCCCTTGAGTGTACAGGGAAGTGCTCACTTCATTAGCATAAGTGTCAGGATTTTTGACCTTGGAAGTTTGTTTCTGATGATGTTTGGTCTTCGGCATTAGCTGTTTGCGTTTTACCGAAGTTTATCTGTTGAAATAAGTTCTTAGATCAGCAAATTCACCCCCAGGGGTTTCTGTCTGAGACACCAACAATTTTCCCTGTTTTGATCGGGATATCTTGAGAGTTGGAAGATCTTGGAATTCTGCTACCCGGGGTAGATAGAATACCTCTTTGATCAGTACAAGTTTTCTTGACATGAAGGAAAGAAGAACCCTTGTTTGAAGGAGTTCTTGTACTGACTGGTGCCGAGGCACGTTCAGATTGATCTTCTACGGTAAAAACTGAGAAAGATTAAGAAAAGACCAAAGGGCCTTTTCCTTTGTTTTGTGAAGAAGGGTTAGCTAAAGAGCGTTTCCCTCTGTTGTCTTCCAAGTCGTAGGACGAGGAAGTTTGAGAAAAGACCAACGGCCTTTTCCTTTGTTCTGAGGAGGAGGAGGAATAGCCAAAAGACTACCCCAGTGGATTGCGCAGGAGCAACAGAGTGCTTGGGAAGAGAAGCTGAGTCTTTCCCTTTGTTGTGAGAAGAGGAGAGATAAGCCAAAAGACAGAGATTAGCTAAAAGATTGTCTTTCTTGGACTGCGCTGGCACAATTTGCGCACTGGCTGATTGTGCAGGAGTTCTGACAGATGGCTTTTTGGTTCTGACCACAGAAACTGTGGTTTGCGCATCGGAAGTTCTGGCCACAGAGTATTTGGGATGCACTCTGGTTGCTGGAGTAGTGGACTGCGCAGGCAAAGTTGCAGCCAACTGCGCCAGGGACAGAGGAGTCTTGCACTTTGACAGAGCAGCATCAGAAGTAGCTTGTGCACTGGCCATAGCAGACTGCACATGAGTTGCAGAGGCAGATTGTGCAACAGCAGAGACTTTGGACTGTACAACAGTCTTGGTGGCAGAGACCTTAGATTGTGCAGCAGTCTTGGTGGCAGAACGGACAGACTGCACAGCAGTCTTGCTGGCAGACTGTGCAACAGCAGGGGTAACAGACTGCGCAGCAGTCCTGGGGACCCAAACTGGGCACACTTTGCTCGTAGCAGAAGTGGTTGCAGTGCGAGGGGTGGTCCTGGAGTTGATTATGGCTTCGTAGGCCGTCTGGTTGACCTTCACAACCAGCGTCTTCTGCGTCTTTCCGATAGACGCAACGTCACATTGAGTTGTCACTTCCTCGTCGGAGGAGAAAGTCGTCTCCAGCAGAGTCGCCATTTTGTTTACAAAAACAAAAGTATGAACTTTATTTCAACAAACTTTGTAAAGAGATTACAAGAATTCTGGAAAAGTACAACTGTAGGAATCCAATCTAGATGACGATTGCTTTTGCCTTGGACGATGTGAACTTTGAAGACGATAGCCTCGGAAGTTGAAGGCAAAAGCCTCGGAAGAATGCAGCAGCACTTGGGCAAGAACTCCTGAACTCTCTGATATTTCTGAACTTTATGTCTGATCCCCTTGAATGAAGACTTGAAACTCTACTTATAGAGTTCTGGAAATAACTAACTTTTAGTTATTCTGAATGGCGCAAGTTGGATTGCACATGGACTGGCTTGCGCAGCATCAGACTGCACTGGCAGTTGTTGGATCGTGGGCCAACTGTCTTGGACACATGGCATCTTTCGATTGAATTACGCATGATCGTGTGCGGACGGTTGCCACGTAGTGAGCTATTGATGGCATGAATGCCACATGTACATTTGTCAGTTGTCATGATGAAGTACGCCACCTGAATTGTGCTGACTTCAGATTGTGCCAGGTTGGACTGCGCAACAGAGTGCCTGGCCGATTGTGCTGCATGTACAGCTGTCCTCGAGCGCCGTGCTGCACAATAAACGAACAGTCTCCTCGTTCTCCGTGCTGTCAGTTGTCAGAAGATCTGATTCTGTCAGATAATGATGACATTTGCCACGTCAGCTTGCGCGCTTGAGAGTGTGCGCAGTCCAGTCTGCGCAATCTGGATGGTGCACAATCTGACTTATGTGCAGTTCATTTGAAAGATGTATTTTTTGATTTTCATGACTTTGTTAATGGGTGCAACTTGATTTTTTAGGACCTACAACAACAATAAAGAATATATTATAATCGAGTCAAAAATTTGTCATTTATACATGTAGTTGGACGGAGACAAATCCACTACCAACCAATTTAAAGGAAAGAAGATATACAAGGAAATGATCGATAAAATAGTAAGACGAACCAAGAGCAATCATCCTCGAAGAAATGAAGAAGATCACGACCTTGGCTAGAACACCTACAAAAAGTCACAAAGCACACACCTGGAGAGATAACCAGGTCCTCAGAGGGACGTAACAAGATACAAGAAAATACCATGCCATATAACTGTGATATATAGAAAATAAGGGATGCATGCAATAGGGTACCTAACCGTACTATAGTGAATATGCAATAAAGAACAATCCTCCATATATGGGAACTCGGGCTGTATAGCAGTGGCATCGTCCCTCTCATTGGGAATCAGTACAATCCGTCCATAACATTCGACGAACGTCAGAGAGAATCAGTAAGAAAATGTCCATAACGTTCCCTGAACGTCAGAGGGAATCAGTACAATAGGGTGAACCTGTATCTCCAACGGAGCTTCAGGTACAATAGCAGTATGTAAATGTGGCCCGTACATCAAGGAACTGTTCTTCCCTCCCAATGCCTAATGGAGTCACATCCATGACTCATATGACCATCTAGTAACTGCCAAGTCCACTAGCATGCAATTCTATTGGCAGTTACTCCTAACCGTCGCACGCCCCATACGTATCGGTGGCCGGTCGACTATGCGAGTATGTGTCCTATATGTGACTCACAATATGGTAAAGTACGTGTCAAGGCCGTATAAGATATACCAATACCTCATCATCAACGGGTGGTCACTAAGCTAAGTCAATGCAAGTAAATAATATAAGGCAAATAAACGACCGATATGGTCGCTTGCACCCAAGTGTGACTCGGACACACAGTGATATAAAACATAGAACAATATATAAAACTGAAAAAATAACTGAAAAATAAAGTAAAGTAATCACAGAGTAAGGTGGCAAGGTATCTTGCCTGGTTGGACGCCTGGTGTACTGCAATGATCAAGGTGGCACGAACTACGACTTTGGTGCAACAACTATGCAAGGTGACTTCTAATGGTGGCACGGACGACATAAGGTAGTCTAAAATTGGGAAGGGAATGGAAAATGGAACTAGGTCATGGACAAGGATTTATAACCGAAGAATTTGAGGAAATAATAATAATACGTATATTATTTTAGAAAATACTTATGATACCTAAAACTATATATTTTTACCCGAAAATATTTTTAGGCAAATACATACTTGGAAATTACTAGTAATTATTTTATAACTCGAAAGCTACCTTTTTATTAGTAAAATATGATTTTAGATAAATACTTGGAAAATAAAAATAAAAAAAAAATAAATAAAAATAAAAATAAAATATTTTTATGCTAAAATCCAAAATTTGTCATATAGAAATTTATAAATAGTAAACCATATATATATTTATATATTTTACTAGACAAAAAAATATTTAGATTACTACTTTTTGATAATTCAAAAAAATCATTTTAGGCTATAATACGTAAATAAAATACTATAAAATAATATAAGAACATATTTAGAAATACCTCAATATCATGAGAACAAAAATACAATATAGGTCTTGGTAGATCCAATAAAATAATAGTGACAATTAATATACTTATTAATAATAGTAATAAAATTTATATTTAACATATATATGTTTTTACGTACTAATTTACAAAACCAAAACATATACCCTTTTATTAATTAATAAATAATTGTAAAATACTACTACTGCTGTACAAGGGAAGAAATAATAATAATAATAATATATAATAATAATAATATAATATAATAATATATAATATATAATGATTTAATCAAATAAAAGGAAACACCAAAGCAAAAGCAAAAAAATAAAAATAATAAAAAAATAAAAAGAAATATCATGAGCTGCTGCTCTCTTTTGAAAAGAGGGGGAGGAGAGAGAGATGACAGGAGCAGAAGGAGCGATCGGGAGACCCCTGAGAGGGAGAGAGAGGCGACGGGGGTCGGGCTCGGCGCCGGTGGTCGTTGGCGACCGCGAGCTCGCGGGTGCTGCAGCAGTAGCGCTGTAGCGTGGGGGAGCCACAGATCTCGCCGCCGATGGTGATGCAGTGGTAGGGGATCGCCGGCGCAAGGGGGCAGCGGTCTTGGGTTGGCGGTGGAGGAAAGGGGCGGAAGCTCGGGGGTGACGCGACTGCGAAAGGCGGCGGCCACGGGAGGTGAGGGTGTGTGTGTGTTTTTATTTTGTTGGGTTTTGGCTGGGCAGCCGGTCGTGGCGGCCGGTCGCGGTGGCTTTGGTGGGTGTTGTTTGATTTTGGGGTGTGATGGTGATGGTGGTGGCGGTGGCCGCGGCGGAAGTGCGGCGGAGGCAAGGGTCGGGCTGTGGTGTCGGAAGGCTTGGGGTTGTTGTCGGTTGTGGAGTTTTCTGGTGGCGGGTTGGCCGGTGACGGCAATGGTGGTTGTGTCGCTGCCCTGGCGGAGGTGATGGGTGTTTTAGCGGTCGGCCGTGGGTCGAGGCCATGGATCTCGGGGAATTGATGGTGTCTTTTGTCGGGGATGCTGGGATCTTTGGTCGGGGATGTTGGGAAGGTAGCGGTGATGGCAAGGTAGTTGTGACGGTGATGGTTGTTGCTGGGGATGGTCGACGTGATGGTTTGTGGTGGTGGTCGGGGATAGGGTGGTGATGTCGAAGACGATGTGGTGGCGACGATGGTGTTGGTAGGGGCGGTGGTAGCGTGGTGATGATAATGGTGGTGGTGGCGTATTTGTCCGGGGATAGCAGGGGCGGTTGTCGGGGCCGTGCAGGGAGTAGGTGCGTGGTTGTGGAAAAGGAGACGGCTGGGGAGTCGCGGCATCGGGGAGGCTGCTACGGCCTTGAGGGTAGGGTTAGGTTAGGGATTAGTCGTATCGTGTCGGGGTTGTCGACACGGGGGAGGTCGCAATGTACATGTACAAAGAAATAATCTATTGGAATGACACCCGGGGTCGGACCCGAGGCCATCACGGCTGACACGAAAAGAAATTGGACACAGACAAAATGCACATCATCTGGTGGAAATTTGTGGAGTAAATTGTGGATGAAAAACTTATGGAGGCTCCCTTATTTATAGGGTTGAGGTAATCCTTAGAAGATAAGGTTTTGGATTATTTAAACCCAAAAATAGATAATTTGCTACTTAATTTAAATCAAATTTAAATTGATTCAATCAATAATCCAAATCAAATTTTAATTTAAATCTAGATAATCTAAACTTAAATTAAACATAAATTCTATATTTACATTTAAACTATTTAAATCAAATCCATAAAATCTAATCAAAGAATTAAATCGCCACAAAAATTTCAAAATTGTTTCCAAAAATACTAATATTAATAATTTCAAAAATTACATTATTATTTAAAATAAACTATAAAAATATTTATGTATATATGTATGCACGAAGAATTTTATTTATTATTAATAACTGTATAAATGAAAGGCTTTTTATAAATAAAATAATAAAATAAATAAAATAATGAACTTGGAAATTTTGGTATGATAGCTAAAATAATTATTATATATATTTTTAAAACTATAAAAATAGAAAAATATTTTTCGAAAAAAATTATGTACGCTCGCACATATTCGCACTCATCGCGCAATTACGAAAAAAAAAATTCGCGCGCGATGTACAATGCAACTACGAGACGTACAAATACAAATAATAATCAGTACCAAATAAAAAAAATACTGTTGAAATTTAGGGGTTTTACACCGCCACCCAACAGATCCACCCACCTCGACAATGGTGACCGTCGTGGGTCATCGTCGCCCTGTCGTACTCAGTCTCCGTCCGCCCTTGAAGCCGCGCCACCATTTCCCTCTTCTCATAGTGAGCTTTTCTTCCTTTCCTTCTCGCCCTTTTTCTCCTTCCACTCATACTTTCTCCCGGATTTGGAGGAGAGAACTGCTGTCTCTCTCTTCCTTCAATTAGACTTGGGGAGTTTTTAGCCTAACGGGTTTGGGTCTAGGTCTAACCCGATAAGCTTTGAGTATTGTTACCCTTTAATCCTTGATCCACTTGGACTGGGCTTCAAACCCAGTCAATTTTTTTTTAGTGAAACATTGTATAATCTTTCCTGGACTTGGGCTTAAGCCTGTGTTCAGCTATGGTGGTGGGTCGGCAGAATGAATAATTAGACTATGGGTCTTCAGCCGACAACAACCTAAAATAATTAGACTATGGGCTATTTCATGATATTATTGGGCTAAGGTTTTGATTTGGGTTGAAGCCATTGAGATTACTTTTATATTTTGATAACCAGGTTGTATTGGCTTAGACCAATATATATATATATATATATATATATATATTATATATATATATAATTATATATATTAATATATATAATATATATATATATTTTATATATATATATATATATTATATTATATATATATAATATATATATATATTTTTTTTTATATATATATATTATATTGTGTTGTTATAAAAGTTAGAAATACATTGTTATTATTATTATAGTATGTTAATTCCAAAACATTTTCAAAACATATATATAATTGGTATTTTATAATTGATTGTGTGTGGGTTGAGGATTTTAAAAAACTGGAAACAGTAACAAATGAGACCCCCTCTCTGTCCTTTTAATAGTGATAATACCATTTATCGTGATCAATAATAATGTAACTATTAAGTTTAGATGGGCTGTGAGGTTGTCATGGGCCGAGCCTCTTATTTAGTTTGGATTGAGTTTTTAAACCGACTATTGGTTTTAATAAGTCATTTTAGGACAACTATTGATTGGCCTACATATTTATCACCTAAAATGTTGGGTTTTAGAGAAATGGTTTTCAATATTATTGGACTGCTTTTGGGTTAGAATTCATGGACTGGACTTTTAGCCCATGTACATTGGTACATATATTTATATATAATTTAATTCAGTACTTACTAATATTTCCTAAAAGACTAATAATATTTTATTGGATAAATATTTTCTAAAATAAGTACATTCAAGTGTAGTTTCAAGAGACATCACCTTTCTAGCCTCATGATTAATCTCTATAAATCACCTTTAATCATCATTAATTATGACTATTTTAGTCGTACCCATTCTTGACTCGATTGTCGTACCGAACTCTGATTTTGGACTCCAATATATCAAACTAGGTTATTTGGACTATTCTGGACTTATTCAGACTGCTGTGCCATCGATTGGGACCATCTTATGGAGCATAGCATTGTGCCTATCTCGTGTCGACACGTTCGTATAGCGCACGTCTACTCCAACCAAATCGAGACGAGTTCTCTCTAATCGTTTTCATTCATGATAGTATCTATATTGCCTGCTTTAGACTACTTTACTTGATGCTGACACATTATTAACATGGATTGGTACTATATGGATCTTGTCATGAGATGTTATCCCCTTACCGGGTGCATCGGGTATTTCATGTTCATGTACTTTATCATGTGCATCACATACTCCTTGTACTCGTATTCTTTATGTACACTCCTGTGCTCTCATGTACTCTCATGTTCACATGTGCTGCATGCATAACTAATAATCATGTACGTAACGTAACTTGACCAGATCCTTGTGTATTGATTGGGGTAAGGGGGAGTAGAAGTGGTTATGTGATTATATTCCAGTAGTGTAATCATTTACATGTCTGTTATACCGTCACGTATAATGAAGTCATCTTATCTTAGTCATATGCAACCTAACCTGATTACATAACCATCTTGTGCTCTGAAACACTTATACTATTTATAGTTCATAGATTCTTATTATATTTCATGTGCTCAGTTTACTTATCCATATCTCCTGTATTTCTGTACTTTTTATAGCACGTCATGTATTTTATTCTATTGTTAGCTCTATATTTCCATCATATTTTGGAACTGCTTTCAGAAATATGTGCTCGTTCCCATCCTGACTGGACCCGTTGATAAATTTTAGAAATTATGCCCCACGTTATTGGACTACAGGATGATGCTAGCAGAGACGGATCTCGATGTTCCATTCACCGTGAGTTGTCTCCCAGGAGTTCTAGGCCTTGTAGTTGTTTTGTTTCGTTATTGTATTTGCCTCCGTTACTGTCACAACCCGCTCCCGAATAATCGGACACGAGTCGGACACGTCCAGCCTTCGTCGTTAGACACGACGAAGTAAGCTGTACCAAGCTAGGGAAATCTAACCAGATAAACATAAATATGTACAAATCACATCATCTATAACGTATCCCAGAAAGATCACCATAATCCACAAATCTAGAAATCATAAGGTACCAAAATCAACAGGAATTAAAAGTGCTATGAACTCTAAAGTCAATATCTAAAAGTAAAGCTAAGTAGTCTAAACCTGAAGCCTCAAGCTGTCTCATCCTGCTCAGCTAATATCCTGGGCTCTGGCCCATAGAGTAGAACAATATCCTGTAAGCACCTGCAACGTATCCTAGTCAGGAGCGGAGCTAAGTATATCCAAGAAAATGAACATGAACATCATGGTATGAATCAAGAAACATGGAATATATAAGTACAAGAAATGAGACAAGACATGAAACTGAGCAGGAAATACTGAAAGTAAAACAGGAAACATGGTATGAGTCCTGAACATGAAATACAACCTGAACATGAAGTACAACCTGAATCATGAAATACAACCTGAACATGAATAAACCATGATTCCTGAAATACAACCTGAATCCTGACATGTACAATATTGAAATACATCTAGATTGTGTGATCGGCTTGGGTAGATACAATGAACATGAAATGGTACGGCTTTGGTCCTGCGTGCACGATGCGGGACCCAAGCTATTCACATGAGTAGTAACAGGGTTTGATCACATATATAGTATTTCCTCCCAGACACAAGTAATACATGAAACATGAAACCAGACAATACCGTGATACATCGTGTCAATCAAGGAGATTCAAGAATGAACATGCAAGACATAAGAAATGAACAAGTCCGAGGAGTATACTTGCCTGCTCGGTGATCAAGTAAGGGTAGTAGATCTGGATATCCTCCTGTTTAATTGGTACAAGTTGGTTAATTACAATGTAAAAGTCACTAGGTATAACAATGCAAATTCTTATACACTTAGCCAACTAGCTTAGTTACCAACACTCTAGTACTAGCATTATATAAGCAATATAGCTTTTACATAGAAAATATTTTAAGATAGTTAATTAGTTGTTATAAATGTAACTATAAATTTTACGTAAAGTAAAGACTAACTATTTGCAATTTTTAGCTTAGAAATATGCAGCACAACCTTCAAAATGGACTAATTCCCCACTACAATCCAGAATGGTTCATACATGGCCTATCTCAAGTTGATTGTTCTTAACTAAATATTAATGCTTCAATCCTAACTGGAATCTTAGAAAAGCTAAATTAGAGTCCAGGACTCAATCCATCAATGAACATGTGACCACCTCTTCAGCATGTAACTAAAGACAAATAGTATGACCAATTTCCACTTGATAGCTATCTAAGTTTTTAACTAAACTTCCAATTCCTGAAAAATCTAGTTCAACTCTATAAACCAGTCATAACCCAAGATCTCCCAGAACTGGGTTCGAATTCCTCATATCCTAATTTGTCATAAAACCAACTCAACAACCAATCATATATGAAACATCACCTGGCAACACACATGAGTTCGAACCTATCGACCTTCTCTCATTTGAACACAACACAGATCCATAACCTAATATTCCCCACAGAAATGATCGACCCAAACATTATTACGAATTCAACTAACATCACTTCAAGAGTAGCAATTACTAGTAAAAGTTATATCTTAACAAATTATCATAGACACACACCACATTCGAATATGAACCCCATATGAACGAACACAACATAATTTCAGAACCTATTCAAGTAACAGCTATTTCTCCTTCTTCATTTGCATTAGTCAATCCAACAACCTAAGGTCAAGCCTTGCCAGCTTCTTGGACTGGACTCAATACATATGCCGCCCAATACAAAATTTAAGTTTAGTAAAGCAACTACCCTCCATAGTATAGCACAGATCCTGGTTGAACTCAGCAGAGTCTAATAAACAAAAAATTTTAGAGAAATAATTATACAAAACCCTAAATATACATTTAAATCAAACTTATTAACCCTAATCCAGTTTCCAGGAAGATATACACATTCAAATTAATCCCCAATACAACCCAGAAATCAAAATGAAAGAATATACATCTCATAGATAAAAACTAAAATAAAATCCATAAGTAAACGCTACACTTCTTGGACACGATTGTACTTCGGACTCGGCTTGCTCGAACATACCCATATGAACACAGACACCAAATTGAAATGAGTAAGCAGGTCACGAACTCCACACTAGGACACGACCAATATCGAACACTGCAACTGCTGGACTGGAAACGCCTAAAAACTGTAACCCCATCCCAACTTACTCCAACTCAAAATTAATCAATTGCGAACACAAAATAAAATGCGTCTCCAACGCAAGAATAGGACATTACCCGAGAAATTTGCTCGTAGAGGGAATCCGATCCAGCCGAGGGACACAACGATTCCTATACCAACCGACTCGAACACTCTGAAAAATCATCAAACGGAAACAATGCAACGAGGGGTTAAGCTTAGAGTAGTAAGTAATGTTCCTTGGACTTTGATGGCCGAAAAAATCAACTAAGTCCAAACTTACTCGAAAGTAGACTACAGTACTTCAATCCTCCTCAAGAATTTTGAACCAAAATGAACTCAGGTCCCTGCTCAAATTCATCCCGAAAGAAACCACAACACCCATAAACATCAACACATGTCCCGATCTAAATAAAATTAAGCCAATAAAACTAGAGTTGATCATCGAACTAAAATCTACAGATCTGATAGAGAAAGAGGTGCATCGAAGAAGAACTTACTGTCGATTGAAGTTCTCAAGAGCGAATCGGACAAGCCGAAGGCTCAAACGCCGGAGTAGAGATCAGTCGACGCTCGGGGAAGAGATCGCCGAAGAAATCGACCGATCGCTGCTCCACGCTCGACGGAGGGGTTCCCGCGTGCATCTCTGCACGTTGTCGCATAGTCGCCAGTGGAAGCTGTAAGCGATATTGTCGCCGCCATCTAGCTCGCCGGAGGAGAATCGCGTCGTCGCCGTCGTCAATGCCACCGAAAGCTAGGGTTCTTCGGAGGATTTGGGGAAAAAGTAGGAGAGCACAGCTTGAGAAGAAAGAGACTGAGTCTCTCTCCTCAGCAGTACAATTAAAAGAGATTTGCAATTATGCAAATCAATCCCCCCCCATCTGAACATTTACAAGAAAACCCTCATCCTTTTCATATATTACACAGAATTCAATTAAATCAGTTAGAAAATTTGTTATAAGTTGTTAGGGGGTGGGACCACTCCAAATAGATTTGAAAATAAATAAGTTGCTAAAATTTAAATCTCCCTCCAAAATAATCATAAAATATTTATTTAAAAAAATACTTCATCAAGGCTATTATTATTTGAAATAATTTTTTTAAACACAAAAATTATTATTAAAATATTTCTCAAAATAGGGAGGTGGGGTTACAAATCTCCCCCCTTAAAATAATTTCGTCCTCGAAATTCGAGAGACAATCAAAACAAATTCACGATTATTTGTCTTAACACAAATCATTTATTAAATTTAAAATTTTGAAAACAAGAATACAATCAAGCAAACAACTAGGGTATCGCTCTCACCTCTCGTTCTCGCGCTCCCATGTGGACTCTCCCAGAGAGTGATGTCCCACTACTCAAACAAGCGGTATGATCTGGTTTCGCAGGCGCTTCTATCTTCTATCAAGGATCTCCACTGGCTGCTCTCTTGGTCAAGTTCGGCCTACCTCTAGCTCTGAAAAGTCCACCATATGGCTCGGATCTGGAATGTAGTGTCGAAGCTGGGACACGTAGAAGACGTCTTGCACTCCCTCCAAGCTAGCTAGAAGCGCTGGTCGATATGCCACCTCGCCAATCCGTGCCGTCGTATCGAAGGATCCGATGTACCTCGGACTGAGCTTCCCGCCTCTACCGAAACGAATGACGCCTCTGGTCGGCAGATCTTCAGGAACACTCTATCGCCAACCGTGAACTCCAATGGCCGTCTGCTGCTGTCTGCCCAGTGCTTCTACCGATCCTGTGTAACTCTGAGATGCTCCCTGAGCCTTGAGACCCTGTACGATAATTACACACAAGAAGTTGAATAACACGATCTAACAATGATCAAGAATCAGATAGGCACAAGATGAATAAAATTTTAGTTCAACTTAGAGGAGCAATTTATGCAGGTACAACTACCAAGTACGATCAAAATCGATAGTTTAACACAAGTGGACTAGAACAAAATAGGAAAATCATGGTCAGATAGTCATGATTTAAGATCAAGTTTAAACAAGACATGAACGAAGTATGGAATTAAAATCTGGCAATGTATAATTTGAGGAAATCGATGATCTAACGATAAAATGCTAGAAGGGAAGTTAGCAAGGATTGATTGAGAAAACATACGAAATACTCAGGAGGTACAGTATCAAATCAGGATAACGTGCAAGGATTTGTGATTCTCGAAAACCAATAACCATAGGGAAAGGAACATAGTTTCTATGGTATCCGAAAACATATAGATATTTGAAATCACTTTACTCAGAATCCCTACCCCGCCAGGGTATACCTGGCTGCAGTGAACTTCGGCTCTGCGACTCAAATAACGATATGTTACCGAATATTCTATGCACTATATCCATTTTCTAACAATCATCAATGAAGCAACCCAAGAGATCATGACATGAAGAATTTTAGGACAAGTCTCCATAATACCTGAAACCTATGAATATCTGAAATCACTTCAACTTAGAGTTCCTGCCCCGCCAGTGAGCTTCTGGCTGCAGTGAACTTTTAGTCTCCGCAATCCAGATAACGGCTGCAGCGCGCAACTGTCACACCCTAGTAGGTCATCGAATAGTCTTTCAACTTTATCCATAAAAAAAAGTTTCAAAGAATCAAAATGAATTTCAATAGTCTAAGCCACGATAATGGTGAGGTTATCTGTCCATTAGAATACAAGGGTTTATTAGGTACTAGGAAGCAGCAAAGAATCCAATCAAGGAGTAGTGAGTAATAAAAGGCTAACAAGGAGATTTAAAATTTCAGACAGGGAGCAAAGTTTTAAATTATAACGAAATTTCAACTGATATCTGGAATGGTAACAAGATTCCATATATGAGACATTATCCGAAGGGATAATAGAGTCTCGAAGGATGAACTGAAGTAAGGTATCAGATAGGAGACAAGTTTCAAAATAAGAAATAAAATTCCGTACTGGAAACAAGTTTCAATAAAATCTCGGATAACAATGAAAACTCGAGCAAAAATTTGAATTGAAAATGAATTCTCCAATAAGATACACAGTGAAAAATAGAAAATCAAGTATCAACAAAGTCGTGAATAAGGAATAAATTCTTGAATAGAAAGTGTCAACGAGAAAACAAGATTTTGAATAGGGAACACGGTCTCAACGAGTCGCAAGTAGGAACTAAAGTTTCAAGTCTAGAAAATCTTGAATATGAGACAAACATGAACGAAAGCAAAGTCAAAAATGAGAAAAGAAATCCCAAAATCTCGAATGGAATCCAATTACGAAATAGGAAAAGAGAATCACTGGGTGAATAGGAAACAAGTATCCATGAAACAAGTGATACCTCAAATAGTGGACAATATTGAAACAAAGTGGTGATCAGAACAATTTCTCAAACAGAAACAAGCCATGAATAGGAAAAGAAATCTCATATAAGGAACATGTCAAGTCCCCAGATTTGAAAGGAAATTTTCAAAGGATGTCTTGAATGGAGAATTGAAGCAAATATTGAATAAAATCAAATTCCAACAAGCCCCGAACAGAAAACTGAACCTCGGGGAGAAAAAAATTTATAAATTGTAACTAGTTCTGAATAGGAAACAAAATTCCTGAGTAGAATCTCGAAAAGAAAGCAGGATTACGAAGAGTGGATGGAGTAGTATCAATCTACGAATAGGAAAATATTTCAAAATAAGTTTCGAATATCCACCAAGGTCCCAAAATAGAAAACAAGAAGTTTCAAGAAATGGTTTAGATGCTAAAAGAAATTTAAGGAAAGACTGGATTGCAAATCAAGATACATGGTTTTCCTAACCATGCAAAAATCTTCTGTCTTCATTCTATCTTCAGTATTCCTTTGGGACTGGTATCTCTTCAACCTTCTTCGACTGTCATGATGTAGACCGGTCCATGCGGTAGTGCTCTATGTGATTGTTGAAACTGAGAGGTGGGTCCCCTTGCTGTAGTCCTCGTGCTCATCGTACTCATCCTTGGGCAGTGTGGTCAGTGATCTCTGGACAATCCTTTCTTGATGGACAGGCGATTCACGAATAAACATAGCCTCCGTCTCTCGCGGCACTTGTCGTAGTGGTGTTCTGGGTGACGACAGAAAATACAATGATCGTTGGCTGAATCTGAATCTGAATCTCCCGCTGGCTGAAGTGCAGGGGCTCTGGCAGAAATATGCGTGCTGGCTACCGAGATCATGCTGTTTTTAGGCCATTGTGATCCACGAATTGCTGGCAATCCTTTATTTGGTGGGCAAAATTCTGCAGTATAAACAAAATTCGAGCCTCTTACACACTCCTCGAAGCAATGTCCTGTATGGCGGCAGAAGGCACAATTGGTCATTGTCTGTATCTGATGATGTGGCTGAAGAAGCAATGTCTGAGTATGGCAATGCTTGCGGGTCCCGGGTAATTGATGCTTCGTCATAATTCTCATGTTTCTCATGTGCTTCAGCTTCCCATCTCGTTCTATTGTCTGTGCTACATTCGGGATCTTCTGGCTGGTGGTTCCAATCTTTCCTCAAGGACTTGGATGATCTTCAGTGGCGGCTCCAGGTTCTCGATCTACTCATCGGTGTAAGATGTGCGCTCGGTGTCGGGGAAGTCCAATGGTCTGGAAGTCTGGAAATCAGAAATCCTTTCTGGCTCGGAGAGTGTATCTGCAAGTCTGACTTGGAAAAGGATGGCATGCTCCCTCTGGTTGTCAAGAACTCTTCAAACATCTCCGTCAACTACGTACGACCCATTGGGATAGTAGAGTGATAGGAGGTAGTGGAAGCTCGAAGCCCTCAAGTGAAGGTAGATCAACCGTTCTTGTGTCACGTACCTAAATTATCTGAAAAATAGAAAATTGTTAAAATGCCCTAATCCTAAAAACAAGTGTTTATTGATATCAATATACCTGATATACCCTTATTTCCAATTTTCCTATGCTGTGATCAAGTTTTCCTAGTTTAATCAAGTCTTCCAATAGTATGCTAAGACTTAGGTACTATTAGGATAGACCTGCATGGGCCACCACTAAAAACATGTCATGATCCGCTCCCGAATAATCGGACACGAGTCGGACACGCCCAGCCTTCGTCGTTAGACACGACGAAGTAAGTTGTACCAAGCTAGAGAAATCTAACCAGATAAACATAAATATATACAAATCACAGCATCTATAACGTATCCCAGAAAGATCACCATAATCCACAAATCCAAAAATCATAAGGTACCAGAATCAACAGGAATTAAAAGTGCTATGAACTCTAAAGTCAATATCTAAAAGTAAAGCTAAGTAGTCTAAACCTGAAGGCTCAAGCTAAGTCTCATCCTACTCAACTAATAACCTGGGCTCTGGCCCATAGAGTAGAACAATATCCTGCAAGCACCTGCAACATATCCTAGTTAGGTGCGGAGCTATGTATATCCAAGGAAATGAACCTGAACATCATGGTATGAATCAAGAAACATAGAATATATATAAGTACAAGAAATGAGACAAGACATAAAACTGAACAGGAAATACTGAAAGTAAAACAGGGAACATGGTATGAGTCCTGAACATGAAATACAACCTGAACATGAAGTACAACCTGAATCATGAAATACAATCTGAACATGAAATACAACCATGAATCCTGAAATACAACCTGAATTCTGACATGTGCAATATTAAAATACATCTAGATTGTGTGATCGGATTGGATAGATGCAATGAACATAAAATGGTACGGCTTTGGTCCCGCTTGCACGACGCGGGACCCAAGCTATTCACATGAGTAGTAACAGGGTTTGATCACATATCTATAGTATTTCCCCTCCCAGACACAAGTAATACATGAAACATGAAACCAGACAATACCGTGATACATCGTGTCAATCAAGGAGATTCAAGAATGAACATGCAAGACATGAGAAATGAACAAGTCCGAGGAGTATACTTGCCTTGCTCCGGTGATCAAGTAAGGGTAGTAGATCTGGATATCCTCCTGTTTAATTGGTACAAGTTGGTTAATTACAATATAAAAGTCACTAGGTATAACAATGCTAAATTCCTATACACTTAGCCAACTAGCTTAGTTACCAACACTCTAGTACTAGCATTATATAAGCAATATAGCTTTTACATAGAAAATATTTTAAGATAGTTAATTAGTTGTTATAAATGTAACTATAAATTTTACATAAAGTAAGGACTAACTATTTGCAATTAGTTAGCTTAGAAATATGCAGCCCAACCTTTAAAATGGACTAATTCCCCCTACAATCCAGAATGGTTCATACATGGCCTATCTCAAGTTGATTGTTCTTAACTAAATATTACTGCTTCAATCCTAACTGAAATCATAGAAAAGCTAAATTAGAGTCCAGGACTCAATCCATCAATGAACATGTGACCACCTCTTGAGTATGTAACTAAAGACAAATAGTATGACCAATTTTCCACTTGATAGCTATCTAAGTTTTTAACTAAACTTCCAATTCCTGAAAAATCTAGTTCAACTCTATAAACCAGTCATAACCCAAGAAACTCCCACAGAACTGGGTTCGAATTCCTCATATCCTAATTTGTCATAAAACCAACTCAACAACCAATCATATATGAAATATCACCTGGAAACACACATGAGTTTGAACCTATCGACCTTCTTTCATTTGAACACAACACAAATCCACAACCTAATACTCCCCACAGAAATGCTCGACCCAAACATTATTACGAATTCAACTAACAGCACTTCAAGAGTAGCAATTACTAGTAATAGTTACATCTTAACAAATTATCATAGACACACACCACATTCGAATATGAACCCCATATGAACGAACACAACATAATTTCAGAACCTATTCAAGTAACAGCTATTTCTCCTTCTTCATTTGCATCAGTCACTCCAACAACCTAAGGTCAAGCCTTGCCAGCTTCTTGGACTGGACTCAATACATATGCCGCCTAATACAAAATTTAAGTTTAGCAAAGCAACTACCCTCCACAGTATAGCACAGATCCTGGTTGAACTCAACAGAGTCTAATAAACAAAAATTTCTAGAGAAATAATTATCGAAAACCCCAAATATACATTTAAATCAAACTCATTAACCCCAATCCAGTTTCCAGGAAGATATACACATTCAAATTAATCCCCAATACAACCCAAAAATCAAAATGAAAGAATATACATCTCATAGATAAAAACCAAAATAAAAATCCATAAGTAATACTGCACTTCTTGGACACGATTGTACTTCCGGACACGGCTTGCTCGAACATACCCATATGAACACATACACCAAATTGAAATGAGTACAGCAGGTCACGAACTCCACACTAGGATACGACCAATATCGAACACTATAACTGCTGGACTGGAATACGCCTACAAACTATAACCCCAGCCCGACTTACTCCAACTCAAAATTAATCAATTGCGAACACAAAATAAAATGTGTCTCCAACGCAAGAATAGGACATTACCTGAGAAGAATTTTCTCGTAGAGGGAATCCGATCCAGCCGAGGGACACAACGATTCCTGTACCAACTGACTCGAACACTCTAAAAAATCATCAAACGGAAATAATGCAACAGAAGGGTTAAGCTCAGAGTAGCAAGTAATGTTCCTTGCCTTGATTGCCGAAAAAAATCAACTAAGTCCAAACTTACTCGAAAGTAGACTACAGTACTTCAATCCTCCTCAAGAATTTTGAACCAAAAATGAACTCAGGTCCCTGCTCAAATTCATCCCGAAAGAAACCACAACACCCATAAACATCACAACACATGTCCCGATCTAAATGAAATTAAGCCAATAAAACTGGAGTTGATTATCGAACTGAAATCTACAGATCTGATAGAGAAAGAGGTGCATTGAAGAAGAACTTACTGTCGATTGAAGTTGTCAAGAGCGAATCGGACAAGCCGAAGCCTCAAACGCCGGAGTAGAGATCAGTCGACGCTCGGGGAAGAGATCGCCGAAGAAATCGACCGATCGCTGCTCTACGCTTGACGGAGGGGTTCCCGCGTGCATCTCTGCACATTGTCGCATAGTCGCCAGTGGAAGATGTAAGCGATATTGTCATCGCCATCTAGCTCGCCGGAGGAGAATCACGTCGTCGCCGTCGTCAACGCCACGGGAAGCTAGGGTTCTCTCGGAGGATTTGGGGAAAAAATAGGAGAGCACAGCTCAGGAAGAAAGAGACTGAGGAGTCTCTCTCCTCAGCAGTACAATTAAAAGAGATTTACAATTAAGTAAATCAAACCCCCCGCCATCTGAACATTAACAAGAAAACCCTCATCATTTTCATATATTACACTGAATTCAATTAAATCAGTTAGAAAATTTGTTATAAGTTGTTAGGGGGTGGGGACCACTCTAAATAGATTTGAAAATTAATAAGTTGCTAAAATTTAAATCTTCCTCCAAAATAATTATAAAATATTTATTATAAAAAATACTTCATCAAGGCTATTATTATATAAAATGATTTTTTTAAACTCAAAAATTATTATTAAAATACTTCTCAAAATAGGGAGGTGGGGTTACAGTTACACTCTGGTCTTGTATATTCATTTGTAGACTTTGTCTGTTCTAGTATTATTGATATCTTTTCATTCATATCTTCCTTAGTTGTTGTGGTATGATTGAGTACATTGTGATTCTGGATCATCTAGATGTTATAGATAGTTAATGGGTACTGACAGCGTACTACTGCCGATACTGCGGCGTAGGCTGGACGTGGCCCACGTACTCGATTATTCAGGTACGGGTCGTGACATTTTCTGAGCATACCCCTACTCAGGCCCAATCTGACCCTTCTCCGTTGCAGCTTACGGACCGTCCTCATGCTGTACGACCTCCCTGTACTGCTTATACTTCCATAGTTTAGAATGTTGTGCTGGAATTACTACTAATTGATACAACTTACTTCCACCGTCTCACAACGATGCAGGCTGGACATGATCCGACTGGACCAGTATCTTGGGATCGGGCATGACAGCTTGGGTTTTAAATTTGCCACTTGCTAATACATGTGATCTTACTGACCGTCACTCTCTACAAGTGCTTCGAACCAGGAAGAATGTGCCAGCTAGCTAAGCCGACGTTCGTATTTTGAAGCTTCGACCGTGCGTCGGAGACTCTCACTGAAAAAACTTTTGAAGACTCTCTACAATAGTCCAAGAAGATGTCTCGACTTCCCTCCATCCTAGGTGGCTGGAATACTTTTGTTGTAAATTGAGGGATGTAATGTATGAAACAACTATCTCATCGGCATTCATTTTGTAATCGAGTCATGTTGTATGCCCGCGTGGCATGATTGTAATAGAGTCTTGTAATATGATGTCTATTATCAATAAAATACAAAATTTATTTGTTTCAATGTGTGTTGTTCAATTTATCTGCGTTGTTCAATTTATCTGTGTGCTCTCTTAGATGTTGTGTTTCGGATAACCTTATGACAATGCCTTGTGCGATCGCAACGTAGGTTCGCACGATATCATGCCCGGAGGACGACTATCGATTCTTCGAAATCGGGATGTGACAGTAAATAGGAAAAAAATCACTTTTATGGCAATATTATAAAAAAATATATGTCATTGATAGTGAGGGTGTACCGATTTTAGATTCCAAAAATCAAAAACCAATTGCTAAAGGTGCACAGTGTAAGAAATGTAAGAAAATATTTAAGTAAAAAGAACGATGGCAGGGGCACATTGAAAAGACACTATAACACTTGTTATGGCAAGGACACACTGCAAGCTAGGCAGTCATAGATAAGCATCGGTCCTCAAGGATCTTATGTAGGTAATTTTATTTATTCTGATGCTCGTAACAAAATTGAGCTAACCAAATTTCTTATTTGTGATGAACAACCTTTCATATTCGGAGAGAATGATTGGTATTATAAGTATGCAAGTACTATACTTAACTCATGTTTGAATAAAGTTTCTAGATCGACTACTAGATCGAAGACTATCAAAATATTTTAAAAATAAAGGACAGCTTTGAAGCAAAGCTTCGTAAATGATAGTAAATTTGCTCTAACTTCTGATATATGGACTACAAAACAAAACTAAGCTTTTATTTGTATCACGGCACATTAAATAGATCCAAAGTGGATGTTGCAAAAATGTATTATTTGTCTACAACCTTTGGAATTTTCACATACCAGTTCTGTAATCGGTGGTACCATCATCCAATTTTTACGTGAATATGATATTCACAATAAATGTTTTTCTATTTCTCTTGATAATGCTAGTAATAATACTTCTTGTATTAATATTTTAAGTTCACAATTTTTACCTATAGTAGAAGGACGACTGTTTCATGTTAGATGTGCTTTTCATGTTATTAATTTACTTATACAAGAATGTCTTCAATTTTTTAATGCAAATTTATAAACTCTTATATTATGTCTACAAAGTTTGAACATTTCTGCAAGTAGAAAACAAGCTTTCAAAACTTTATGTGCAAAATATGGTATAACTTTTAGAAGATTTGTTAAGGATGCGCGACATATATGGAATTCTACATATTTAATGTTGAAATCTTGTATTAGATTTAAAGATGTTATTACTCATTGTTGTAATGTTAATCTAGGTTTTGATTATCAAGTTACTGAAAATGATTAGTTAATTGTTGTTTCTATTTTTGATCTTTTTTGAATTATTTTACAATGCTAAATGTATTTTATCTGGCGCTTATTATCCAACTTCTTCACTAGCGTTAACAACACTTATTAACATGCCTCTTCTATTTTGTAAATATAGAAATGTTCCTGGTTTTGATTATGTGGTTTCCAAAATGGAAACAAAATTTTGAAAGTATTGGGGTGAAATACCTCTTTTATATTGTTTGGCTTCGGTTTTTGATCCGAAGATCAAATTAGATGATGTATTCACATTGCTAGATGATTTTCAAGAAAATATGAATATAGATGTAAGTAACTTAAAAGTAGAGATTAAAGATGTTTTAGATTCTTTAATTACTTTGTACGAAGAACGAGTGGTATCGGTCAGACCCGGTACGATCTTCCAAGTTGGTAGTAGTAGCTCATGTTTATGTCTAAATTATTACATGCTGCTAGCGTACTGCAATGGAAGAAACAAAAACAATCTTCCCTACCAACTCAGGAACTATCGTTATATTTAAATTCTTATGAAGAATATGATGAAATTCCAACTTATTTTTTGATTTTAGAATGGTGGAAAAGACACAAAAAATGTACCCTATACTTTCTTCTATAGCACGCGATATACTAATGGTCCTGGTGAACACGGTAGCATCAGAATCTTATTTTAGTGCAGGTACAAGGATAGAAGAGAAGCAGGATGCTGTAGGATATCTTGGAAGTTTGCGTCTACGTTCAAGATTGGGTTCATGCGGAAGAACGAACCCAAAACTCAAGAGATAAAAGTGTCGACATCAGTGAGCTAGACTTTCAGTGTCTTATCCTGGAGGACACTACTAGAGGAAGAGCTGCACAATAGAGATGGACGAAGGACGACGAACGACAAAAAAATATTTGTATATTTTTTTTACGATTCATTTAGAAATAAAATATCAATTTATGACTTTTACATTTTATTATAAATTTACTAGAAGAAAATACTTAAACTGTTGTACATTAAATTATCTTGAGATTAATAAAAAATTTTACTTTCTAATTTCTAATGGAAAAAATACTTGTAATATTGTATATCAAATTTTACTTTCTAATTTCTAACTTTTTAAAACATAAATGGAAGAATGTAAAAGATTTTTTTTGTTTTTTCCAAAAAAATAGGACTGGTCCGGTCCAACACTGAACCGACTTCATCCAGGCCCGGTTCAGTTTGGCCTGACCAAATTGGGCCATGGGTCCGGACTGGGTTCGACTTTCCTTCCTACGGGCCAACCCGGCTCGGCCCGCCGCCCTGACCGGGCTAAGCCCGGCCAAGCCTAGGCCCGTCAAAACAATTCAACCCTGGGCCCGGGCCGGCCCAGCCCGGCCCAGGTAACACCATGAGGGATGGTCGAAGCATATTCCCTATTATGGGCCATGGATGGTTGTGATCATGTAATGTTGATTCATTCCAAGCTTTTACCAAAATTGTTCAACTTTGCCTACTGATTAATGATAAATTAGAGCTTGTGGGTCCCAACTAAATTGTAGGCCGCTCTCTGCTGATTCGGTGGATCCAGGGCCGACCCTGAGTTCATGGGGGCCCTAGGAAAACTTTTAAAATAGGCCTATATCTAATATTAAAAAAATTAAATAAAAGTAAATTTTAAAAAAATGCTACAACCAAAAATTGAACCTAAAACCTCTAGTTTGCAAGTTTAACATACTAACCACTATACGACATTAGTTTTGTGATAAAAGAGGATAATGTTACATATTAGTTCTATTTTAGATACAAGATTACTAATATATATATTTAAATTAATTTTTTTGGCCCCATATTCCACGGGGCCCTGGACGGTCGCCCTAGCAGCCTTGGGCCAAGGTCGATCCTGGGTGGATCTCCATAGAATACTTGACATCGCCTACCATTGCACCTACTTTGAACATTTGAAATGGAAGAAATAGAGCGATATTTTATCGAACTAAGCAAAGAAAATAACATTTAATTTACAACGCTTCTATGTAGACCGAGCCAAAAAACTAGTGCGTAACCGATGTCACGTATTGGTTTTCTATTAGTCGATTTATACCACATTATTAGAGAAGTGTGTTTTTTTAGCCAATCACATCCTGACACGTGACATGCGGGTTTATTTTCATTTTTTTGGACTGTTATGCATTTTCCTTTAATTTTTGGGGGTTTTGACAATGTCATCTTTAGTTCCTACCAAAGCACGACGAATTGACCATCACAATTCTCGAGCAGTCCTACGGTACGGATATAAATCAATGTTTTTAAAAATTGGCCTAAATCGACCGGTTGAATCGATCAACTCGTGAACCGGTAACTTTTTTTTATTCACTATTTTTTTTCAAAAATTTTGTCAGTCCGATCGTTCCGGGCGGTCAGACCACCGAACTGTCTAATCTAGTTAGATTTTGAACCGATTTGATCATGACTCTTGACTTTTATTTTAAACTTTACATGCAATCAAAGTTGATATCTTTGCTTCTTGACTAATTGTACTACGATAAACATACAAAACTTCTAAGTAGTATATATGTAGTTGTGTATTATATAATATATTTAATGTAAGGTTGTAAGCTTATATAACTTGTGCAACTAAGCTTAACCCACTGGTTGGGCCGATTTAATCCAATTCAGTGTCCTAATCAGATCGATCTCCGGTTCAATTTTAAAATATTCCGTCACCAAATCAGAAACTGAAGGAGTAAGAATTTTTATCATTAAACATAAAATTATGTTCTCACAAACAAGCCCCAAAACCCTTCATTATTTGTGAGAGTTTTAGATAAATTTCTCCATCAAAATTGTTAGGAAAATTCTAGTACAAGTCTATACAAGATTGAACCACAAGTGGTTATCAAACAACAAGTCTAGCTTCCTAAATAAATTGACAACAATGTAAACCACTAAGCAGAATACTTTATTGTAGAGGAAACAATTAGTGAAAACTGTTATGAAGATTTGTTAATAAAATTAGCAGCATAGGCTGTTGGGATGGTCAAAACAATCATTGTTGAAAGTAAGATTCTGCCGCTGCCCATAGATTTATTTTTAGGAACCAACAAACTTTGAAGAACTTCTGTAACAATTTTAGAATCACCTCACTTCTTCGGACTTAGTGTTGAAGAAAAAATACTCAAACAAATTAGTCCTTGTTTATAGAGAGATCTTTGTTTTCTCCTTCTATTGTTCTTCTCATTTCTTTCATTTTTCAGGCTATAGTACTGTCAAGAGATGATTCTCTCTTAATATAATATAGGAACTACTCTTTAGGTAGTTATAGAAACTTATAAATAACCCCCTAAATGACGACTAGGAGTAACTCTCAAGTAGATAGTTAGGAAAAGTGAACATCCAATACGAGGCTAGATACGTAGAAGCACTATTGACGAGCTATTACCATATGTGGAGCTGCCACAATGATGCTACCACAACGGGGCTACCAACCACATCGCTACCAACAATGACGTCACCACAATGGAGCTATCATAATTGTGCAACCCAACATTGCTCCTACAACGAAGCAACCATTTTGTAAAGTGTGAAGTATAAGGGGGCATTTGGTTCAAGTTTTTGAGGCTTGGGAATGAGATTTGAATTCCTTACCCATGTTTAGTATGTTTAGGATTGGGAATATGGAGGGAATATGAGGGGGTTAGGTGGGAATGCTATTCCCATGGATGTGGAAAAGCTATTCCCAAGCCCCCCTTGGGAATAGATTTGCTTTTCTAGGAATGATGTTTGACTATTTTGTTTGGACGGTTATACCCTCGCTTTATTTTCAAATTTTCAACTCTCATCCCAAACATGTGAATCATCATGAAATTAGTGAAAGGGTATTAAAGTAAAACTAAATAAATTAAGATTCCTATTCATGTGTGAACCAAACATGAAAATAAAAATTTTTAAAATTTTGAACTACCTATTCCCAACCTAACCAAACATGGGTATGGGAATGTTGAATTCCTTTCCCATGGGAAAGGAATTGAAAATCTATTCCTAGGAAACCAAAAACTTGATCCAAACGAGCCCTAAAGTGTGTCATCAAATGACCACTTTGTTGGCCCATTGGTCATGGTCAAACCTGATTTTAATAATTGATCAAACTCTGTCTCGATATAAATGTAAGTCAACTCAGATGTTTACCTACGACGTTTTGGACACTGCTCAACAATGGATATCAACAATGTTCAAGACTGAATCCGTTTGCCATTCAGAATGTACTTCCTGTTAAGCAATATAATTTTTCATTTTGTTGAGTCTAGGAATACATTATACACCGAGTCGTACTGGCAAATAGGCTATCCGAAAACGTTTTTCAAAACCATCCTATTCTTTTTAAATGACCTACGTTTTTGAAAAACATTCTTGTTACAAAAAGCTTCTGAAGGATAATTTTCAAAAAGCCAAAATTTATTTTCTCCAAAAATGAACTGGCAGAACCCCAAGAGAACTCGGCCCGAGTTTGGCCAGAGTTCGGCCAGAGTTCGGCCATTTGGAACGTTAGTGAACGTTGGGTTTTTGAACTTGGTCATCCTTCAGTTACGGTTTGTTACAAAGAGTTCTGTCCGAATTCTGTCAGAGTTCTGTCTTTGGAAAAACTATAAATAGAGAAGTATTTCGATCATTTCAAATCACCAATTTACTTTCAATCTCTTCTCTTCCTGAGCTTACATTCTTCCAAAGATTTATAAAAAAAGCTTTCAATTTCAAATCCCAAGCCAGTTACAATCCTCTAGTCGATTTGCCAGTGCGGTACGGTCTAGAAGTTTCAGAGTGATTGTAATCAGAGGCTTGATAGAAGATACAACTCTTCACAATTGAAGTTGGTCGAGTTCTTCGTATCAAAGCTCGCATCTGTAGAAGTTGCAAGGACTTCGTATGAAAACTTGCGGGAATTTCCAATAGTGGATTCAACTGGAAGCTAGAGTTCTTCCGACTGGACTAGTCCTCACAAGAGAGAAACCAGTATAAATCTCGGTATTTGCGTTTGCCTTCTGATCACTTTTAATTTCTGTCATTTACTTTTTATGATTATTATTATATCTGTGATCTAACTGCTAACAAGTTTTTTAATTAGCAATATTCCGCTGCCTACTCTATTCACCCCCCCTCTAGAGTATTCTGCTTTACGATTTCGTTCCTACAATTGGTATCAGAGCGGGTTATACAGGTAAAGCAAGATAAAATTACAGTTATATTCAATTGTTATATAGATCACAGTATTACATATGGCAACTGTGAAATTCACAAGTGATGGCCAAGCCACAAACAGACGTCCACTGTTTGACGGTACAAACTACACTTATTGGAAAACACGTATGAGTTTCTTCCTGAAATCTCTTGATTTTGACTTATGGTCTGTAGTTATTGATGGCTATAAAAGCCACCTCGTATTTATGTTAATGGTGTTTTAGCTGAAAAACCCTATGACAAATATACAGAGGAAGAAAAGAAAAAGGCCAGTCTTGACGCACGTGTTATTAACGCTTTATTTTGTGCTTTAGACAGAACTGAATTCAACAGGGTGTCTACTTGCACAACATCAAACGAAGTGTGGAAACTTTTCGAAGTAACCCACGAAGGACTTAATTTTTATGTATTTATTCAAGGTGTGACTTGGGCCGGGCTGGGCTGATCCGGATCTAGTTTTGACCAGGTTTGACCAGGCCTGGGCCGTGTCGGGCTCAGCCCAGGTTGGGGGACGGGCCGGTCGGGCCGGCACAGTTCGATAAACCCCGAACCCAGCTCGGACCCACGAACCAATTTTCATTGGGCCGGGTTGAACCAGGCCTGGGCAGGGCTGGTTCAAAGTTGGACTGACCGGCCCAGTTTGGTTTAAAAAACCAAAAATTTTAATGTTTAAATAAAGAAATAAAAAAAGGAAAAATCTGAAAAAAATGAAAATTTTAAAAAAGGAAATATTAAAGAACTTAAAAAATTGAAACAAAATGAATAAAAGTTCAAAAAAAAAAATAAAATTTAAAAAATTTAAAGAAAAGAAATTTTTTTAAAAAAATAAAAAATAAACTTAAAGAACTAAAAATTTTAAAAATTTAAAAAACTTAGAAAACTCAAAAAACTTAAAATAATATTATAAAAATACATGAACTAAAAACAAGTATTTTCTTCCATAAATTTTGTAATAGAATGTACATGTATTTTGTTCCATAAACTTTGTACTAAAGTGTACAAGTTGTAAATTGATATTTCATTTCTAAATTAATTGTAAAAAATGCACAAGTATTTTTTTGTCGTCATTCGTCCGTCTCTATTGCTTATCTCATTCTTCGGTAGTGTCCTCCAAGATAAGAGACTGAAAGTCCAGCTCACTGATGTCGGCACTTTCATTACTTGAGTTTTGGGTTCGTTCTTCCGTATTAGCCCAATCTTGAACGCAGACGCAAGCTTTCAAGATATCCGGCAGCATCTTGCTCCTCTTGTCACGATCCGATCTCAAGATACTGGGTCCAGTCGGATCATATCCAGCCTGTACCGTTGTGAGATGGCGACAGTAAGCTGTATTAATCAGTAGTAACTCAAGCACAACATTCTAACTACGAAAATGGAAAACTTTTATTTAAAACATTGAAATAAAACTAGATTATCTATCTGGAACATCCACACAAGCAGAAAAAATATTAAGTTATTACAACTTGTTCTTTTACTACAACATTAAAAGAAAGAAAGAAACTAAATAGCAAAGTATGTCTAGAACTCCTGGGTTTCCTGTCCGGGTTCAACTATCTCCTCGGAACCCAAGTCGGGTCCATAGTAAGAACTAAGAGCAAACTCCTCGTCATCACAGTCACCTAAAATATTGGTCTCTAGTCAGGAGGAGAGCAAGAACATATATATCCATTCCAGCATTCTAATAAAATAACTAAAGATGCAATAAACATATTTTTAGAATATAATTTATCCTTCTAAATGATAATAAAGAATCGGTGTAGCAGTAAATCTCTGAAAATAATAATGATGCAATCTACAACTAACAATAGTATTTTGAGTATGTAGCATCCCGTGGCCGGCTGGGGATAGAGGCAATATGCGTTCTACTAAACACGATCCGGCTTCAGCCCAAGTGAGGTAGTGCTTCAGCTATCCACAATGAGAAAATAAGGGAGCTTTGACCACAGGTGCTAATACTACTCCACATCCCAAGTCAATGAGTCAATGAATCAATCAAACAATCAATTGGATCCTAGCGAGATCCCGTGAGTCAAGTGTCGATATAATGTTTCTAATGATGCAATGTATTTAATTATCAACTAAAATACAAGTTTGAGTAATATGAAACTTTCCTTGGTCCCTGGTGCTATAGGTGACGACAGGAAAACACTTAAGCTAAAGTTCGAAGTTGAACCCTACATTTAGTCAAACATGCCTTATTTACCAGTCTAACGTTTGCTAAATTTTTAATTAATCAACTTATAAGTAATACGTTAATCAACTAGACTCGAAATTCACTAATTATTAGACAAAAGTTTAATTATATAAATATTTTGAGAAACTCTAAATGAGAAAAATAGGAAAAATATTTTTTTTTTAATAACTAGAACTTGTTATTTAAATAAAATTTATTATTAATTTAATTAATAATAAGTTCGTACCAAAATTAGTAGTTATTTGTGAATATGAAAATAATAGATGCAAAAATACTCTTTTAATATTTTTAACGTAATATACGTAATTAGTAACTACTGAATAAAACAATCTTTAAAATAAAACTATTTATTTTAATAACGTGAGAATTACTATTTTTATTTAAAATAAATAATAAACATGTTTTATTTTAATAATTAGAACTAATACTTAAGTTAGGTAACAAAAAAAAAATCCATTTTGGTAATAAAACTTTTTTGAAACTAAATAATATTTATTTACGTAAAATTAACCGTAACATATTTAATAATACTTTTAAATCTAGAACATCATGATTTACTACGATAATCATTTATCTAATAATCACTTTATTCAACCATTCCACGTAAACTCTTATCCTAAATAATTTATATATAATCCAAAGATTTATATAACGGCATAAATATTACTAAGAATAATAATAATCTATCTACTATGCATTAATTAATTAATTAATTAATACCATTAAGAAAAAACATTTAAATTAGGAAACTAGCTATCCCGGAATTGACAGAGCTTTATTCTGTCAATTCCGGTCGGACAAGAATAACGTTTTCTATCTAATTTCTATTCTGGAACTGAACAAAACTTTTGACAGAAAAATCTACGAAAAAGTTGAAGAAGGAGAACCGAGGGAGGTCTCGTACTTGGGGTCGCGTAAAAACGACGAGACGCGAAAGCACGCGCACAGGGGCACGTGAGCGGGGATCGACCCGGCGCACAGGTGCACGCAGGAGGGGGTCGTGTGGGCGCACGCGGGGAGGCGCACGACCGGGGCTGCTAGCATGCAGGGACACGGCTGGGGTGCTAGTGCACGTGGTACGGCCGGCCAGGGGCTAGTGTGTCGGGCACAGGGGAACCACGCGGGAGGTTGGAGGCCAAGGTGAGGCTGCACGGACGTGCTGATGGGCACGGGGGTTGTGCTAGCGAGCACGAGGAATCTGTGCGGGCGTGCGCTGGTCGCGCGGGAGGTGGCTGCACGGGCGATCGACGGTCGAGCGCGGTCGGACGGTGGTCGGGTGCGACGAAAACACCTCGAGAGGGGTGTTGAAATGGATGGGACGTTGTGGGTAGCGTCGGGGTGTGGTTGGATTTGGGAGTGGAGGAGTGTTGAGGAATTTGTGGTAGAATTTGTGAAGATAGAGAGGGGAGAGCTGCTGTGAAGTTTCTGTGAGAACATAGTTTCTCTTTTGTTTGTACGGAGAGAAACGTTACAGATCCGGGAGTGGGGGGTTCGTGCGAGGTCGTCGGGTGACTGGGTAGTAGGTTTAAACGGGTAGGGTTTAGTTAAATGGGTTTGGGTGAAGGGTTGAACCAATAGGTAACGGGCTCAAGTTATGGGCTTAAGCTAACTGGCCTAGATTAAACTAGCTAAAGGTCAAACAATTAATAACCTAATAAATACAATCAATAATCACTAAAACTTTATGAAACTAAAATTATTTCCCATATTTTTTACTATATATATAGAAATAATAACAATGCTAATAAACACTATTATATAATTACTAGCCAATAAATCTTATAAAATCTATTTATTAATAAAAACTAAATTGTGGGTTTTACAACCTTCCTTCCTTAGAAAATTTTATCCTCGAACTTTCTACCTGTAATAAAAAGATACGTTTAGAACATACCTAAAACAGATAATGATACTTCTCCCTCATCTCAACCTCTCGCCCCTAAGTTGACTCGCGTGAAGAATTTTGATGCCACTCCACTATGACTAGTAGAATCACTGTGTTACACAGCTTCTTATCTCTGCGATCTAAGATCCTTACTGGCTGTTCTGGTATTGTAAGACGGTCCAATTTCCAGCTCTGAGTGATCTAAAATATGGCTAGGGTCTGATACATAGCATCTCAGCTGCGATACGTGGAAGCTGTTGTACACGCCCTCGAGATTAGGTGAAAGAGCCACTCTGTATGCTACCTCTCCAACTCTATTTAGCACTTCAAATAGACCAGGATGTAATCAACTCAAGATAAGGAATATAAAGCACAAGAGGATAACAAGGTAATATTACTAGCAAATACCTGGATTCTGCAGATGTAATCAACTACCATCATGACCGCTAACTAACTCCGTACAATCAACTACCTGAAGAGATCATCAGGTCCTCAGGGGACTAGCAAGATACATAAAAAATGCCTATCTAACAGTTTATCATGCATAAGAAATAAGCAGAAAAGATAGAACATGATAAGTGACTATAAATCATGGATATGAGAACAACTACGCATAAATGAACTGCTGGAAAGTAAACATAAACACATTACAAGAGATCAATGGATAACTAAATCCTCGCCCCTAGTATGGACTCACAAGTTTGAACAACTACTAACCCTCGCCCCTAGTGTGGGCTCGCAGGTTAGCTTCAAGAAATCAACCCTCGTCCCTATTATGGACTCGCTGGTTGAGAATAAACGAATTCAAGAAAAATATCAGTTCAGTTATGATACACTCGTCCGATGACACAATACGACTCAGTCAAGGTACATGTGAGAACAAATCCGGTATAAACTATAACATCAAGTCATGAACAATGACGGTATATGAACGAGACAACTAAACTAATATACATGATATGAAGCAAAGCATATAAACAAAATCAACCAGAGAACTAAATGATGACGTATAAAATGGAGAAGGAATATAAGCATGTAACAAACTGTAGAGAAGGCATGGTATACTTGCCTGGTGGTAGCACGTAGAACCAACAATATCCTGTTAATCGACGAGCCATAGAAGTCAAACTCTCACCACAGTCTTCGAAGGCTGAAATAGATATTATCAATATGTTCAGAATAGTCAAATTAGCTAGAATAGCCTATCCATAAGTCCAATTCTGGATACAAGGGCAAAATCATAATTTTGGGTCAAAACGATGTCCGCCATTGGACCTGCTTTGCACCGAAAAGCATGCCAACATCTACGGTCTCTAAAGTTGTCAAACTATATGTCTACGGGTCTGGTTTTTGATACGAATCCAATCGTATGTCCAAAGTAAGATTTTGATGGGCCATGCACAAAATTGCCCGTTGGATCGGGTCACGGGCCCGCCAAAATAGCGTTCCGGTCGACCTTTTCAGAATCGGACCAAACTTGGCATACAGGGCCAGAAAAATGACACAGTCCTATGGGCACAATTTTTGTCTCGATATGACAAACGTGCATGAAGTAATTGACTAACTTGTAAAGGGGTCGATACGGGGTATCTCGACAGATACACCTCGATTTTGTTGCGCACACACAGCGAAATCGAGTTCCGTCGAATCCACACGTCCATAACATCTGTACGTGCCTTTTGATACTTACGGGTTGCGACCACGTCCTCCAGTTTTTTGGGGCGTACACCGTATAGGTGATTTTTCATAAAATTTATAAAGTTTTGAAGACAGTTTTTAGTCAACTTGGAAAATCGATTTCTCGGCGTTCGGTCGATGAAATCGACTTCTGCAAAAAGGGTTGTGAAGCCCTATAGGTTGTCTATAAAGTTTTTAAGGTAGATTTCTAGGTTTCTCACTGGATTGCCTAAAATCTGCATTCGAATTAGGTGTTAGGGGCAGTCATGTACTCTGTTCACGGAACAGGTTTTTTATTAATTTCTCCACCAATTTTCTAAGTCAAAACCTCGATGAATCTCGAATCTAATTGCTGGTACTCCTAGAGGGTTACATAGGCTTTCCAGAATTGTTTATGAACCGTAAAATGATCAAGAATAGAAGGAGAAATTGTACCGTGAAGATAGGGGGTCACTAGGTCTGTTGCCACTTTTGCTGCCTTTGTTGCTGACCGCACTATGCATGCGCACATGGTCTGACGCTGCCGTGGCCGGCCTGTAGCCACGGACGACGGTGCCAGGGGCTGGGAAAGGGGTCGCCATGGACTGAGTTAGGGTTTGCGTTTAGGGTTTAACTTCTTTCATTCTCTCAACATATAATGTGTACGTGGGGGGGGGAAGTCGGCCTGCTGGTTGCGGGTGTGGGGAGTGTCGGGTTTGGGGTAGGGTTTTTAAATGGGCTGCTTCTTTCTTTCTTTTTCTTTTTTCCTTTTTCTTTTTCTTTATATGTATATAAGCCTAATATTACATATATATATATATATATATATATATATATATATATATATATATATATATATATATATATATATACACATACATCTGTATATAGTCTATAAACCCTAACAATATAAAATAGCATTTATTTATCACATTTACAAATAACATATTTAATTTTGTAGTCAATACATATTTTTCACATATCTATATTCCTATTGCATATATAGAGTATATATATACTCAAATATATATAATTCAATATATAACTAAATATATACACAGGTGTTTACGTATACATACACACATGTTAGAAAATTACAAATAGTATTTGTAAATTATTCTAAAAATGATCCATGTGTTGCAACATATAACTATTACTTTTATTTACTACAACTGATATAAAGTTCTATTGCTATTTATTTATAAAGTCTAATATTTACATATTATATATATGCTTAGACACACCCAACTATATATAGTCTAAAATCCTAAAAATAGAAATACGCTACAAGAAAAGTGTTCATCATATTATAAAATATAATAATAATTTAATAACCATAAGACATGTTATATATATATATATATATATATATATATATATATATATATATATATTTGTTATATATATATATATATATATATATATATATATATAACAAATATATCGCAAGATATTTATTAGCCCATTGAAATAAAATATGAAATATTTACATATAATAAACGTACACTTACATGGACGTCTTGGGCACATAATGTCTCTACATGGGTTTGGACTTGGTTCAGGTCTAGTACGGACTAGTCGGTTACAACCGAATTTCCTAAAAGTAATAATATTGATAAATAACTAATTAATTTATTACAGGGGTCAAGTCACAACTTAGCCTGGTTTTCCTAGTTAAAACACACTTATGGCTCGATCTTTCCTACCACGGCTAAAACACTAGACAAGGCACTCAACTACACTCTCCGGTCCATGGTTTCTAGTCGTCTTGTACTCCAAATCTTAACCATGACTAAAGCATTCCATCGTAATGATTATTTAACTAAATATTTATAAAATTCTAAAATTTACCATTTAATTCAAATAAATAATAAGAAAAAATATTTTATTTTTTTTGGAAAGAGGGGTTACAAATCTACCCATCTTAAAATAATTTCGTCCTCGAAATTTAAAAAAAAGTCCATCAGTGATGGTAGAGGACGGGGTCCCACTAGCTATCAGTTTTTCTTACGGTCATTTTGTAACTACAAATCACCGGGCCTTCTACCCACCTTTGAATCAACCCATATGACATAATAACATACTAAGTAGGATCTCCTCAATATTTTAAAACATAAATCCAATATTCAAAATTCGTCTTCAAAAAGAAATTTCAACACAATTTTTTTTCATCCAATCATACTATATTATTTTTTTTCTTCTTAGTTTCTTTCCCCTTAATTAGTTGCTGAATAAACACATTCATCTTCATAAATCCTCACTTTGAAAATTTAATCTTATTTTATTAAAGGTTTTTTCCTAATCAATGTCTACTAATATTTCAGCCTCTTGCAATATAATAATCATAATCCCAGTCTGCTAACTTCCATCAATACTTTCAACAAAATTTAATCACCAAGAATAAGTTCGCTATAATCTCTACCCACCTTTGGTCACACTACCTCATTAAATACATGATATCATAAAATTTTATAACCTTGCACATTAGTTGCAAAAACTACTACAAATAGATATCTTATGGCATATGGCATTTCTAATCCCCTTCTATCATTCAAGCAACCAAAATTCAATAATCAACTAATACAATATAACTTAAGAATTTCTGATAAATACTAGACAGCACGATCATTCGCCACCCCGAAATAGGAAGGTACGAGAATCAATGGTATAGGAATGCAAGGAAGAATAATCGAGAACAAATACGAAGTTTTAAGGACGATAGAGATATTTCTAAGAGAATTTTTAAGGCAGTGTGGATTGAGATTTCTAAGGGTTTAATCATATTTGCAGACTCGTATCAGTATATTTACGTAAACGATACGATATGCTCTGACCTGACATAGCGCAACCTAACCTGGCGTAACCCAGTCAGGTGCAACCTAACCTGGCACAACCTGACATGGCACAACCTGACCTGGTGTAAACCCCCATTCCGTGTATAGAATATATATTTATAGATTATTATGACTATTAGTTATTGTTATTTATTTATTTATTTTTGATTGGTGTTTCATATGAAGCATATAACAAATTTCTATGCTAAAGAATTATTAAATAATTTTTTATAATCATTTTAATGATTTTTTATTGAAACAGCTATAGTAGAAGGATTGAATAATAATAATTATGGTAATTATGATTTTATTAGCAACCATAGTTTTATTATTGTAGTGATCATTAATAGTAATTAATTAGTATATATGATAATAAGTTGGAGCAATTTGAAGGCCTAAACTATACTAGGTTATAGACCAAAACTAAGTTCCTCACCAAACAGCAGCATGGGCCAATGGCCCCTTTCATTATTTCTTTCTTTTGCAAACGGATCATAGAACGGCCCACACTTATAGTGTATATATAGCCTAGCTACGAAGACAGCTTAACCCTAGCCGCTAAGTGCTGAGCACCCCCCTCAACATCCTTCTTTCTCCCTTTTGCTCACGAACCTCCCTCACATGCCGAGTTTCCCCGTAAGACACCTTCGTTCGTGGGGCCAAGCACCATCGGTCACCACTATCACCATCTTTGCCACCACCCTACAATGCTTCGAGCATGGTCGAGATGTTGTATGAGATCTCCGGCTCTCCAACAACCAACATCGGACGTTCTTGCAGACTCTGACATGACGGACAAGCTCTCCCTTGCACGAGCCTATTTCCAGCCAGTGCACTGCCAACCATCTCCGATGGCTTGGACAGGCTCGTTCAGGGCCGCCATGCTCGACCAACTGTCTGAGCTCTCCTCGCGGGCCTCCCTCATTGACCGGTGCCATTATTTGCCACGACACCGCGTTCGTATAACTTGTAATGTCTCCACAGGTGCTCTGGTGCCTCCGCTGAGTTGGTCGACATCGCCGAAACCATTCGACTCCTCCCCGATGTCCCAGCGGTCGGCCAACCTGTTAGGTTTATAAACTAAAAGCAACACTTTTGTAGTAACCTTATTTTCTTAAATTTTGAATGAGAATCATATGGGAAAATGTTTGCATATTGTATTTGTACAAGTGTTAATGCAAATGTCTGATATTCTATATTATAGATAATATGGTGTGTGGTCTTACACAGAAGATCATATTATCAGTTCCCTATGGAGTATATAAATAGTTCACAACCTAGATGGACTTGGACAATCTATTGGAAAGGTTGTAGTGTAATCTGGTATTAGTCTATCTTGACTATAGGCTTACACTAGTACACTTTGTGTGTATTGAACATGACCACTTGAGGTTGTTCTCTTTGTACTGACTACATAAGAGAACAAACACCTCTATTATTATGGATGCATGTGCTCTTAATCCGGATATAATAATAGACATGTATATGCAGTGTGCATTACTTTGACTCATGAAAGAGTGAGATTCATTATGGATCAACAATCTCTATGAATTGGGAAATAACATTGTATGTATGATGGGCTGTTGATTATAAATGGAATCCATGTCCCGATACATCGTGTTGATGATGTCCCCTTAAGGAGCTCATAAGGATTGTCATGTAAACCCTGCAGGTGGATTATATCCGATATGACAAATAAAGTTGAATATTACTACTTAAGGATAAAAGATGTCAAATTAATATAGTTGTCAGTAACTTAATTTGATTGACGGACATACGATATCTTAACATAGGGAGCCAAACGAGCATATAATAAAAGGAGCCCACAAACATAATTTGGGAATAGGGAGGTAGTGCAACAATAGCTCATTAGTGGACCGAGCTATTGTTAATGGGCCTGGATTGTGTGTTCGGGCTGAATACGGGATATCCAGATCCGTTAAGAGGCCTAACCCTAATTTCTCCTCATGGTCCCTGCCGTAGCCTATATATATCCTTTATTCTCTGGTCGCCAGATTACTGATCATAAATATGAAGCTTTCTCTAAATTCGTGATTCACGTAAGGGGAGAAAGAGAGGGCTGCCAAGAAGAAAAAAAGGTTGGAAGATCGTCTTACACACGACGTCCAACTCGAGGAAGGAATACATGCTTGGGGTCATCCGCTCGAGATTGCCAGGAATAACTTGTCTTCTTTCCGCCGCAGGTATAATTCGTGAACCCTAGTTTCCTCCTATGAAGGGTTAGAACACGTATTAAATCTGTTTAACTTTCTATCGATCAATACGCACACCAAAGTAAGGGTTCTGGGAATCCCCAGTTCTATTAATTGGTATCAGAGCCACTTTGGATCTGCGTATTGATTGATACGTCCATGTTGTCCAATTAAACCTGCGCTGTGTAATAGTCGGTAGATGTAGATCTGTTCTAACTCGGTTTTGCAGGCATCTTAGATCCAACTATTATGGTCCAATGCAAGTTTTTGATTGTGTTGTTTAAACCACGGACATGTTGTGGATGTTATTGTTGCTGTGGATGTAATTAAAATCACGAGGGTTGATCGTGCTTATTACTTGAATTATTCAATCTAGATTATGTGTGAACTCTTTCGGAAGGCATAGGATTGATGTTAAATTTAATTAATTTTGATCAATCGTGATGACGGTGGTGGCTGTTTCTGACGTCGGACGAGATGCTGGTTTTAAGCAGTCCAGAGGCAGACAGATGATTTAAGCAGTCTAGGTCGAACCCCAAATAGATATGCGCAGCGCCAGATTTTAGATTCGGATTGTTGAGGACGGAGCAGGAAAGATGACCATAATAGTTGGATATTTTTCTCTTATTTGTTGTCATTTTGCTTTTTCTGATTATGCATGTTTATTATTGTGTGAATGTTTTTTTGAAAAACTAAGCCTACATTAATAATGGACAACATGGACATAATATCAACTAGTAGAAAACCCTCATTGTTAAATAACTAAGTGGAAGAGGATATTTATTTAGTATAAATCCTATGGTCTCCATTACTGGTTTGTAGGTGATGTAATTATACTTGTGCGTTAGCTTTAATGCCTTCCTCCATATCGGATGAGTATAATTATGGATCACCAGTACAAACTTTCTTAGGAATAATTGTAGAAAGTTACCTAGTATGTATTCACTTCTCTATCTGAAGGAACTCATTACAAGAAAATAGACTTAGTATTAAGTAATGGTATACACTTAGATACAAATAATGGTATCCTCCCCATCAGAGTCACTGCTATTATTTGTATGACCAGAGCAAGACCAACATATTAATTTTATTTGTCATAAAGTTATGTTGACATGATAGTAAAATTAATAAGAAAAACCTACTTGAACAAAGTTGAATTTGTATACGTCCACACTATCGTGGCATGCTAAATTCATGGTGTTCAAGGTGTTGGTGAATTTTTTATTATTGTTTTGAGGGAATCAATATTTAATTAATTCAAAAAGTTTTTTTTTGCCGTACACAATTTTATTTATGTGATTCTCAGGATTTCAAAATTGGGTTCTTTTAGTCCACTTATGGTGATTCTTAAAGAAAATAAACTTTCTGAACCTAATTATATTGACTGAAAACGTAATTTGGACATTGTTCTGACTGCTGAGGAGTACAAATATGTACTTGTTAAGGAATGCCCACCTAAGCCTGATGCTAACTCTGATGAAGAGGTCAAAGAGGCTTATAAGAAGTGGAAAAGGCAGATGAGATGGCGCGGTGTTATATTCTGGCATCTATGTCAAATGTACTGCAACATCAGCATCAGGTCATGGCCACAGCTTATGACATGATGTATAACCTCGAGGAACTCTTCAGACATCAGAGTAGAGCAGCTAGGCAATTTGCTATGAAATATTTGATGAATAAAAAAATGGCTGAGGGTACACCTGTAAGAGATCATGTTCTCAAGATGATGGGTCATCTGAATGAGATGGAGATCCTTAGAGCTGAAATCGATGGAGAATCCCAGGTCGATATCATTCTCGGGACTCTGCCTAAAAGTTTTGACAATTTTTGCCTTAATTACAGCATAAACAAAAGGTTGTATAGTTTGGCAGAACTTGCAAAAGATCTACAGGATGCTGAATCTCTATTTAGGTAGAGTAGTCATATTTTTGTTTCTGAAAAGGCTTCTACTTCTAAGCCAAAAGGTGGTATGAAGAAGAATAACATTCAGAAATAGGCAAACTCAGCAAAGAAGGGCATGGGACCTCAAGGCGCGGTGAAAAAGTCGAAAGGTAAATGTTTTAAGTACAAAGGGTCAGGACATTGGAAGACTGATTGTCCACTTCTCAAACAAGGGAACAAAGAAGGTATATCTCATTTACTAGTAGTTGAAACATATTTAGCGGTGTTATCTACGGACACCTGGTGTGCAGATACAAGAGCCACTAATCATGTCTGTAATACATTATAGGGGTTCCAGGAAACCAGACGGCTCAGTGATGGAGAGATATGCTTGTTCATGGGTGATGCTACAAAAGTATCGGTCGTTGCAATAGGAGATGTTACTTTATCTTTTGGTAGAAATAAATATTTGACATTGAGAGATTGTCTTTATGCACCTTCACTTAGAAGGAATTTAGTTTCTGTTTCTATGTTAGTTAAGGATGGATATTCAGTTTATTTTAATGACAATATTGTAATTAGAAAGAATAAACATTTTATCTGTTCTGGTGCATTGGTTGGTAATCTGTATGTCATTAATACTATTTTGCCCACAATAAAACTTATGAAAATGAATAATATGTCATCTAACTTAAATAAGAGAAAAGAACCTTCTTGTATGAACCAAACATATCTTTGGCACTTGCGATTGGGGCATATTAACATAAGAAGGATTCAAAGACTGGTTGAAGATGGACCTTTGAGTTCATTGGAAGTGGAGGCACTACCAGTCTGTGAATCCTGCTTGGAAGCTAAAATGACCAAAAGGCCTTTTACGATAAAAGGATATAGGGCCAAAGATGTGTTGAAATTGATTCATTCTGATTTGTGTGGACCCATGACTATCCAAGCTAGAGGTGGCTTTGAATATTTTGTCACATTTATTGACGATTATTCAAGGTATGGATACATTTATTTAATGTGCTGTAAGTCTGAGTGCTTTGAGAAATTCAAAGAGTACAAGGCTGAAACGGAGAAACATCATAGAAAATATATCAAGTCATTACGATCAGATCGTGGTGGCGAGTACCTCTTTGGAGAGTTTAGGGATTATTTATCAGAGGCTGGGATTGCATCCCAATTGACTTCACCTGGAACGCCCCAGCAGAATGGTGTAGCCGAAAGAAGGAATAAAACTCTAATGGAGATGGTTAGATCAATGATGAGTTATTTGGATTTACCAGATTTGTTTTGGGGATATGCCTTAGAGACTGCAGCTTATATTTTGAACTTGGTTCCTTCTAAGTCAGTACCTCTTACTCCCACAGAGCTGTGGATTGGGCGTAAGCCTAGTCTGAAACATGTTCGCATTTGGGGTAGTCCAGCACATGTGCTGAATAAGAAAACAGATAAGTTGGAATCTCGTCCAGCACATGTGCTGTCATAAGGATCAGAAGGTCATTGTTAGCACTAGTACCCGATTCTTAGAAGAAGACTATGTGATAAATCACAAACCCACAAGTAGAGTTATTCTAGAAGAACTGAGAGGTGAGACACCAAGTACTTCAGTACCAACAGTACAAGAGGATGAACCACAAATAACTATACAACATGTCACAAATGTTACACCACAACCGATAATATCTCGTCGTAGTAGGAGGGTTGTGATACAACCTGATAGATATATGTTCTTGGAAGAGTCATCAGACTTCGTCCCTGAAGAACAAGATTATGATCCCTGTACCTACAATGAAGCACTCCAAGATAAAGATGCAGGGTCTTGACAAAAAGCAATGATATCTGAAATAGAATCTATGGATTCTAATCAGGTCTGGAAGCTTGTAGAACCACCCGTTGGTGTAAAAGCCATTGGATGCAAGTGGGTCTATAAGAGAAAAAGAGGATCAGACGGTAAGGTTGAAACCTTTAAAGCTCGGCTTGTAGCAAAAGGTTTTACTCAAAGTGAGGGTATCAATTATGAGGAAACCTTTTCTCCAGTAGCCATGCTTAAGTCTATCCGGATTCTTTTATCTATTGCAGCTCATCTTGATTGTGAGATTTGGCAAATGGATGTCAAGACAGCTTTCCTTAATGTAAGTCTTGAGGAAGACATCTATATGAAGCAACCAGACGGGTTCATTGAAAAGGGCCAAGAGCATCTTGTTTGTAAGCTCAAGAAGTCCATTTATGGACTTAAACAAGCATCCAGATCTTGGAACATATGATTTGATCAGGTGATAAAATCCTATGAATTTGATCAATGTCAGGATGAATCATGTGTATACAAAAGTGTGACCGAAACGTGGTGGTGTTCCTAGTACTTTATGTGGATGACATTTTGCTCATTGGAAACAATGTGAAGGTGTTATCTGATGTTAGGGTATGGTTATCCAAATAATTTGATATGAAGGACTTGGGAAAAGTAGGTCACATCCTTGGGATCGAAGTTCTACGAGATCGCAAGAAAAGGATATTGGGCTTATCCCAAGCTTCCTATATCGATACTGTACTAACTTATTTTAGTATGCAAAATTCTAAGAAAGGTTTCTTACCTTTTAGACATGGAATTGCTCTATCAAAGGAGCAGTGTCCGAGGACACCTAAAGAGATAGAGAACATGAAGGCAGTTCCTTATGCTTCAGCAGTAGGAAGCTTAATGTATGCAATGCTATGTACGAGACCAGACATCTGCTTTGCCGTAGGCATGGTCAGCAGATATCGGTCTAACCCAGGACAAGAGCACTGGACTGCCGTAAAGCATATTTTGAAGTACCTGAAAAGGACTAAAGAGTATATGCTAGTTTAACAGGCAGATAGTTTAGTTCCCTTAGGGGTATACAAACTCAGATTTTCAGTCAGATAGGGATTCCAGGAAATCTACCTCAGGTTATGTGTTTACTTTGGGAGGTGGAGCCATTGTGTGGAGGAGTATCAAGAAAAAATGTATTGATGATTCTACTATGGAAGTCGAGTATGTGGCAGCCTCTGAGGCAGCCAAAGAAGCGATTTGGCTCAGAAACTTTCTGTTGGACTTGGATGTGGTACCTAGTTTGCCTAAGTCTATTACACTTTATTGTGATAAAAGTGGTGCAGTTGCAAACTCGAAGGAACCACGAGCCCATAAGATAGGTAAACACATTGAGCGCAAGTACCACCTGATACGAGATTTCATAAAAAAAGGAAAAGTTGCTGTGATCAAGATAGCATCAGCCGACAACCTAGCTGATCCCTTTACAAAGAGCTTACCAGCTAAGGCTTTTGATAGTCATGTTGAGGGAATGTGAGTCAGATGTGTAGCAGCATGGCTTTAAGTATAAGTGGGAGATTTGTAACAATATACTGAAAAGCAATGCTTTGAGTATAAGTGGGAGATTGTTAGGGTTACATACTAAAAGCATCACTTTTGTAGTAACCTTATTTCCTTAAATTTTGAATGAGAATCATATGGGCAAATGTTTGCATATTGTATTTGTTGCAAGTATTAAAGCAAATATCTGATATTCTATATTGTAGATAATATGGTGTGTGGTGTCACACAGAAGATCATATTATCAGTTTCCTATAGAGTATATAAATAGTTCACAACCTAGATGGACTTGGACAATCTATTGGAAAGGTTGTAGTGTAATCTGGTATTAGTCTATCTTGACTATAGGTTTACACTAGTACACTTTGTGTGTATTGAACAGGACCACTTGAGGTTGTTCTCTTTGTACTGACTACATAAGAGAACAAACACCTCTTTTATTATGGATGCTTGTGCTCTTAATCCGGATATAATAACAGACATGTATATGCAGTGTGCATTTCTTTGACTCATGAAAGAGTGTGATTCATTATGGATCAACAACCTCTATGAATTGGGTAATAACATTGTATGTATGATGGGCTATTGATTATAAATGGAATCCATGTCCCGATACATCGGGTTGATGATGTCCCCTTAAGGAGCTCATAAGGATTGTCAAGTAAACCCTACAGGTGGATTATATCCGATATGATAAATAAAGTTGAGCGGTACTACTTAAGGATAAAAGATGTCAAATCAATATAGTCATCAGTAACTTAATTTGATCGACGGACATACGATATCTTAACATAGGAAGCCAAACGAGCATATAATAAAAGGAGCCCACAAACATAATTTGGGATTAGGGAGGTAGTGCAACAATAGCTCATTAGTGGACCGAGCTATTGTTAATGGACCTGGATTGTGTGTTCGGGCTGAACACGGGATATCCAGATCCGTTAGGAGGCCTAACCCTAATTTCTCCTCATGATCCCTGCCGTAGCCTATATATATCCTCTATCACTACAACAAAAAACCCTTTTAATGACGGCTAAAAAGTGTCATTAATGACGAACCATGACGCTTTTTTTCCACAGCAACCGTTATGAAAATGGGTGTTATAAATGTTTTTTAAAAACGTCATAAAATATCCGTCATGAATAGTTTCTATAAAAGCGTTATGAATAGTTAATATATAGTGCACAATTCAGAACAATTTTAAAACGTCATGAATAGATAATATGTATAGGCTCAATGCAGCACATTTATAACACTTTATACTATTCAAATTAGCATATTTATAATGCTCTATACTGCACAGTATATATTGCATTCCAAAAACTTAACATTATATATCACCATCTTTATTACATTCTCAAAATAGAGTACATATCAACATCTTCATTACATTCTCAAAATAGAATATCCAAATACATATATATATTTACAACTACCAAAATTGTCCACATCAAAACTTGGCCACATCAAAACTGTCCACAGAACATGTTACAAAACCCTAAAAAAGATAAAAACAAGGTTCAATATACTTTATAATATAATGTTAAAAATGAAACTTTACATTAATGTAATAGATCATTATGACTGGTAAGAAGAATCAAACCTTGTGTTATGGCAAAGAATATATTATCTAGCTGAAACAATGCCATGTAATAGACTTTGAACCTCTTCCATTAAATTTGGGAACCTGAAAAACAGTGAAGCATATAAAGGCCATCAAAATTTGTTTAAATCTGTAATCATAAATACAAAATCACATAATGGTCATCAAGCAAATCTAGCTGGCAACATAATTTTGGGATTATAATTTTACCTCATAGTTTAAGGTATCGGCCGATATCGATACAATATGGCTGACACCGATACGGTTTGGCATGTCCCAATCCGATACCAACCGATATCCGATACTGACCGATACCGGCATTGGGGTTCTCTTTTTCCATCAATTTGGCAAAGAAAATTGAAGGGAAAAAAAAGACAAATAAACAAGGGTTTGAAGCATAATAAGGTTGTACCTATCTACAGGTTAAACACAAACTTATTTTTGAAATGAAGCATTTCCACAACTAAATGAAGCATTTCCACAACTAATTAAACACAAACTTATATTCGAAATTAGAACAACAGCTATAAATAATGCGGACATGCTGATTCCACCGACCTACAACTGCTTCCAAGATTAATGTCCCAATACGATACCGACCGATACCGACAATGGAAGTCTCTTTTCCAGTCAGTTGGAAAATTAGTCAAGGTTAATCCTAACTGCATCTAAGCAAAAAAAGATACAACAGTTAATCCCAGGACTTCTCTTAAAGCAGTAAATCCCAGGATTTATGCATAGGACTTCCCCCCGATACCAAAGGCCCAAAGGCCTCAGCCGCTTGGCTGCTCATCCTTTGTTGCAAGCAAGCAAATATGGACGTGGATTTTAAAGAACATGCAAATACCATGAACCATAGTAGCCTTGCAAATTTTGTTTCCTCTATCAAGTAGTGTCAATCTTCTCGACTTTTGTACTTGAATACCAATTTTATAGAAACTGTGAATTCTGTATCTCATGCTTTTTCTTTCCAATTACATGCATATTTATAGGCTAATCATGATATAAATATAGCATGAAACAGCCTACAACCTTCTAGTAGGTCCTATATAAGGAAAATAAAACAAAACAAACTTTGACCCAAAAGGTAAGCTAAATGAATTTTATCCACTCATCTCTATGGTTCGGAAGCACAAAGCTAAATATGTCAACAGAGTATTGAATACAGAAATACTACCATAGATTGACAACTAAAGAACTGATGTGCTCATCTCAATAAGGTAACACACCTGCTTAGAAAGAGATAAGCTTGTGTATCCAAGCCTTTGGTACTCCACCTTGAATTGGAAAACACCATAAACATCTGGAACTTTGAATATGTTGAATAAAGGCCCTGCCAAAAGATGACACTGCCTTCAATATAAGGGGAACATCTCCAGTTTTGTGATTATCCTATAAGCTCGCAAACGATGGTAAAGCAATTACCAGATCATCGTTGATCCTGTAGGCTCGCTAGTTTCTCCAATTTTGTAATGGCTGACATTGACAGCCTACATACAGAAATTAATAATATATAAAAATATAACCTAAAAGTGTTTATACACACACACACACTGTGTACTATCCTCCAATTTAATAATAAAAAATAAGAAGTAATCTCAATTATCATGTAGGTTGCCGCATCTCATTATTTGTCCATACTCGTTAAATCATATATTTGCTGTAAGAACATCCAAGGGGTAAGTATATAACATGAATGACAGAAAACAACAAAACTATAAAAGATTGCAAACAAAATATTACTGACTCATGTCTAATTAGCACCAAAAAATGTTAACTTAAGCACCAATGGTTAAAAAAAGGAATAGTTTAACAAAAGCATATAAATGAATAGGCATTGCTCAGACAACAATCAAGAAATAATTAAATTTTGAAGTTTTAGGTGGTTTACACAGATTTTTGAAGTTTTGATGGGTGCTCGAGTCTCTGTTTGTTTTTACAGCTTTTATATGGTTGTGCGCATTTAACTCGGTTAAGGTGGGTGTGGAGGTTGTGTAAGAGAATTCACACTGCAGTTACCGTGGTGTGAGGCAGCGTACTTGGGGAAAATGGGTTGCGGAGATCCGAGAACCCAATCGTGGTAACCGATTGTGGCTCGGGACCTTCGCCCCAGCTTTGTAGGCTGTTTATGCTTACGAAGGAGGCGACCCTGAGGATCGGCACGAAGTAGGCGAGGGAGGAGGGGACGAGCTCGCTGTCGGTAGTGGCCTCCTCCTCCGCGGCGTCGAGCGTCGTCGGCTGCCTCGTCATCCTCCTGGACAGGTGGAGCTCTCTAATTCAAGAAAAATGTTGAGGAGAGAGATTAGAGAGAGAAAAATCGACGGAATAAAAAATCGACGGAATGAAAAATCGACGGAATGAACCCTAATTCTGAGCCCAGGTGGCGTCGGGGGCGCTCCCGCGGGAGGCCAGGTGGGCCCGAGTCTCCTCGAAGAAGGGGCGTCGGAAGGAGTCGAAGTAGTGGTGTAGCGACCGGAAGGTCGGCGGGATGGTTGCTCCCGGCTCATCGTCGTCGAGGAGGAGGCGTTCGTTGAGAAGGCCGTGGTGCGACCACTTGCCGATGACGTCGAGGAGTTGGTGAGAACTCGCCATGGTGAGGAGGGTGGAGAGTGAGGAGGTGGGAAGTGAGAAAGTGGGCTTTGGAAAATTTTAGGGTTCAGGGAGAGGAGGAAAGAGGGGGAGGAGGGAAGCTCTGGAAAAGATCGGGGGGTGAAGGATTTTGTTGAAAGTTTATTAATTACAAGTTTGCCACCGCTCTAAAATATTAATAACGCTTTGTTTTATAAACGTTATAAAAAGCCCAGAATTAGTCCAAACCGTCGTAGAAAAAAGGTATTTTTTAACTTGATAACGCTTATGTATCAGCCGTCATTAAACTCCTTGTCGAGCGTCATTAATAGGTCTTTTTGTTGTAGTGTATTTTCTGGCCGCCAGATTACTGATCATAAATCTGAAGCTTTTTCTAAATTTGTGATTCACGTAAGGAGAGAAAGAGAGGGCTGCCAAGGAGAAGAAAATGTTGGGAGATCGTCGCCCACACGACGTCCAACTAGAGGAAGGAATACGTACAGAAGATCTTGGAGTCGTCCGTTCGAGATTGCCAGGAATTACTTGTCTTATTTCCGCCGCAGGTATAATTCGTGAACCCTAGTTTCTGCCTATGAAGGGTTAGAACACGTACTAATTCTGTTTAACTTTCTATCGATCAATACGCACACCAAAGTAAGGGTCCTGGGAATCCCCAGTTCTATCACAACCGACAGCTATAGCTCCCTTGCGCTTCCCGGTCGGCTCGCGCTCGCTACTACAGCGAGTTGCCAATGTTGGCCACCCTTCTTCATCACGTACACTTTGTGTCGAGCGCTACACGCGAGAGAACGGCCATCTCACCTTGCGTCGAACCGTTCTGGCTGCCCGCTCGAGCAGCGACAACGTCCTCGTCTACTTACACCCCTTCACCCTTTTTGTAAGCTTCTCCTTTATTTGATTTATGTGCTGCTCTTCTAAATTCCGTGCATATAATAGAGAGACATTGTACACGTAGGCATTACACGCGTAGGATAGAGGAAACATCATATGGCAGCTTGTGTCACGACCCGCTCCCGAATAATCGGACACGAGTCGAACACGCCCAGCCTTCGTCGTTAGACACAGCGAAGTAAGTTGTACCAATCTAGGGAAATCTAACAAGATAATCAAGACAAGTAAAAATCACAGCATCTATAAACGTATCCCAGAAAGATCACCATAATCCACAAATCCAGATATCATAAGGTACCAGAATCAACATGAATAAAAAATGCTATGAACTCTAAAGACAATATCTAGAAGTAAAGCTAAGTAGTCTAAACCTGAAGTCTCAAGCTAAGTCGCATCCTACTCAGCTAATATCCTGGGCTCTGGCCCATAGAGTAGAATGGTACCCTGCAAGTACACCTGCAACATATCCTAGTCAGGAGCGGAGCTAAGTATATCCAAGAAAATGAACTTGAACATCATAGTATGAACAAGAACAGGAAATATATATAAGGTACAGGAAATGAGAACAAGACATAAAACTGAACAAAAAATACTGAAAGTAAAACAGGGAACATGATAAGAGTCCTGAAAATGAAATACAACCTGAACATAAAATACAACCTGAACCTGAAATGTGCAAGATTGAAATACATCCAGAGTGTGTGATCGGCTTGGGTAGATTCAATAAACATGAAATGGTACGGCTCGGGTCCCGCGTGCACGATGAGGGACCTAAACTATTCACATGAATAGTAATAGTATTTGATCACACAACTGTAGTATTTCCCCTCCCAGACACAAGTAACTCATAAAACATGAACAAGGCAATCCCGTGATACATCGTGTCAACAAGGTGATGTAGGAATGAATATACAAGACATGAGAAATGAACAAGTCCGAGGAGTATACTTGCCTTGCTCAGGGTGATCAAGTAAGGGTAGTAGATCTGGATATCCTCCTGTTTAATTGTACAAATTGGTTAAGTTCTAGACAATAACAACTAATTATTTATTTCTACCAATAATCTAATCACTTATATTTAAACTAGCCAATTTATTGCTATCCAATAAATTATGAAAGAGTTTAAATCTATAAAATATATTATACAGTCTAGCTTAAAATATTAATTAAGTAGACATATCTATTGGATAGCTATGTATCATATAATAATTAGTCCAAAGAAAACCATATCATTAGATAATGCTTATGCCTAAATGTCTTATTAGTAGGCTATTCATAGGACCACCATATATACTAGCTAAACTAACAAGGAATATTATGTTAAAATAATAATTAGCAATATTTTAAAATCGATAATAACATTTTCTAGAATATTACTATCAAATTTATTAAAGTATATAAATGATTAATAAACTGAATGATATAAATAACAATATGGAGAAAACAATCCAACTCGACCATAAGTCCCGAACTTCCCAACCCAGTCAAGCCCATTAGTCTGTGCCATAGCCAACAAATATAGTTGTTACTATCAGTGAGTGTAATAGCCAAAACTAAACCATTCTCCATTATGCAATATCTATACTGGACCTGATTCCACAATTAGCCAATCCCACAAGGCACAGCTACATAAGTAGAATAGCAAAACTACTCAACCCTACTTCCTGGTCCAAGCAACAGAGCCCATTTCTCATTGTGCATTCCAATACTTACTCTGGACTATGGCTATTCTTTCCAAACCATACGAACTCAAGAATCCATAGAGAAAGATATGCAGAACTCAATACTCTTTTCAAAACTGAGTTCTGCAACACTGTAGTCCAACCATCACATTAACCCAAACCACAAAAATAAAAATAAAAAGGCAACTAAGACTTGTGTCCGAGAAGAGCCCAAGCCAAACCAACCACACTAACTAAAAGTTTAGATATACAAAATCAAGAGAAAAATTTAGAAGAAACTAGCAGAGCCAGGCTTCAACCTCTACATGTCTCACTTAACTTTCAAAACCATCACATAACCCAACTGAACTTAATTTAAACTCTGCAGGAACCAACCCACACACCATACCTGAATTCAAACAAGCATAAGAATTTGAACCCCCAACGGCTACCATGGAACTCATTGGGAAAGAGAATGGCACATCCAACACAATCTATACCTCATAATTTGATTCAATAAAATATTTAACCAGAAAACTAAACAAGAACTGTATAAAATTACAAAATCAAAATAATCAACTCAAACTAAGATCATTCCCAAGAACAGAAGATTATACAAAACCTTAATCAAATGAATATAAGAATATACATAGAAATTAAAGATTTGAATATCAAGCCCTGCTGATTCCACTCCTGACACGCACACTGGACACGATCCACGTCTTGATCAGATACGAACAGAAAGGGACACGCACCCAGGACACGGACGCAACCCGGACATGAACACTTGGCAGTAAAACAATATCAAAACAAACACCAAGATCGATCGAATGAACGGAAAATGGAACAGGAAATCACCTGAAGAAGTTAACTCGAAACAGAATCCCAATCCACAGCGTCGGACACAAGCCTCTGTATTCGAACGGAGGCTGACTTGAGAGCACTTCAACGGATTTGAAATTCCTCCAAGCATTCGTCGAGCCTCCACGAACGAGTTGCCGATGAAAATCGAACCGCTAGGTCTCGATCAGATATGGATCGACTGTCCCAATTAATTAATTTCAAGAACTCATTCAAACTCAAAATAAGCTAATCAAAGAATTTACTAGAGCCTGGCTACGTTCACCTGCTGTTGAAGCTCGTCCGTCGTCGTCGAGGAGACGTGGCGCCGCCACTACTGGAGAGTACGATCGTCGCCACTCGCCGCGAGAAGAATCCCGCCATGGTCGATCACTGCAGTCGTCTTCGTCCGCCGTGAGAGAGTGTATGCGCCATCGCAGTGGTGCAGACCACCGCCGTTACCATGGCCGCTGCTCGCCGTTGATCGATGTAAAGGAGGTCGTGCTCGCCATGATAGACGTAGCCGTCGTCGTCGAGAATGGTCGTACGCCATAAGCTCTCGCTGTTGACGCCAGGCTGGCCCTGCCGCCGTCACCGTCTATGGTGCCAAGAAAAATTAGGGTTCGATCATAGAGGAAAGGAAATTGGGAGAGGAGAAGAAAAGAATTATTGAACTCAGAAGAATGAGCTCTCTCTCCGTCCCGAGAGAATTCAAGTAAAAACATATTAACATAAAAAACCCCCACCAATTGGATTTAAGCAATTAAGACCTCCCCATTTTCATATATTAGAAAAAATGAAACAAAATTAGTTAGAAGGAATTGTAAAATGGTTACAAGTGGTAGGGGTCCACAATTGTTTGTTACAACTAACTTTTGAATTTTAAAAGAAAAATTCCTGCTCTCAATTAATTCCCTCCAAAAATAGTTATAAACTATATATAGCTATAATAAAATGAATGAAACATTAAAATTTTAAATTCCACTAAAACTAGAAAAGTGGAGTTACAAATCTCCCCCCCTAAAATAATTTCGTCATTGAAATTCAAAGGTGCAACAATATAATTTTAAAAAAATATAATAATAATTTTAATTGAGACAAAAGTTGAAAACGGCAATTTAAGTTGAGATATTAAATAAGTCAATTTTTAGTCATGGCTAAAAATAATTTATTTGGTCACGATCAAACGAAATTCCAAATATCAGGTAAGATCAATAGGCACAATCAGGATTTCTAGATACGACCAGAAGTGGAACATGAATGACTTGGCATGACGAAATCAATGACAAGATGACATGATCGATAATGATCAAATTGGTCAAGTATGACAATTACATGCAAGGAGTTTGAAATAACGCAATAGGCACGAGATGGCATGAATTTTAATTACAACTTTAGAGAATAAAACTATGAAAGTACGATTTTCTAAGCACGATTTGAATCAAAGTTAGCACAGATGGACTAGAATAAGATAGAAAAATCACGGTTGGATAGACATGATTATAGTCGAAGTTTAGATAAAACACGATCGAAATAAATGTATAAAATCAACGATCTAACAATAAAATACAAGAAAAAAATTTGCAAGGATTGATGTAAAATATATAGAACTAATCAGGAGATATCAGTATCAAGTCAAAAGTGAGTACATGGATTTGTCTTTCAGGAAATCATTAATCGTATGAAATAGGTTATAGTCTCCATGTTACCCGAGAACATATAGGTATTTGAATTCACTTTGCTTAGAATCCCTACCCCGCCAGTATATGTCTGGCTGCAATGGACTTTCTGCTCCGTGACTCGAATATCAATATGTCACAGAATATTATGTCAACCTTATCCATTTTCAAACAATTATTAACGAAGCAACTCAAGAGATCAAAATATGAAGATTTTGGACAAAATCTCAATAATACCCGAAAACCTATGAATGTCTGAAATCACTTCAACTTAGAGTTCCTGTCTCGCCAGTGCGCTGCTGGCTGCAGTGAACCCTCAGTATCCGTAATCAAGATAATGGCTGTAGCGCACAACTGCCATACCCTAGTAGGCCATCGAATAGTCTCTCAACCTTATCTATAGGAATTACAAAACAGTTTCAAAGAATTCAAAATGGGTTCCAATAGTCTAAGTCAAGATAAAAGGCGAAGTTATCTGTCTGTTAGAATGCAAGGGTTATTAGGTACCACGGAGCAACACAGAATCCAATCAAGGAGTAGAGAGTACTAAAAGGCAACAAGGAGATTTTTAAACCTCAATAGGGAACAAGGTTTCAAATGGTAACCGAAATCCCAAATAAAACTTGGAGAGTTAACAAGATTCCATATATGGGACATTATCCCGAAGGAATAACATAGTCTTGAAGAATGAACTGAAGCAGGTATCAGATAGGAGACAAGTTTCAAACTAAGAAACAAAATCTCATACTGGAAATAAGTTTCAATAAAATCTCGAATAACAATGAAATCTCGAGCAAAACTTGAATAGAAAACGAAATCTCCAATACGGTACACCGTGAAAAAAAATAGAAAATCAAGTATTAACAAAGTTGTGAATAAGGAACAAAATCTCGAATAGAAAATCTCAACGAGGAAACAAGATTTTGAATAGTAACTAAAAGTAGGTTTCAATAGAAAACAAGGTATTGGATCGTAAATATGAAACAAGTGAATCTTAATAGTAAACAAAGTCATAAATGGAGAACGAGTCCCGACTAAAGTCAAAATAGGAAATAGAATCTCAAACAAGGGTCAATAGAATCAAAGATTTAAAACACGATTTCAGAATAATATTTCGAGTAGGAATAAATCTGGAATAGTACAAGTTTGATTAGCGAGCAGACTATCAATAACGAGTAGGAACAAGTATCCCAGAAAACAAGCGAATTCTTGGATAGGAGACAAGGTCGAAACAAGTAGTGAACAACAACTCTCGAGTAGAAAATCGAAATCATCAAAGGAATTAGACAAACAGTGTCGAGTAGTGAATTTCAAATAATATTGAATTGTGAATATAAAACATGTTTATCGAATAATATCTCGAAATAAGTTTCGAATATCATCCCAGGTTTCAAAAATAGAAAACAAAAGGTTTCAAGAAACGATCTAGGTGCTAAAAGGAATTAAAGGAAAGACTGGATTATGAATCACAATCCCTGGTTTCCTCCAACCATGCAAAAGAAGCCTTCTGTCTTCAGACTGTCTTCAGTATTCCTCTGGAACTTGATTCACTTTAATTTCTTCAACTATCCTGACGTCGGCTGGTCCATGCGATAGTGCTTCATGTAATTGCTGAATCTGGAGTAGCAGGTCCTCTTTCTGAAATCCTGGTGCTCCTCGTGCTCATCCTTGGACAGTGTGATCAACGGTCTCCGGGCAATCCTTGACTTGATGGGCAGTCGATTCGCAGAATAAATATAGCTTCGGTCTCTTGCGGCACTCGAATATAAATTATCGTCGGCTGAATCTGAATCTGAATCTCCCGCTGAGGTGACGAAAGTACCGGAACTCTGACAAAAATATACGGCTATTGGTGTGCTAGCTGCTGCGATCTTGATGCTCCTCGATCATTGTGATCTGTGACTTGCTGGTAATCCTTCATTCAGTAAATGTGGGTCTGAATCTGCCTCTGATGATGTGACTGAAGAAACACCGTCTGAGTGTTGCGATGCTTTGTAGGTCCAGGGTAGTTGTTGTCTTCGTCATAAGTCTTCTTGTCTCTCATGGGCTTTAGCTTCCTATCTTGTTGTATGTGCTACAAGCTGGATCTCTCGGTTGATGACTTCAATCTTCAGAGGAGTCGAGTCCTCAGAGACTTGGTTGATCTTCAGTGGAAGCTCCAGGTTCTCGATCTGCTTCTCGGTGCAAGATATGCACTCGATGTCAGGAAATTCAATGATCAGAAATCCTTCCTGGCTCGGGGAGTGTATCCACAAATCTGGCTAAAAAAATGATGGCCTGCTCTCTCTGGGTGTCAAGGAACTCTTGAAGTGTCTTCATCAACTACGTACTACCCATGGGGATAGTAGGGTGATAGAAAGTAGTGTGAGCTCGAAACCTTCAAGTGTAGATGGATCGACTGTTCCGGTGTAGCGTGCTAGAACTATCTAAAAAACAGAAAACTGTTAAAATGTCCTAATCCTAAAACAACAAATGTTTATTGATATCAATATACCTGATATACCCTTATTCTCGATTTTTCCTATGCTGTGATCAATTTTTCCTAGTGTAATCAAGTCCTCCAATAGTACGCTAAGACCTAGGTACCATTAGGATAGACCTGCATGGGCCACCACTAAAAATATGTCATGACCCGCTCCCGAATAATCGGACACGAGTCGGACACGCCCAACCTTCGTCGTTAGACACGGTGAAGTAAGCTGTACCAATCTAGAGAAATCTAACCAGATAATCAAGATAAGTAAAAATCACAGCATCTATAAACGTATCCCAGAAAGATCACCATAATCCACAAATCCAGATATCATAAGGTACCAGAATCAACAGGAATAAAAAATGCTATGAACTCTAAAGACAATATCTAGAAGTAAAGCTAAGTAGTCTAAACCTGAAGCCTCAAGCTAAGTCTCATCCTGCTCAGCTAATATCCTGGGCTCTGGCCCATAGAGTAGAATGGTACCCTGCAAGTACACCTGCAACATATCCTAGTCAGGAGCGGAGCTAAGTATATCCAAGAAAATAAACATGAACATCATGGTATGAACAAGAACAGGAAATATATATAAAGTACAGAAAATGAGAACAAGACATAAAACTTAACAGAAAATACTGAAAGTAAAACAGGGAACATGATAAGAGTCCTGAACATGAAATACAACTTGAACATGAAATACAACCTGAACCTGAAATGTGCAAGATTGAAATACATCCAGAGTGTGTGATCGACTTGGGTAGATTCAATGAATATGAAATGGTACGGCTCGGGTCCCGCGTGCACGATGCGAGACCTAAGCTATTCACATGAATAGTAACAGGGTTTGATCACACAACTGTAGTATTTTCCCTCCCAGACATAAGTAACTCATGAAACATGAACAAGGCAATCCCGTGATACATCGTGTCAACAAAGTGATACAGGAATGAATATACAAGACATGAGAAATGAACAAGTCCGAGGAGTGTACTTGCCTTGCTCAGGGTGATCAAGTAAGGGTAGTAGATCTGGATATCCTCCTGTTTAATTGTAAAAATTGGTTAAGTTCTAGACAATAACAACTAATTATCTATTTCTACCAATAATCTAATCACTTATATTTAAACTAGCCAATTTATTGCTATCCAATAAAATATGAAAGAGTTTAAATCTGTAAAATATATTATACAGTCTAGCTTAAAATATTAATTAAGTAGACATATTATTGGCTAGCTATGTATCATATAATAATTAGTCCAAAGAAAACCATATCATTAGATAATGCTTATGCCTAAATATCTTATTTGTAGGCTATTCATAGGACCACCATATATACTAGCTAAACTAACAAGGAATATTATGTTAAAATAATAATTAGCAATATTTTAAAATAGATAATAACATTTTCTGGAATATTACTATCAAATTTATTAAGGTATATAAATGATTAATAAACTAGATGATATAAATAACAATATGGAGAAAACAATCCAACTCGACCATAAGTCCCGAACTTCCCAACCCAGTCAAGCCTATTAGTCTGTGCCATAGACAACAAATATAGTTGTTACTATCAGTGAGTGTAATAGCCAAAACTAAACCATTCTCCATTATGCAATATCTATACTGGACCTGATTCCATAATTTGCCAATCCAACAAGGCACAGCTACATAAGTAGAATAGCAAAACTACTCAACCCTACTTCCTGGTCCAAGCAACAGAGCCCATTTCTCATTATGCATTCCAATACTTACTCTGGACTATGGCTATTCTTTCCAAACCATACGAAATCAAGAATCCATAGAGAAAGATATGCAGAAATCAATACTCTTTTCAAAACTGAGTTCTGCAACACTATAGTCCAACCATCACATTAACCCAAACCACAAAAATAAAAATAAAAAGGCAACTAAGACTTGTGTCCCAGAAGAGCCCAAGCCAAACCAACCACACTAACTAAAATTTTAGATATACAAAATCAAGAGGAAAATTTAGAAGAAACTAGCAGAGCCGGGCTTCAACCTCTACATGCCTCACTTAACTTTCAAAACCATCACACAACCCAACTGAACTTAATTTAAACTCTGCAGGAACCAACCCACACACCATACCTGAATTCAAACAAGCATAAGAATTTGAACCCCCAACGGGTACCATGGAACTCACTGGGAAAGAGAATGGCACATCCAACACAATCTATACCTCATAATTTGAGTCAACAAAATATTTAACCAGAAAACTAAACAAGAACTGTATAAAATTACAAAATCAAAACAATCAACTTAAACTAAGATCATCCCCAAGAACAGAAGATTATACAAAACTTTAATCAAATGAATATAAGAATATACATAGAAATTATAGATTTGAATATCAAGCCATGCTGATTCCACTCCTGACGCGCACACTGGACACGATCCATGTCTTGATCAGATACGAGCAGAAAGGGACACACACCCAGGACACGGACGCAACCCGGACACGAACACTTGGCAGTGAAATAATATCAAAACAAACACCAAGATCGATCGAATAGAACAGAGAATGGAACATGAAATCACCTGAAGAAGTTAACTCGAAACTGAATCCCAATCCACAGCGTCGGACACAAGCCTCTGTATCCGAACGGAGGCTGACTTGAGAGCACTTCCACGGATTCAAAATTCCTCCAAGCATTCGTCGAGCCTCCACGAACGAGTTGCCGACGAAAATCAAACCGCTAGATCTCGATCAGATCTGGATCGACTGTCCCAATTAATTGATTTCAAGAACTCATTCAAACTCAAAAGAAGCTAATCAAAGAATTCACTAGAGCCTGGCTACGCTCACCTGCTGTTGAAGCTCGTCCTTCGTCGTCGAAGAGACGTGGCGCCGCCACTGTCGGAGAGTGCGATCGTCGCCACTCGCCGCGAGAAAAATCCCGCCATGGCCGATCACCGCAGTCGTCTTTGTCCGCCGCGAGAGAGTGTATGCGCCATCGCAGTGGTGCAGACCACCGCCGTTGCCATGGCCACTGCTCGCCGTTGATCGATGCAGAGGAGGTCGCGCTCGCCGTGATCGGCGTAGCCATCGTCGTCGAGAATGGTCGTACGCCAGGAGCTCTCGCTGTCGACGCCAGGCTAGCCCCGCCGTCGTCGCCGTCTATGGCGCCAAGAAAAATTAAGGTTCTGCCATAGTGGAAAGGAAATTAGGAGAGAAGAAGAAAAGAATTATTGAACTCAGAAGAATGAGCTCTCTCTCTCCTGGGAGAATTCAAGTGAAAACATATTAACATAAAACCCCCCCGCCAATTGGATTTAAGCAATTAAGACCTCCCCCTTTTCATATATTAGAAAAAATGAAACAAAATTAGTTAGAAGGAATTGTAAAATGGTTACAAGTGGTGGGGTCCACAATTGTTTGTTACAACTAACTTTTGAATTTAAAAAAAAAAATCCTGCTCTCAATTAATTCCCTCCAAAAATAGTAATAAACTATATATAGCTGTAATAAAATGAATGAAACATTAAAATTTTAAATTCCACTAAAACTGAAAAAGTGGAGTTACAGCTTGCACCCTCTTTTGTCCCATTCTCCCATAGTTTGTTTTCAAACCAATGTACAGTATGGTACACGAGCATATGGAATCTTATGTTCACTTGTTTCTTTTTAACTATTCATGTCCATATAGATGCCTACATAATTAATAATAGATAGCTGGGAGCTAGACGAGTAGTACCAATAGGTCATAGTTAACTAAATCACCCTTTTAATTATTTTCCTAGTAATCTTTGGCTTTTGATTTGATTAAGAAAGAGATGGTTATATATAAGAAAAGAGAATTTGAAGAAGATGATTGAAACTATGGAAATTATATAGATGCATAGATGTGAACGATAGGAAATACTGTTCACGTATAGGAAGTATGGAAAAAGAATATAGTTAAGTTTTCTATCTCTTTCACACATAATATTATATAAATCGGTAGTGTGCTAGATTATTAATGTGACAGCGCTATTCATTGACACTAGCAAGCAATGGAGTAAGGAAATGATTCCTTTCCATGTTAACATGGTAAAAGCTTTGTGCTTCATAATTCTCAACCAAGGTTGATTTCAAATTGCACATAAGCCATTTATTTTCCTCTATTTACATAAATAGCTTTTATGTGTATATAATAATTAGGAAAAACCCACGTAAATCTATTTTAGAAAATTAGAAAAACCTTCCGATACGACGTGTGTCCCGCCAAATCGGGAGAAATGGTCGCGAACCGAAAGCATCGAAAGGTTCGTATCGACTTCGCAGACGTGTGGGCTTTGACGGAATTTGATGCGTATTCGTCGAATTTTACTGTGTCGGTCTCTTTGTAAATTTTCTAATTACTTTGTGTACGCTCCTCAGATAGAGACGAAACTTATGCCAACAGGACCGTATCATTTTTCTGGTCTTGTATGTCTAGTTTGGTCTGATTTTGAGACAGTTGATTGGATCGCCGTTTTGCGGGGCCCACGATCCGACTCAACGGACGATTTTATGCACGACCTGCCGAAATCCAACTATGGACATACGGTTGGGTTCGTGTCTTCAAAACGAACCCGTAGACATGTAGTTTGATGAATTTAGAGACCATTGACTCTGGCATGCTTTTCGATACAAAGCGGATCCAACGGCGGACATCATTTTGGCCCAAAATTACCGTTTTGCCCCTATGTCCAGAATTAGATTTAAGGACAGGTAATCCTTGCTAATTTGACTATTCTGAGAATGTTGGCAATGTCTGTTTCAGCTTTCGGAGACAGTTGTGAGATTTGGACTTTATGGCTTACCAGTTGACAGTATATTGTTGGTTCTTCGTGCTACCACCAGGTAAGATACCTTGCCTCCCTGTACAGTTTATTTTCATACTTATAGTTTTTCCTGTGTTTACATGTTATCATCTTATTCTCTAGTTGATGTGAGTTTATCTATATGTTTTTCGTGCTCTTTGTTTTAATAGATTATCGTCTTGCTTGTATATCAGCTTCATGATTCGATAGTGTAGTTACACCTGGCTTGTTCACTTTATAGTTCATGCTAGAGTTGTCCTTACCTGTGTCTTGACATGAGTTGTACCTTGTCTCACATGTGCCTCGACTGAGTCATGTCTTGGAACGAGTACGTGTAATTGAACTGCAACTTCTTGTTATCATTCCTCAACCAGAGAGTCCACACTCGAGACGAGGGTTGACCATTTGTACTAGAGATTCCACACTCAGGACGAAGGTATTTATCTTGATATGTTTACATTCGTGAGTCCACACTCGGGACGAGGATGTTGTCTTGTTTATTTGTACCAAAGAGTCCACACTCAGGATGAGGGTGCCTTGCCTTGAACTAACCAGAGAGTCCACACTTGGGACGAGGGTTAGTGATTATTTCAAACCTGCGAGTCCACTCGGGGCGAGGGTTTGGTATTCCATTGATCTCGTGTTCACTTGTTCATCCAGCAGTTCAGTTACGTGTTATTGCTCTTGTATTCCAGTTCATAGTCACCTGTCAGTAGCCATTTGTCGATAGTCACTTGTTAGCAGTTTTGGTCGTAGTCTCTTGTCATGTGTATGTCTCGTTCCTTGCTTATATCCTGTTTATAGTTACGCATGATTAAACTGCTAGATAGGCATATTTTTATGTATCTTGCTATGTCCCCTGAGAACCTGATGATCTCTTCTGGTTTAGCGATTACATGAAGTTAGTTAGCAGAGCGGGATGGTAGATAATTGTGATGCATGATTCAGGTATTTGTCAGTGATATTACATTGTTATCCTTTCGTGTTTTACATTCCTTATCATGAGATATCCTGCTTATTGATTTAGTTTAGGGACTCTTGTTATATTCTTTGGAGTCTTATCGGACATATACGCCAGTGGACTGTAGACCACGACCCATAGTGTTCATTCATGTTTCGTACACTTATTGTGGATTTGAGATATAGATTTGTTTTGCCATGATTTGGTAGTTTATCATGCTCTTGACAACATTTACGTATTCGAGTCGGGCTGGAGTCCGCTTGGTGCGTAGCTGGCTTGCATACGTACTTGCATTCGAAAAGCGGGTGCGGGTCGTGACAAATTTTTTTGGTGGCCCATACAAGTCAGAGCATATCGTATCGGTTACGTAACTGTACTGATACGAGCCTGCGACTATGACTAAACCTTATAAATATCAATCCCCACTGCCTTGAAAATTCTCCTAGAAATTTTTATACGTCCTTGAAATTTTATATTTGTTCTCGATTATTCTTCCTTGCCTTCCGAACCATTGATTTTCGCCTCTTCCTAAATATCAATCCCCACTGCGTCGAACCGTTCTGGCTGCCCGCTCGAGCAGCGGCAACGTCCTCGTCCAGTCACACCCTTTCACCCTTTTTGTAAGCTTCTCTTTGATTTGATTTATGTGCTGCTCTTCTAAATTCCATGCATATAATAGAGAGACCGTACACGTAGGCATTACACGCGTAGGATAGAGGAAACATCAGGTGGCAGCTTGCACCCTCTTTTGTCCCTTTGTCCCATAGTTTGTTTTCAAACCAATGTACAGTATGGTACACGAGCATATGGAATCTTATGTTCACTTGTTTTTTTTAACTATTCATGTCCATATAGATGCCTACATAATTAACAATAGATAGCTGGGAGCTAGCCGAGTAGTACCAATAGGTCATAGTTAACTAAATCACCCTTTTAATTATTTTTCTACTAATCTTTGGCTTTTGATTTGATTAAGAAAGAGATGGTTATATATAAGAAAGAGAATTTGAAGAAGATGATTGAAACTATGGAAATTATTTATATGCATAGATGTGAACGATAGGAAATACTGTTCACGTATAGGAAGTATGGAAAAAGAATATAGTTAAGTTTCCTATCTCTTCCACACATAATATTATATAAATCGGCAGTGTGCTAGATTATTAATGTGACATCACTATTCATTGACACTAGCAAGCAATGGAGTAAGAAAAAGATTCCTTTCCATGTTAACATGGCAAAAGCTTTGTGCTTCATAATTCTCAACCAAGGTTGATTTCAAATTGCACATAAGCCATTTATTTTCCTCTATTTACATAAATAGCTTTTATGTGTATATAATAATTAGGAAAAAACCACGTAAATCTATTTTCGAAAATTAGAAAAACCTTCCGGTACGACGTGCGTTCCGCCAAATCGGACGACGTGGTCGTGAACCGAAAGCATCGAAAGGTGCGTATTGACTTTGCGAACGTGTGGGCTTTGATGAAATTCAAATTGGTTGCGTGTGCGCGACGAATTTGATGCGTATCCGTCGAATTTTACCGTATCGGTCTCTTTGTAAATTTTCCAATTACTTTGTGTACGATCGTCAGATCGAGACGAAACTTGCGCCAATAGGAGCGTATTATTGTTTTGGTCCTGTATGCCAAGTTTGGTCTGATTCTGAGATAGTTGATCGGATCGCAGTTTTGTGGGTCCCACGATCCGACTCAACGGGCGATTTTGTGTACGGCCCGCCGAAATCCAACTATGGACATACGGTTGGGTTTGTATCATCAAAACGAACCCGTAGACATGTAGTTTGATGACTTTAGAGACCATTAACTCTGGCACGCTTTTTGATATAAAGCGGGTCTAACAGCGGACATCGTTTTGGCCCAAAATTACCGTTTTGCCCTTGTGTCCAGAATTGGATTTAAGGACAGGCAATCCTAGCTGATTTGACTATTTTGAGAATGTTGGCAATGTCTATTTCAGCTTTCGGAGACAGTTGTGAGATTTGGACTTTATGGCTTACTAGTTGACAGTATATTGTTGGTTCTTCGTGCTACCACCAGGCGAGATACCTTGCCTCCCTCTACAGTTTATTTTCATGCTTATAGTTTTTCCTATTTTTACATTTTATCATCTTATTCTCTAGTTGATGTGAGTTTATCTATATGTTTTCTGCATTCTATATTTTACTAGATTATCGTCTTGCTTGTATATCAGCTTCATGATTAGATAGTGTAGTTACACCAGGCTTGTTCACTTTATAGTTCATGCTAGAGTTGTCCTTACCCGTGTCTTGACATGAGTTGTACCTTGTCTCACCTGTGCATCGTCTGAGTCGTGTCTTGGAACGAGTACGTTTAATTGAACTGCAACTTCCTATTATCATTCCTCAACCAGAGAGTCCACACTCGGGACGAGGGTTGACCATTTGCACCAGAGAGTCCACACTCGAGACGAGGGTGTTTGTCTTTATCTGTTTATATCCGTGAGTCCACACTTGGGACGAGGATGTTGTCTTGTTTATTTGCACCATAGAGTCCACACTCGGGACGAGGGTGCCTTGTCTTGAACTAACCAGAGAGTCCACACTCGGGACGAGGGTGTCTTGCCTTGAACTAACCAGAGAGTCCACACTCAGGACGAGGGTTAGTGATCAGTTCAAACCTGCGAGTCCACTCGGGTTGAGGGTTTGGTATTCCATTGATCTCGTGTTCACTTGTTCATCCAGCAGTTCAGTTACGTGTAGTTATTCTTGTATTCCAGTTCATAGTCACCTGTCAGTAGCCACTTGTCGATAGTCACTTGTTAGTAGTTTTGGTCGTAGTCTCTTGCAATGTGTGTCTCGTTTCTTGCTTATATCCTGTTTATAGTTATGCATGATTAAACTGCTAGATATACATGTTTTTATGTATCTTGCTATGTCCCCTGAGGACCTGATGATTTCTTCAGGTTTAGCTATTGCATGGAGTTAGTTAGCAGAGCGGGATGGTTGATGATTGTGATACATAATTCAGGTATTTGTTAGTGATATTACATTATTATCCTTTCATGCTTTACATTCCTTATCATGAGATATCCTGCTTATTGATTCAGTTTAGGGACTCTTGTTATATTCTTTGGAGTCTTATCGGACATATATGCTAGTGGAATGCAGACCATGAACCATAGCGTTCATTTATGTTTCGTACACTTATTTTGGATTTGAGATATAGATTTGTTTTGCCATGATTTGGCAGTTTACCATGCTCTTGACAGCGTTTACGTATTCGAGTCGGGCTGGAGTCCGCTTAGTGCGTAGATGGCTTGCACACGTACTTGCATCCGAAAAGTGGGTGCAGGTTGTGACACCTGGCGCAACCCAGTCAGGCGCAACCTGACCTGGCGCACCCCAGTGCCTGGCGTAACCTGACCTGGCGCACTCCAGTGCCTGGCGCACCCCAGCCTGGCGCAACCCAACTTAGGCGCTACCTGTCCCCCCGGTACCACCTGTCATTTCTCTGGCGCTACTTGACCAGGGCCACTTGTTGCCATGATACCCCTTGCCCCTTGCCTCCATGCATGTTCTCCTAGTTCTTGATGTATATGCCTGTGATCTTGCATGTAACTTGTACTTTACCTATCATGTGACGACCCGACTGAATAACTTGTTGAGCACAACATGACTTTCTAGTATTGA
>JANAVB010022397.1:4853279-4870779 GCA_029216955.1 Iris pallida | reverse complement strand
AGACAATAAACAACTTCCTAGTTTAGAAATGTGTCTGAATAAAATATTAACTAATAGAAAGAACAATACAAATTGGGTGGTATTGGTAGTATCCTCCTACAGGACATTAATTATGTGGGAAAACACATAATAAAGCACTATGTAAGTTTAAAAATACATCAAACAATCTCATGATGTGTGTAGTATGAGTACTATATGTGGATTATGAAACTATAACTATAAAGTTGTTTGAAATCTAAAATTATGATGAACAGAAAATAGTTTATCGAGCCAAATAGAGAATCCTTTATATGGGATAGCTGATGTATAGTTGTTTCAAGTTTATGGAGTTGTCTTTGCTAAAGGCATCAATGATGTTATCCTCGCCAAGTCCTTCAAGACTGATGTCTCGACCATTTAGAATGTCAAGGCTGACCTTGCACCTAAGGCCTAACCTTGCATCTCTATTATGTCCTACTTCATATGCATAACGAGTACTTGGAGCCAATTGTTTCTTAATTTTATCGAGGAATGCCTATATACAATATTTATGTCCTACCCAAGGGCTTATTTTTAAGAATTTTTTGTTGTTACCTTCACTCATGAAACAAACCAAACAGTTCTAGAATATGCACATAATATTTCAAGGGTATGTTGTTGCTGTTGGTCTTGCTCCCTTTCCTGCTACTTTTTTTCCTTCTGAGTTAGGACTAAATTGTTGTAGAAGACGTACCACCTCATGATGCTAGGACTAAACATATGTTACCACAATTAATATACTTTTTAAGAAGAACATCACTAGTATTTAACTTGTTTTGATGAAGAAGCCATATCAATTTAATTACCAGTCCCGCATAATATCCTCAACCTTATTTTAAACATGGATATCCCCTTCCAAATATCCTTCTAAATACTGGGCCTTCTTAGGAAAATTTCTTAGATAAATGATATAACTTGCTTCTATTGACATAGATAATAGTTAGTTGTTTAACTAAAACAAGATCAATATGAATTAAAGCTCATCTAACTTGCTTCTATTGACACAGACCAATCATCATCGACACGCATATATGAAATAGCAAAACCAACCCAAGAGTTTCAGAAATATACCGAAGGGCAAGTCGGAATCCGAAGGGACGCCTCGGACTCGTGCTACGTGTGCGGACACGGACGTCGCCTCGCCGTGTCGCGGCTGCGATCATCGGGTCGGCTACGGGAAGCACGCACGGAACGGGAAGCGTCCACGGGAAGCACGGGCAGCAAGGTCGGCTCTGCGGGGAAGCACGGGAAAAGCCGACGGGTCGGGACTGAGCCGAAGAGCTCGCCGGAGCTAGGGTTTCCGGGGGGGTCGGGATGAAGAACATGGGAGAGGGGTTTAGGGCTGTGGAGAAAATCGGGGTCGGAAAGGAAGGGGGAAGAGGGAACGCTTGAAGTCGGCTGCGGGGATGAGAGGGGAGACGGCGGATTGCCGGAGAACAGGGTTAGGGCACGGTCGGGAGGGCTGTGGAAGTCGGGGTGGCTGACGAGATGGTCGGAAAAGAAGCTAGGGAAGAGGGCGGAGGAGAGGGGGAGACTTACAGGCTCGGTCGCCGGTCGGGGTTCGCCGGCCGGGGGAAGACTTCCACCGGAGGGGGAGCTCGAGAGGGAGAGGGATGGGGGAAGGAGGAAAAGAAGTATGTGGATGTGAAATATATAAGAAACCCTCGATTCCCAAATTTTGTTAAAACCGTCAAGAAAATTTTTTTTTTGAAAAAATTACGAAAATGGCATCTGAAATGTGCGCGCCTTTTTTTTTTGCACATGCATTACTTGACGGTTATCAGCAAACCGTCAAGTAATGCAATGGGTTTTCTTGACGCTTTGTATAAAACCGTCAAGTAATATGGTCAAATTTTAATATATAACAGAAAAATGGGTGTTTTGTTGACGTATGTCTAAAACCGTCAAGATAACTGCTTTCCTTGACGGTTTTGACCATACGTCAATAAATTGACCGTCAAGAAAGGTCATTTTTCTTGTAGTGATATATAACAAATGTATCGCAAGATACTTAGTGGCCCATTAAAATAAAATACAAAATATTTAAATATAATAAATGTATACTTACAAGGACGTCTTGGGCACATAATGTCTCTATATGTGTTTGGGCTTGGTTCGGGTCTAGTAAGGACTAGTTGGTTACAACCGAATTTTCTAAAAGTAATAATATTAATAAATAACCAATTAATTTATTTACAGGGGTCAAGTCACAACTTATCCTAATTTTTCTAGTTAGAACACACTTATGGCTCGGCCTTCCCTACCACGGCAAAAATACTAGTCAAGGCACTCGACTACATTCTCCGTGCTATGGTTTCTAATCTTCTTGCACTCCAAATCTTAACCATGACTAAAGCATTCCATCATAATGATTATTTAACTAAATATTCATAAAATCCCAAAATTTACCATTTAATTCAAATAAAAAAATTTTCAAAAATTTTCGGGAAGAGGGGTTGCATGAATAGTCCTTTCTGTCTGTCCGTCAGTTTGTGGATGGTATGTGGTGCTGAACTTTAGCTGAGTACCTAAGCTTTCCTGTAGACTCTTCCAGTAGTGTAAGGTGAACCAACTATCTATGTCTGAGACGATGCTGACTGGAACTCCATGAAGCCAGCAGATATTCTGCATGTAAAGAGCTGCTAACCTCTCGGTGGATAAACCAACCTTGAAGGGGATAAAGTGGGCAGACTTGGTCAGTCTGTCTATAATTGCCCAGATTACATCCTTCCCTCCTTCGGATCTAGGCAACCCCGTTACAAAGTTCATAGTAATATGCTCTCATTTCTACTCTGAAATGGAAAGCGGCTATAGCAATCCTGCTCACCTCTGACGATCCGCCTTCACCTGCTGGCAGATCATGCACTTGGAGACAAATTCGATCACGTCTCTTTTCATTCCAAGCCACCATACATGTACTCTCTGCTCTTGGATGAATGAAACGCTGCAACTGATGTGCCTCCTGTATCAGTTCATTCCTCAATTCACCAATCGGCACGTAAAGCCTCGTGCTATATCTTAATGCTCCATCTCCAGCTATTGAAAAACCTTTGGCTAATACTCGATCTCTCAGCTTGTACAGTATCTCATCCAGGAATTGAGTCTCCTTGACTTTGTTGATTAGTCTGGACTGCACTTGTAATTACATCATGGGCGAGTCAACTCCTGGTATCGTAGCTTCTTTTCCAAGCTTTAACATCACTGCTTCTGGAAACACAATCTCTAGCCCAAGCATCTCCATGTAGCAGTTGCCGGTCCTTTGTTAGAAATATAGCCATTGGGTTCCGACTAAGTGCATTAGCAACTACATTAGCCTTACCCGGATGGTGTTGTAAATTGACATAAAAATCTTTCATGAGCTCCAGCCATCGCCTCTGGCACATGTTAAGCTCCTTCTGTGTAAAGACATACTTGAGACTTTTGTGGTCCATGTATATCTCTACTCTTTCGCCGTATAGGTAGTGCTTCTAGAGCTTCAAGGCAAAGATGACCACTGCTAGCTCCAGGTTATGTGTTGGATAATTCTTTTCATGGTTCTGTAACTGCCGAGAAGCATAAGCAATTACCTATCCATGCTGCTGTAGCACACATCCCAATTCTTTGTCGGAAGCGTCGCTATAGATAGAGAATCCACCTGATCCTGAGGGTAGAGACAATATTGGTGCTGATGTCAACCTTATCTTCAATTCCTCAAATGATGCCTGGCACGCATCGGTCTAGACGAATTCTTTATTAATGGTTAGCTGCTCACGATCCTTGTGAAGTCTTTCTCGAACTTCCTGTAATATCCAGCTAAGCCCAAGAAGCTTCTGATCTCTGCAATCGAACTGGGTGTTGTCCATGACTCTATGGCTGATATCTTCTTATGATCCATTGACATGCCTTCTCATGTGATAACGGTGTCACGACCTGCACCCAGTGTAAGGGCACGAGAAGTGGGTACGTTCAGCCTACGCCGCAGTAACGGCGGTAGAATGCTGTCCTAGGTCTAACATCTAACACAATCTAGAATATGCTCCGAATGGAGAACAATATAATAAGTAATCTCAATCACAACTAAGATGGAAAAGAAGATAAGATAATCTCAACAGAGAGTCACAATATGAATAATAAGTCTCGGTGTAAACCACACCATAAATAATATCTCAGTACAAACACAATGTCTCAATGACTAGATAATGATATAAGTCTAATCTAAACTAATGGCAAATCCTCAGCGATTACTGGATCCTGCTGAGGGTCCAGGTCACCTGTGTCAACTAGGCCTGCTCTATAGTAAGTATTGCAGGAATCCTCATCATCTGTAATATTTTAACAGGTCCAGTCAGGACAGGAACGAATACATATCTCTCACATAGATCATAACATGAAAGAAAATATGAAACAAGCTATAGAATAATAAACATGAACTGCTGATAAAGAAATAAGACTATAAAAGAGAACATGATATATGGAAATAGATATACATGATATAATAAGAGAACTGAACTAACTACGTGATGTAGAGCACAATCTGGTTATGTAAACTGGCTTAGGTTATACATGACTTAAATCTAGTTTGGAGTTGTATATGAAAATGGTGTAGATCATATAACCAAATAAATACTCCCCCTGCCCCAATCAGTACACAAGTGTAGAAGCATGGAAAATAACATAATTGTCCATGCGACTCAGAGCAGGAAAACCCATACGGTTCAAAAATAGACGAGCTTCATGCGGCTCAAGAGCATCATGCGGTTCAAAAGCCACCAACTTGGACATGCGGAGCAACACCACGTGGCCTTCTGCGGTTCGCTTCTACCATTGGCCATTAAGCAAAGTCCCTATTTAATGCTCTGACATAAAGGATAACTGACGGCTCTGACATAAAGCTGCAATAACAACCCTGTCATAATGGTAGACTCCTAGGGAAACGAAGGAAATCTCTGACACAATCCATCAGACCCCAAAATCCTATATGCGGCCTTGACACGTGGACAGTCACATGCGGCTCAGGCAGAGGCCACCCCATGCGGCTCAGGTAGAGGCCACCTCATGCGGCTCAAGCAGAGTCTACCCTATGCGGCTCACGAGGACTATCTTCATGCGGCTCACTGAGAAGCCACCCATCATGCGGTCGTCTACGCTCATGCGGCTCAGATCATCTCCATCCGGTTCAAATGTTCAGAGGCCACGCCGAAGCAGCCTTGACACGTGGCCAGTCGTATGCGGCTCAGTAGGGAACAATCCTCATGCGGTTCAGATTTCCTACGTGGCTCGCGGTTGAGACACGTGGCAGAAGATTAGCTTTTCCCACGTCCCTACAGCTAGCAGCATAATAATAGTGGGACACGTGGCATCAAATCGATCAAGATTCATCAACAAATCCCAACAACCAGGTTTAGTGCCATCTTCATAATTATTGGGATCAAATCAGATCATTTGCAATCATGCAAATTGAACACGTGGCGGGAGATCCGAGCTTGGCATAACAAATCATGATGATTTATGGCAATCATCATTAATTGCCCACAGAGATTTGATGCAATCCACATTAATTGCCTAGATTTGCTACAATCAGAATTAATGGCCCAGATTAATTGATCTTTAACCGCCGACTTCTCAAGGAGGCAATCATTGCAAACCCTAATGATTGTATTCCACTCTTATAAATAGCAAGGTGCCATTCCCTTGCAAAAGGAAGGATTTTTGGAGAGCACAAGAGCACCTGGAGAGACCTAAAAAGAGAGCACAGAGAGACAAAGGCACACACAGAGGGCATCCTGAGAGCATTTCTTCCTCGGAGCCAAGGCTGTATCCGATCGTCCAAGGAGTAAGGCAAAGCTACTGTCGCTTTCCCGAGCCTCTACCGTCACCCCCCAGAATCTAAAATAAATAATTGTACTTAGATTGCTGTACCTAGGTTTTCGTCCCTAGGCTTTTTTTGTACAAGCGAGTTTGTATTGTGAAGTAAAAGTCCAGTCCTCCGATATAATTGTTCTGTTCTTTTATATTTCATGGCAAACACGATGGCGACTCTGCTGGGGACAAACTTCTCCACGGCTGAGGAGTTGGTGATGCAATCGGATACAGCCAAACTTGGCTCCACACAATAGAAGATGGTCGTCCGCTTCGACCAACATGCGTTTGAAGACATGCTCTCCGACGGGAGCGCTGGCCCGGTCCAGAAGCGAACCCGCACGAAAAAAGCTCGCAGGGATTGGAGGCCAAAGTCATTTGCTCCTCCCCAAGCTCTGGACGGAGTACTCTCTACTTCCCAAGACGGCGAAGACAAGTCTCATGCGGCTCCACTTCAAAACATAGAGGACTCTGCTGTCCCCAAGTTCGACAGAGGAAAGCACTACGATGCTGGACTTGCAGGGGCAAAGAGTGATTCTATGTACTCCAAGAAAAAGCCGAACAAAGGCACTAGCCGCAGGCTGAAGACTCATGCGGCCGAGATTGCCAGCTGCATGAACGATGTCCATACGGCCGAAACTACCAGCCGAATGTATAACACTCATGCGGCTAAGATTTCGAGTCGCATGGAGAAGACTTATGCGGCTGAGACTTCCGGCCACATGAAGAAAGCCCATGCGGCTACGATTGCCAGCCGTATGAAGACTGTTGATTCCAGCCGCATACCACCTGCTCCACGCGGCTCAGTCTTCGATCGCCTCTCCTATGGTCCTGATCTCTTATGCTCCCGAGAAAACATGTCTGACTCTCTCCAGCACCACTAAGACTCTTCCTACTATGTGCCCTCACGCACTAGAGTGAAGAAGTCTAGGGCAGCGCGAGCTTGGCGAGCTCAGTCCGCTGTCCCGATCTCTGACCATCCGAGCGCTTTACGTACTGTTATGCGGGCCTCTGATGAAAAGTTGTACAGAACCACTCGAGTCCAGCCCCCGGCGGCAAACGGACAGAGTGGTTCCCAAAAGTCTTCCGAAACCCAGGAAGCAAACATGGTCGTCCCTGACCCATCTGACTTGTGTGAGGTTATCCTCCACAAACGCAAGGAAAGAGAAGAGGCCTCGGTGAGCAAGCAATCCTCCCACGGACATCATTGCACCCAAGTCATTGTCAACTGCTGCTGCAACAAGGCGGTAGCACAAGTAGACTAACGGTCCGTCTTCCAACGGTTACGACGCCCGAGCTCAGAAGATGAGGCGCTCCTCATCGCCTCCTATAATTCTGTCCTGAAGATTCATGGCAGCGGAAGAGGGAAGAAAACAAATGCCTCCAGCCCAAAAATTTCAATCGGCATGACCAAGAGACTTTCTTCTAAACGGTTGTCTACCACCGCTGTAGGAGGAGTTTACCAAGGGACCCGCTCAAAGATGAAATCTTCCACACTTGGGGATTCGTCATCCACACTTGGAGACACTGGAGCTGGGGTAGCACTCCTCCAAATATCCACGACAATCTAGTATTCCAAGAGGATAATCTAGATACAACAAATCTCGACGTCCCCGAGGACGTCCACAACTCTCAAGACGAGGCAAGCTCTGAAGCTGGGGGTACCATCCTTTCTGAGTCCGAACAAGAAGAGAACATTCCTACATACCCCGACGACTTCTCCGTGCGAGGGTACGACTCAGAGGGTACGTCCTCTACCGTCCCTTCCACCTCTCATCACATAAGGACGGTATTCATGACGGACAGCAACCAAGTGGGTCCCAGTGATCGCCAACGCATCGACACTATGGAGGCCATACTGCATGCTTTGGCCAAGTCTGTGGATGAGATCAAGACAGCCATTCCCACTCTGCAAGAAAGGAAACCTGGCCAAACAAGCGTGGGTCCCACGGTCAATGCAGACTCGAACTCAGCTGCGCCAAACCCGGGCGATAATCCTCCTAAAATATTGGCCCCCACCGCTGCAGACGAAGCCAGGGAGGCAAAAAGAGAGGTCCAAGAGCTCCGAGCCATGTTTCAAGCCCGAAAAACTTGCCAGGACCTCAGGGTACGACAACCGTATCCTGCCGCGTGGAGAGATGTTCCCTTCCCACCAAAGTATAAACCATTCCACATCAATCCATATGATGGGAAGACATCTGCAAGCCGGTACATCACCTACTTTGAAGTCACAACCGACCATCTGTCCCATGACGATGCCATCCTTACGCGATTATTCATCGGGGCATTGGAAGGGGTCGCCTTCGACTGGTACCGCAACCTGCCAGACAACTGCATCCACTCCTTCGCCAGCTTCAAGCGCATGTTCTTGGAGAGATTCTACGAAGTAGGATAGGACATCACAATGTCCACCCTCATGGACGTCGTTCAAGGGAATAAGGAGCTGAAAAGGAACTATATTGAACGGTTTCGCCAAACCGCAATGAAGTTGCCGTCCGATAATCCGGATTCCTGCTTAATTGAAATTTGCCAAAAGAGACTGCTTCCAACAATCAGCCTCTGGATGGGTGAAAGTCAATTCAAGGACTGGAAGACGTTCATCATCAGTGCCACTAGCACCAAGGACAGATTGAAGAAGGCTCGCCAATTGGGATTGCACATCTCGGAGGGAGAGGACAAGGGCAAGCGCCCTAATACCAACAACAACAATGGTAGTAATTCCTCCAACAATCGGGACAACAAGGGCAAGCAGGCTATGGTGGCCGACACAGCCCAGAAACCTGAGTCAAAATCAGCAGACAAGCAATGGCCGTAAATGATCTACTCCTTCGAAGAAGGCCATGTCAAGCCCATCTTGGACATGCTCATACAAGGAGATAGGATTCAGCTCCCTCCGCCAAGACGGGAACCTCGGCCGGCAGAAATGGATAGCCTGAAGTACTGCCATTACCATCGCTACGTCCACCATGCTACACACGACTGTTACCAACTAAAGTGATACATCCAACATCTTATCGATTCGAACGCTCTGGCCATCGATTTCGAAGAGGTGACCGTGGCAGCCAATATGGTGTCAGTATAATTCGGCAGCTTCCCTCCAACAGAGACTCAAGACGGCATGATACCCATCCCTCGGGCGACAATAGAGATTGCTAATCTTCTACCTCCTCGAGATCAGACGGCTGGTCTAGTGCCTCTCACCACATCACAAGGGAAGGTCATGTGGGTCCATCCAGACTTGGTATCTGAAGTGACTCAGTCCACACTACCCTCCATTGGCAAGAAAAAGAATAGAAAAGTCAGATCCTGCCGCACAATTTTGGTGGATGTCGAGGAAGCTGCAGCTGTCGTCACTCGGTCTGGTGCTCAATCCCAGCCTGTACCAGATAACCCGACTGAAGAACATCAGCCGGCTACTGCTGACGCTCCGGGACCTTCTCAACCTCCGACGACCGACAGGCCTAGGCCGAAGGAGACTCGCTTTGACAAATCCCTCCGAAAAGAGGCATCTCATGGGCTGGAAAGACCCTACAACTTTGACATCCTAGCACAATTGGCCAATATACCGGCCAAATTATCATTATACGAGCTCCTGAGACTCTCCAAGGATGTTCGCGCGGCTTTGAGCGATGCACTCCAGAACGCCGACGCATATCTAGCTCAGGTCAACCTCACGGGAGAGAACCCGCAGGCAAGTCTCCAAGACAGTGCTTGCACAGGAGCGATGCCCAATATTGTCTTCACTCCACAGGATATGCTCATCAAAACCAATCTGCACGATCGCCCGTTATACTACACTGGATACATCGGAGACGTAAAGGTGGACCGGATGCACATTGATCCTGGTTCTTCCATAAGCATCATTCCGAAGGGCCTGTTACATCAACTCCACATTCCTATGCATCGTCTGACGCCAACAAGCACCGCCATCAGCGGTTTCAATTCGGACAGGAGCTACCCGATTGGAAAGATTCGCTTGAAGTGCCAAATCGGCGATCTTCAGTCAAAAGTGACCTGTTACGTCATAGATGCAGACACTTCCTACAATATTCTCCTGGGGCGCCCTTGGATACACGATTATATGATCGTGCCTTCCATGCCGCACCAGTGCTTCAAGTATGTCGACAAGCACGACTTCGTAAAGATAGAATTTGCCGACATCGATCCCTTCAAAGGGGTCGAATCCTACTACTCGGACTCCTGCCTATACAAGAAGTCGAAGAGGCACCTGGATGAAGATGTGCAAGCTCGAACTGAGGCGGCCACAGGATCAGAAGAACCTCTGACGATCCACCTCTAAGCTCGCAAACCTGGCAAATCCGTACCCCTTACGGCCGCTCTGCGTAAGGACGCAATCAGCCTCTCGGCACAAGAGGGCAAATGATAATTCGGTTGCCAAGATCCGGCCAAGCGCCGAGACCCACAACGGAGCCACTGACAATCAGACTACCGAGAGTCGGCCAGCCACAAACGGGAAAGCTCAATCCCTCTGACAAGCCAATGACGATACGTCTTTCCAAGAAGAATTGTCACCCCGATGCAAAGTCTGGGGCTTCTAGCGAGCCAACAACTCCCCGCCCAGCATCGAGTACTGAGCTGGAGGTCGCTAGTTTTCTAACAACTCCACGTTCGGCTCCACCAACAGAACCCCTGATGATCAAGCTGCCCAAGTCATCCTCTCGGTCTTCATTTATACAGGGGGTGGCCGAAGAAGAACCGGAACTGGCCAAGTATGTGGCTGCCCACACTGATGTTCCCTCCGCAGATGATGTAATCCTGCTAGAAAAGATACCTTACTTCATCAATAAAGGGCTATCTTTGAACTACCTCGAGCTTAATAAGCTTTGTACAATGTATGCTATAGAATACGGTATAGGCACTCACCTACACACACAGGTGACAAATGTTTATACCGCAAACCAGCTTACTCCAGTGGAAGACGCTTACCGCATAATCGAGGGAGGGGACCATCCAATCATCTTCGGCCGGAAGGACGACCCGCAGCCCTTCACCATAGAGAAGGTCGATCTCGAATCAGATGCCGGAAGACTGTTTCTTTATCTGTATAGCCCCCAATCCAAATATCTCATGAAAAAACAGGGGTATGATCTGGAGACTACGCCAGGCTTGAACTACGGCACTGGTCGACGATTACCTTTAAAGTCGCCAGTCCTGGCTGGCAAACTACGAGACTACTACAGCAAGACCCGATGTAGATTAGGGTATGTTACGCCCACAACAACCCCTAAAAGTTCAGATGAGGAATGCGACTGGCATTCATATTCAACCTGGTTACCAACTTCTGATTCGGATACCAGCATCGAAGACGTATTCAGACAAGTCCTGTCAGTCAATATGGCATTCGTCGACGCTTACGAAGAAGATGAAGACATTCCTGAAATCCTCGAATTAGAGCCGTGGGCCCAACAGCTAGATGCGCAATGGAAAAAGCGGTTCGAACAGAGAGAACCTCCTACTGAAGATGAGGTTATACAGGTCGACCTCGGCAGCGAATCTTCTCCAAAACCAATCTTCGTCAGTAAAAGCCTGACAGACAAAGAGCGAGAATCGCTACTGGAACTTGTCAAAGAATATATTGATGTGTTCGCCTAGAGCTATGAAGACATGCAAGGACTAAACCCCGAGGTTGCCCTTCACAAGCTCAACATTCGGCCAGATGCGAAGCCAGTCAAACAACAACAGCGACGCTTCCGCCAGGGCATCATGGATGCGATCGAAGCCGAAGTTAACAAACTGATAGCCAGTGGCTTCATTCGTGAAGAACAACATCCAGACTGGGTCGCCAACATAGTACCGGTCCTCAAAAAGAATGGGAAGATTTGAATCTGCATCGACTTCCGCAATCTGAATGAGGCATGTCCCAAAGATGAATTCTACCTCCCTATCACAGACATCATGGTCGACAACACATGCGACTTCGAACGTATGTCATTCATGGATGGCTTCTCGGGGTAAAACCAAATCAAGATGTCTCCTGACGATAAAAAGCATACATCATTCTGAACACCGATTGGCACATACTGCTACACAGTCATGCCTTTCAGTTTAAAGAATGCTGGCGCCATATATCAAAGAGCCATGAGTATCATCTTCAGAGACCACTTGCGCAAGACTGTGGAGTGTTATGTTGATGACATCGCCGTCAAGAGTCGCTATAAGGGAGACCATCTGCAGGATCTGAGGACGATATTCGACCTGATGCGAGCACACAACCTGAAGATGAACCCCACAAAATCCTTCTTGGGCATATCCAGCGAAAAATTCCTGGGTTTTATTATTACTGCCCAAGAAATTCATGTAGATCCAGAGAAGACGAAGGCAATTATGGAGATGGGTCCCCCGAGAAATCTCCGCGAACTCAGAGGCCTTTAAGGGAGGCTAGCTAACATCAGGAGGTTCATTTCTAACCTCTCCGGGCGATGTCGGCCATTCACCCATCTCATGAAGAAAGGCGTTTCGTTCGTATGGGATGAAGAATGCCAACGTGCCTTCAACAGCATCAAAGAATATTTGTCGAACCCTCCAGTCTTGGTGGCCCCGGTTGCTGGGAAACCATTCTTGCTATATGTACAAGCAATGGAGCATTCCTTCGGGGCTCTGCTGGCACAAAACAACGATACAGGCCATGAACAAGCTATATATTACCTCAGCCGAATGATGATTGGGCCAGAGCACCGATACACCGCCGTGGAGAAGGAATGCCTCGCCCTGGTGTTCGCCATTCAAAAGACGCGGTACTATGTCACCGGACAAACCATAAATGTGATCTCACGAGTCAATCCTCTCAGGGTCCTCATGACTAAACCAGGGGCACTCAGCTCCCGCCTCGCCACATAGGCAATATTACTGTCCCCCTACCATATGATCTTCGTCCCGCAAAAGGCTGTTAAAGGTTAAGCTCTAGCAGACTTTTTAGCAGCCCACCCAGGCTCGGAGTTATCCAGAATATATGAAGGAATCCCAGATGAGGTCACCGACTCACATGTGGCCTCCCATGATGATATATGGCGAATGTTCTTCGACGATGCTTCGAGAACTGGACCCAAGGGCAACATCGTCGTTGGAGTCGGGGTGGTGCTGATTTTTCCTTCCGGACTAGTGATCAATCGTGCTTACTCCCTCACGGAACCCTTCTCTAACAATGTGGACGAGTACAACGCTTTGGTCATTGGCCTCCAACTTACAAGAGAGCTGGGGGTAGAATATCTTGAAGCATACGGCGATTCGCAGTTAATCGTCAATCAGATCCGGGGTTCATACGAGGTCCGCCATGAAGACATGATCCCCTATCACCAAATAGCGATCAGCATCATCTCGTCATTTGAAGGGTTCTTCATCGAACACGTCCCCAGACTCTAAAATATTAAAGCCGATGCCCTAGCAGGCCTTGCCGCTTCCCTAGCAGTGCCAAACCATACTCATCATTTGGTTGACGTGATAGGCCATGAACTGGTCTGTCCCAAGAACAATGTTCAATTCGTGGCGAGTTATTCTGCTCAGACGATCGACGAAGTACCAGACTGGAGACAGCCATTCATTGACTTTGTAGTCTACGACATTCTGTCGGAGAATCCTAAGGAAGCCACCTCTATCAGAAGGCGTTCTCTCAGATTCTTCTACGATACAGAGACGAAAATGCTGTATCGCTGATCCTACGATGGATTACTTCTTCGATGTCTGTCAAACACAGAAGCCAAAGAAGTCGTACGTGAAGCTCATGATGGTGTCTGCGGGGCCCATCAGCCTGGCCAAAAATTGTAAGATCGTCTTCGCCGAATGGACACTACTGGCCCACGATGGTAGCAGATACGATAGAATATGCAAGAAAGTGCAAAGCCTGTCAAGTCCATGCGGACTTCATCCACCAGCCATCCGAGTTTCTACATCCCACAGTGGCGTCTTGGCCATTCGAAGCATGGGGAATGGATATCATCGGTCCGATCACTCCGTCTTCTTTCCGAGGACATCGCTTCATACTCGCCATCACAGATTACTTCTCCAAATAGGCAGAAGCTGTTTTGCTTGCAGAAGTGAAGACTTCAAATGTGATCAGCTTCCTCAAGCATCACGTCATCTATCGCTTTGGACTGCCCCGAAGGATCATCCACGATAATGGTCCGCAGTTCGCAAGCCACACCTTCTATCGGTTCTGCGACAAGCATCGCATCCAGAATATTGCTTCAACACCATACAATCCGGCAGCGAATGGGTTGGCAGAAGCATTCAACAAAACAATCATCAAGCTTCTCAAGAAATTCGTGTCATCCAACAAACGCGACTGGAACGAGAAGCTTGGTGAATGCTTATAGGCGTACCGTACCACAATCCGAACAGCCACAGGGAACACACCATTCTCCCTGGTGTACGGGAGTGAGGCAGTTCTCCCATTGGAGACTAAAATACCCTCGCTCTGCGTCGCTCTCACTTACCAATTGACGACGGACGATAACTACCGTCGTCGGCTACAAGAGTTGGAGGACTTAGATGAAAAGCGCCTCTTGGCTCAGCAACGAATCGAGCTATACCAAGCACGCATCTCCGGAGCCTTCAACAAGAAGGTTAAAATCAGAACATTCCAAGTGGGCGATCTCGTTCTGGCAGTTCGGAGGCCGATGGTCATGACTCACAAAACCGCCGGCAAATTCCAGCCAAAATGGGAAGGTCCATTTATCATTGAGGCTGTATTCTCCAACGGTGCTTACCGCCTCGTAAAACAATATGGAGACTTGCTCATGTTGTCCGTTAACGGCAAGTTCCTGAAGAAATATTATGTCTAAACGACATTCTCTAAATTTTAGATTATTGAGTCATGTACCCGCCGGTACCACTGAACTCACATCCATAAATTTCAGATTATCGAGTTATGTACCCGCCGGTACCGCTGAACTCACATCCACAAATTTTAGATTATTGAGTCATGTACCCACCGGTACCACTGAACTCACATCCACAAATTCCAGATTATCGAGTTATGTACCCGCCGGTACCACTGAACTCACATCCATAAATTCCAGATTATCGAGACATGTACCCGCCGGTATTGCTGAACTCGCATCCACAAATTCCAGATTATCGAGTCATGTACCCGCCGGTACCGCTGAACTCATATCCACAAATTCTAGATTATCGAGTCATGTACCCGCCGGTACCACTGAACTTACATCCACAAATTCCAGATTATCGAGTCATGTACCCGCCGGTACCACTGTACTCACATCCACAAATTCCAGATTATCGAGTTATGTACCCGCCGGTACCGCTGAACTCACATTTACAAAATTCCAGATTATCGAGTTATGTACCCGCAGGTACCTCTGAACTTACATTTCGGTCACTCTTTTAGGTAGTAAGTCATGTATAACCATACCTTTGAACTTATTTCTCTGAAAGAACTCCTTCCTCATGATCCACTACCTGTACTCTCAGTGCACAAAAAGGGTAACAGATCCACAAAATTTCCAAAACGACCACGTCGATGTTACCTCTGAGTCGTTCCACTTCGCCAAAAACAAATCACCCCTCTACATAGAACTTCCATGTCCTCATTACCTCTGAGTCATTCTGTGTACCCCTTCATGGAGCCCACTCCTGCCATATCCTCATTACCTCTGAGTAGGAAGGCTCCATCGTAGAAACCCTCATGCTTGCCATGTCCTCATTACCTCTGAGTAAGTATGCTGGTTCCCTTTCGACTTATTATCTGTACCAAAAAAACCCCAGGGTATGCCAAGGATAATAGGTCCACAAATATCCTCCGTTAAGTCCACTCCTACCATGTCCTCATTACCTCTGAGTAGGAAGACTCCACGGTAAAACCCAATACTTGCCATGTCCTCATTACCTCTGAGTAAGTATGTTGGTTCTCTCCCAACTTATTATCCGTATCCAGAACCAGGGTATGCCAAGGATAATAGGTCCATAAAAAGTGTTCCATTGGGACAACTACTACAAGCAAGGAACAGAGTGAATGTATTCCGTTCAAAATTGGTGACATTCATATGACTAGTCTCATTAGCAAGCCAGAAAAGTTCTCTATTATTTCATTCAGACAAGAAGAAAAAGAGATTACATCGATGTCCAAAAGAAGCAAGACATAAACCGCAGCTAAAGACAGACATAAGTATCAAAACAAAGATGAACATTTGTGAGAGCCCACGAATCCTAGTTGCGGGGACGCATATACCAATCCCTCAACCATTTTGCATATGAAGGATGTACTTGAGCAAAATCCTCGTCCGAAGTGGGAAGGTTAGAACTCCCAGTACTACTGCCGTCAGACTGGGGCTCCTCCTTTACAGCAATGGATGCCAGCTCTCCTTTCTGTTCCTCCGTTTTTGGTATTACCTCCTCCTTAACAAGCGAGGACTCTTGTTTGAAAGAGGGCGGCAGCTCTTCCTTCATACGATGTCAGCCTTCGGCAAGGTTTCTGCAAAGATCAAAGATAAAAAAAACAAAGTTAGGAGATGGTCGGAGCCTTATGCGACCCAATCCAGACGAGCTTATGCGGTCCCGTTTAAATGGGGGGACTCATGCGGCTCTGTTCGGAGGGTCATCATATGATCCAGTTTGTGAAGCGTCTAGACAACTTCCATGCGGCTCTGACATGGGATATGCCCTCATGCGGCTCGAACGTGGGATGCACATGCGGCCCATACAGCTTGAACAGATCGATAAAACACGCATTAAAGGCTTGTGCATAAATCATGCAATAGAACCGTCTTCATTAGGGGTTCGAAGAAGATGATCTTCCCAAGACCTTACCCTTAATGACAGGGTGAGCGTCGGTATGAACCCTAGGCACCGCAGCCGACGTGGAGGCCACTCCCTTTCCTTTTGCCGCAGTCTTCGCCGCAACCTTGGAGGACTTGGGAGCCATTGCGGTCTGATGATCAGAGAAGGTAGACGAAAACAAGAAAAGCTAGGGCACGGAGAATCGAAGACAGAGGGAGGATAAAGAAGTCTCTTCGTCCCAAACACGCTTCTATTTATAGACGGAGCCCGTAGACCGACACATCGATCCAAGCGCAACGTAACCGACTCTTCGGCTATCAAAGCGACCCGACTATTCAAGACTAACTCTTAGGACTCCTCCCAAAAGACGGCTCAAATCAAAGGCAATCAATGCAAAGATTTGCACGTGGCATGAAGACGTGGCAAGGAGCCTATGCGGCCAAGAAGCCCATGCGGATGGAAAGCCTATGCGGCTCAGACGGCCATGCGGCAGAGTAGGCCATACGGCAAAGAGGTTCATGTGGCCAGAGCATCCTATGCGGCCAGCGGAGCTCACATAGCCATGCTTCTTATTCAAAGTATTTCAATTTTGCAAATTGAAAACTTTGAAGGGGGTCTTGTAGATGCATGGAAAAGAACATAATTTCCCATGCGACTCAGAGCAGGAAAACCCATGCGGTTCAAAAATAGACGAGCTTCATGCGGCTCAAGAGCATCATGCGGTTCAAAAGCCACCAACTTGGACATGCGGCTCAAGCAACACCATGTGGCCTTCTGCGGTTCGCTTCTACCATTGGCCATTAAGCAAAGGCCCTATTTAATGCTCTGACATAAAGGAGAACTGACGGCACTGACATAAAGCTGCAAAATGATACCCTGTCATAATGGTAGA
>JANAVB010022397.1:4723279-4848279 GCA_029216955.1 Iris pallida | reverse complement strand
CGCGCACGCGCGTGCGTGCGTGCCCGTAGGCGCGTGTCGGGCCTCGTGGCTCGTGATTCGAGCCACGCTGCAACTCGGGATCGAGTCCGTAGGTAGTCTAGGTATAGGGCTACGTGCTCGTGCTCCTGGAACGGGTCCTCGACGCGCCGTGTCCGCATACGAAGGCCGTATCAGCGGCACTTTTCCGCCGCGTGCACAGTACGGGCGGAACAGTGCACGCGAGATTTCTCCGTGCACACTTCACAAAACAACGTCAATTTTTACGGACATGTGGGTAGAGGTTGCCCCCACGTTCTAATAAAATTTCATGCAAAACGGAGTCCTGTGCATCGAGTTACGACGCTCGGACAGCAGGGCATGCACGGGGCCGTACACGGCCCCGTGCATGCGTGTCCGTGTCCGATTCGGACACTGAAATCGTGTCTATTTCAGATCCTTCTTCACAAAAGTTGTTACAAATAATATTAGTAAGGAATTCGTGAAAACATAATCAAAAAATAATACTTTTCAGTTCTAAGTGGCATTTCGTCGAACACGTGTTCTATAGGACCGACACGTGTTCGATACGGCTATCAAACGAACTCACAATCCTACAAAACTTCATGCACAGGTCTGGGGTACCTATATGGATGCTAAAATGCAGAAATTTTAGAAGGAACAATGGTAGAATGAGGTTGACCTATAGAGAGTTGGAATCTCAATGAAAGTGAATCCTCGAGCGCTATGACGACCTTTTCTCCCGAGCAAATGCGTCCAACTTCTTGCTAGCAATGCTCCAGCAACTCCTTCTCCTCTCTACGGTCGCAACGCAATTCGTTTGGCACGAATCAGATGCCGGATGAGAAAGTTAAGGTTTTGAAGAAAATGGAGAAACTAGGGTTGAACTTTGAGGCTATGTGATTTCTACACAAATGAGGGGGCTACTGCTATGCTTGGCCGGCCATGCTAGGGGGTGTTAGGGTTAGGGTTAAGTCATGAGCCAAGAACTCTTAAGTTGCTACAAGGCCCAATGACAAAAGGCTTTAAAGGCTTATAAAAAATGACTTAAAAATCATTAAATAATTCTAAAAAAAGGTAATAATTCTAAATTAAATCTAATAAGCCAATAATAAAACCTATATATATATATATATATATATATATATATATATATATATATATATATATAGGTTTTAACTATAGGATATAGCTTAGGGATTAATGAGTTAATCTAGAAATGACCCAATAGGCCTAACTTGGCATAGTTGACTAGCAAGTTGACCAAGTTGACAAAAGTCAACTTTGGGTCAAACTTGACATAGAATTGACTCAAATAGGCTTAAATTGACATATTAGCTTAAGTTTGACCAAACCCTTGAATAATAGACTAGTTGACTTAGGGTTGACCTAGTTTGACCAGAATGGTTGACCAAGGTTGACCAGAGTTGACCAAGAGTTGACTTTGACCTAGACTGACCTAGAAGCATGTAGTTTGCATTGTAAACTTTATTTATTCTATATTGAATAAATTATAACCTGTAATGCTCTAAATAGGATATTGTGACTCCGGTTCAGACATCTATGTTCATCAGTCACTCAGGGTATCAGGCGAGTACATTCTCTGATAGTTTTTTTATTTACTTGTCGATTTCTATATTTCAGTTCAAGTCAGTTCGATTTGATTCTCTGTTACAAACACGGATTGATATTTCTGGAATTCATGTATACGACACACACACCTTACTTGTCTAGCCTCTATTACAAGAACCACTACAAGAATCACCTACAAGCACCTTCATGTTCTGGCTAGATTTATTTTCGATTTACGTATCGTGTTATGGATTCACTCGTACTAGTTGGACGGGGAAATACTTGAGCAGACATGTAAACATTTCTAAATAATCGAACCACCTCCTTGTGAATTATACAAGAACGATAGCCATACCACACTTGGCCAGTGTGTGATGTGCCGGATTACCCCTAGCCGTTTACATGTTAATCTCAGTATTTTAAAATACACCTTTGAGTATTGTCTAGAATCATTATTAGAATCACCACAAGAATCTTTACTAGAATCATCGTAAGGATCATTAAAGAATCCCCTACTTGAATCCTAGATTGGAATCACACTTGACCTACAGTGTACTACCTGGACTCATATCACATTATTCTAGTTCAGCTAGCTTTTAATTACAGTCTTCATTGACATGATCTTCTGTTTCACAGCATTTACTTTCCTTATTTTTAACTGTTGCTTTACATCTTAAACTGTCTAAAATTTCCATGCTTCATCAATATAACTGTCTATAATTGTTTTACAGTCTTAGGCATTTACTTGGATTTTCTGAATGAGATATATTCGTTCGTGTCCTGACTGGACCTGTTGAAAATATTACAGATGATATCCCTGAGGATACATGCCCTACTTGTTATGGATCTGGAGAAGGATTAGCTACCTTTGGCCCCGACTCTTGGGAGTGATCGGGAGACTAGTCTAGTAGACTTGCTATAGAATTCATGTTTAGAACTTGAATTGTAATAATTTGAGACTTGACTTATTTTGAGTTGTTTTGAGATATTATCATTTAGTAGTTTTTATTTATTTTCTTTTAGTTATAGAATTCTGTGTTATCCCATCATGCTTAGACTGTAATTGAGTTATATTATTTCTATACTTGTCCTCCGTTCGGAGTTGAGATTTAAGACAAGTACATTATATAATTTTGTGAGTTATTTTAGATAGTGACCTAGAACATCGTTCTACCGTCGATTTCGCGACGTAGGCTGGGCGTTGTTACGTACTTGTACCCTTACACTGGGTGTAGGTCGTGACACCAACAAATTCTAAAGAACTTTTGTAACACTTTTAGAATCACCTCCCTTCTTTGGATTTAGTGTTGAAGAAAAAATACTAGAACAAAGTACTCCTTGTTTAGAGAGAGATCTTTGTTTTCTCCTATTTTTTTCATATTACTTTCATTTTTTATGATATAGCACTGTCAAGAGTTGTTTCTCTCTCAATATAAGAGAGCAACCACTCTTTAGGTAGTTATAGAAACTTATCAATAACCCCATAAATGACGACTAGGTGTAACTCTCGGGTAGATAGTTAGAAAAAGTGAACGGCCAACACGAGGCTAGATACATAGCAGCACTACTGACGAGCCGTTACCATTTGCAGAGCTACCTCAATGATGCTACCACAACGGAGCTTCCAACCACAGCGCTACCAACAACAACATTACCACAACGGAGTATCATAATAGTGCAACCCAATATTGCGACCACAACGGAGCGACCATTTTGTAGAGTGCAAAGTACAAAATGTGTCATCAAATGGCCACTTTGCGCCCTTCGCTCGTTCTCGCTCCCGCACATGAGTCCAAGTCCGAGTTAGGCCTCTTTGGGCCTAGCTCCAAAGGGAATTCTCCAAAGATGATGATAAAAACAAATATTAGTTGTGGTATTTAAGTATTGCCTACTAAAAATTTCCCTACCATATATCATATGAGCTAATACACCACATGTATACAAGTCAATAAATGAATATTAAATATTAAATAAATACGTATGGGTTTGTCCTAAAGTGGAATAGTGGGATTCGATCGTCTATGGACTATCCCCAATAATACCTTACACATTTCAATATTTGATTAAGAGTTCCCTAAAATGATTGTATATCGTGCAATAGGATAGATCTCATTTACGACTTGAATATTTTTGCGTGAGGTATAACTTTAGTATGATACAAATGGACTAAGACTTCAATTCAGGTGCTGACCAAGATTCTATGTATTTATTTAGTGAGTTTACGTGTTTTGTCGTAAGAGATGACCTACAACTATGTTCATATATATATGTAAGTTCTTTCTATAGAAAGTTTAATTTTCCAGTATGAGGCTATTTGCCTATTTGTGATGCTATGTTGTTACGATATGGGTCGAACCCAATGTCTCACTACCTCATGTGATATCATCCCACTGTAGCATAAGGCCATAGCCTCTTGTGTTGTTGTTATATTATGCTAGCATGAGGCTACCTACCCCTTTGTGTTGCTATGTCGCTATGACAGGATGACCATATGAGGCTCGCCTAACAATACTAGTATTCTAAAATGGATACGCGTGTATTTATCATGTATTGTATTTTTTCTATTTTTGTAGTTTTGATGTCATGGTCCAAAATAATGGACTATCGGGGTGCGAGTCCTTGACTATCAATACCATACCATGATGGAAGTATCAGATTTACTAGTTTTCAAGATCTCATAATTTTGCATGTATCGAGGATCACATGGATCAACGATCTCATACGATAGTTTAGCTTTCAAAACAAGTTATTAATTACATATGCAACAAGTAAGATTTTTTTTTCAATAATCATGCTAACCTACAGACTTCTAGTGATTAGTACTGACCCATGGAACTGCCATGTACCTTGACTTGGACTGCACATAGATTGTTTCCCTAAATTTAGGGTTTTTCCTAATTTTTGACCTATATAAAATATATCACCGGTATACCATTTGCAATTTTTGGAGTGGGAACAGTCCCTGCATGTGCCTTTGGGCAGTTGGATTTTTATCAAACGACTAAGATCATTTGGGGTCGGGTTATAGACCCGTCCATCCCTCTCTTTTATTTATTTATCTCGTCTCTCGTCTCTCTTTTTCTCTCTCTCTCTTGGTGTGCTAAATAAGGAACCGAGAGACAATGCTCTCTTTTTGTTCTATTTGACTCTCTCATTTCACCAGATCCTCTCACGAGCTTGTGAGTGTCGTAGGATTGAGGCATGATCTTTTGTGCCATCCTAGAGGAGGACATGTACACATGCACACATCTAGGAGTCCATGTCGGTCGCATTGTCCGCCTGGACGTAAGTACACCTTAATCTCATGAGTTTCTTTGAATTTTGATATTGTAAAGCCCAGTCCCAAAATACATAGGACTAGAATACGTAAACATGCTAGCTACGTATTAAGTGGACTCTAGTCCATCTCAAATATGTATAAGTTGTACAGAAATGACCAGCTAACTATATAACTCAATAATATCTCTAAGTCTCAATACACAATAATATAGAATATAAGAATGGACAATATATATCATAGTGTGCACCCCATGCTACACTTGTCCAAATAGACTCGAAAGAACTAATATACAAATACTAGGCTAACAAGCTCAATGTAAGTAAATGAAAATATATATGTAATCGCAAAAGATATCTGAATCAGAAATAGCAATACCATCATGTCCCACTAATTAACTCCATTCATTCGACTATCAGGAGAGATCAGCAGGTCCTCAGGGGACATATCAAGGTGCAAGAAATAAAATACCAAAGTAACAATAAATAAAATACAACTAATAAAGGGTAACTACCATAACAAACTAAGTGATATGCACGTGAAATCACTTTTCGGATATCATGTTTCAGCCACTGAGGCTCACAAGCTCCTTAGCAGGAAAACACCCAAGGTACCGTATTATGGGACCAATGGCAAACGAGTAAATAACACTAGAGCTCTACTACAAAGACAACGACAAACTATAGCATAACAACCAAGTCCCATATATATATATATATATATATATATATATATATATATATATATATATATATAGTCAGATATGGTCAGATATGGTGGTAATGTTCTCCCCACCCCATGGTCTAGAACTATCCAGTCGAATCATGTCAAGTCAAGAAAATCTCCAGTATAATAGAGTCCACACCACGAATATATCATGCTGGACTCCGTATCATGATTGTGTCAGTGTCCTATGGTTTATCATGTCAATGAAATACCCGATATCAATATGCTAACATCGTACCCGATATCAATTTGGACGTTAAGTATCAATTAATCCTACGTCCACAATATCTAAAACAATAAAATAAATGAACAACAAAGGAAAATAAATATATACTGAAACTTTGGCAAGATATACTTACATGTATTCTCCAAGTGTGCGTACAATGATCCAGCTTTAGTGTCTCCAATCAATCTGTCAAGAATTCCTAGTACACAATAACTATCAATCAACTACTATACTAAAGCATGTTGTACACAAACCATATTCCCATCATCTATACTCTAAACTAGTTTTTTAATATAACTAGTCTAGTCCACAAGCTTATTATATTGTAATATGCTACTACGATATTTTTATCATAAAAAAATATTTAATAATTAAGGAATAAATAATTTTTATAATATTCTATTCATAGTATCTACATGAAGTTATAGTAACTAGTTGACAAGTTCAAATAGCCACACAAAGTTGCCAATTTTTGGGTTAATTGGAAAGATATAATTATACAAAATAATAATTAAATATTATATATATATATAATTTCTAAAATTAAATTATGAGATTTCATTAATTTAAACACTGAAAAGTTTCTGGCAATTGGTTGCACAACATCCAACACATCAAACTACGGAGACTCAATGAATTATGACGACAAAACTACGAAGATTCGACCACAAATCTATACAAAACCTGTAGAGAAATTTGTATGCATGGAAGGGGGATTAAAGAGGTATGTTAGGGTGCTTACCAAGGGTCTCAAAGATGTTGTGGGACTTCGCAAAGGTTGGTGGACAGTAGCTATGTCAGACAAGGTTCAGCCTCGACACCTTATCGTAAAACCTGTGCCACGGACAAACCATTGCAATCTACGAGCTGCGGCTTTGAAGAAAGGAAGGGAACATGTAGAGGTAAAAGTTGGAGTTGGTTTGGTCAAGGAATGATCAATCAAAATAGATGAAACACATGTTCAAAGTCAACCAACTTGTTGGTTCGGATTTCCCGTTACGTCTGAGAATAACCTTCAAGTTTGGCCCTCTACTGACCAAATGAGTAGACGAGACTCCTCCGGAGCTTGATAGGGTTGAAGAGGGGTCTCATAGGTTGTCGTGGAGGTGGTACATGTCAAACAAAGGTCGAAAAGTGGTTGGGAAGGTGGTGGCTGTTAGGGGTGTTGGCGAGTTCGGCCAAGGAGATGGGGTTAGGTTTTATATGATGGAGGAAAGGGTGGCGGGTTATATGGTAAGAATATTATAATGTTTGAGGGTTATTAGTGTTAGGGTTTCGGCAGAGTCAGTTTTGGTAAGGTTTGGTAAGATTTGGTGGTCTAATTCAAGAGATATGCATGAATGCATCTAAAAAAGATTCATTGCTTTCCTATTTTGGAAACTCAATCTTTAGTTGATTTAATCTTAAATTAAATCTAAAATGGTTGTGCAAAATTAATAAAAATCAATCTAAAATAATCATATTAGTTCATGGTAACCATGAATAGGCTCTAACACAAGTGGTTGGGTTAGTTTCGTGTCGAGTTGGCTAAATGGGTTCCGAAAACATGAAAATAGGTATTTTGTGACTTTTGTGTATAAGTAGCACATGAGGACTCAGTTAAGTGAGACACTAGTGGCATGTACATAGTAGGCTCCAAGTAGATCAAAATTATATTCTGGGTCAAAAGATTTGAGTCGAGGTTGGGTCTCCAATTTTAATTGAAAAGTATATTGGTAATACGGTAAAGATTATAGTTGGACTTTTTGACCTGAAAGTTGCACAAGAAAAATAGAGTACAAGAGGACATGTTTGAGTGAGATATGATATGCCTAAATGAAGATAGACTCGTCTAGAATATAGATATGAAATCAGTTTTTAGAAATTGGCTATTGTTGTGCTTCTAAAATCAAAGCTATAATAAAGAGTGCTAATACTTAAAATTAAAAGTTGAAACATATTTAATATTAAATAATTCTATTAAAATAAATCAAAATAATAAAATTAATACCCAAAATTTAGATGGCTAACAGATATATAGCTAACATATTTTCTGATATTTTTTTGTTTACTATGCTTGTAGTTAAGAGTACTTGATGCACCGAGCTAGCTGCCTTCGATGGAACTCGACTCGGTTAAGTATCGCTAGATTTTTGATCATTTTATTGATTTTCATTAGATTCATTTAGGTCTCATATAAGAGCCATGGATCTGCATGATTCTTTCCACTATAGAGGGTTTATAACATGATGCACTAGTTATATAATTTTGGAGAAGTATTAATTGATTAGCACAAGCTTTTTCATCGATCCAGGACTATACTGTTGTTATTTTCTTCCTAAGCAGCATATCAACGATATACATCTGTGCCAGTAAAACTGCAGAATAATCCAGTTTTCTCTATTGATTTCTATACAGATTCAATCTGCGATCACCCTAAATAATTAACACATAAGTATTCTTGCAAAGGTGTGGGTCCAGTTTCATGGGAATCGAATGGTCGGATATCCCATATCAATCTTATCTTAAAATTCATCGAGAATACATATAATTTTTCTATTAGTTACATCGGTTTCTCGAGCCATTTTCTAGTATATTTGAGTTTACTACATCATTTGTGCCTACTATGCCATGTTTTTACTGGGGGTTGGTACCCTGTGTACGTCCAACACCTGTTACACACTTTTTACCCTATAAATCTTAAGTTTCTAGTTCATGATCACGTTTTCTAGTTTATCTTGTGAATTCTTTCTGATACGGACGTATCCCTTGTGCCGTATCATTATGTCCTAAGGTGAGCCTTATTATGCCAGCGTACTTATACGACTAGTTATCTTCTAGCATGTATATTGATCCTCCTGTTACAAAAAATCTTAAGTCAAGCTTTCTAGTCTCGTATTGATATCTCTAGGTGTCTCGTTGTAGTGCACTCCAAATTTTTTTATGATTCCAGCTACATAGGTTTCTTGTCTTGTTAAGCTATTTTATTTTTGGTAATTTAACCTACCTGTCTTGTCCAACATTTTTCTGAGGGAAAATATGATTATCGGGATCTTTGGATGCCCATGGCCTATAACTCAAAAAAAACTTTCAAGATTAAATAACTAGTTATCATTCACCTAGTGCATTAGAATGAGAGGGTTTCAAGTTTCATGAAGTCCTGCTCACTCACCATCATGTGGTACTATTACTTCCTTTACCAGTTTAGCTAGTTCCTAGTTAGCTTGGGCAGTCTGCAGCTCATGTCCTCTTGGAATCTCAACTTTCATATTTTTGTAACCAGGATTTGTGACAACCCTAGTAAGTTAACTATATAAAGCCACAATCCTTCATTAGCTGGCGTAGAATGTATTGCCATAGTATTTTTTTTCCAGTTATTGTTATCATATCTTGTCCAGTCTTATTTTCTTGTTCAGTTTATTTACTTCATGCATTTATTTACTGCTTTTATCATTTATTTCTTACAGTTGGTTTTAGTATACCATAGAGTGTTCTTTATGATATTGGCTATCTAGGGTTGACCCATTGATTTGTATGACCAGATCTCGTAGCGTAGCCAGAGGATTTTTCGTATCTCCCACTTGACGGTTCACACTCGGAGGACCATTTCTTGAGCCTGTCTAAGTGGTTTTCTGATCCTTCTCCCATTGTTTATATTGTACATTTTCTTGGACGTTCATCCATCGATTATGTGTTAGCTTGTGGTTTGGGAGTATGTTCATGCCTACATGCAACATATACAAATATATTTTAGACTGCAAGTAATTATGATCATGTTATCTTATATATTCACATCAAAATCTTATTTTGATTCCATGATCATCTATATATATCTATAATTTGGGGCGCTTTTACTATTATATGTCTAATGAACCTACATCTTTTCAATTATTTGTTTGTTTGTGATTGAGACACCTATGACTGCTTGACCTGCCCTTGATCAATGGATTATAAAGTAACTCTCACATCTAATACATTCGTGACTGTATCTTGTTGTACCGACATACTCCGAGTTACATAGCTTCCCAAATATCGCCCTCGCTCTCTAGTATTTGGTTATGGGGCATGATAGAACCAAGGTCGCAATACCTAATGTGTCATGGCATCTAGTATGAGATCCTAGCCACTTGCAATGTTGTTCTACAACTCTCTTAGTGAAGCTAACTACCTCTTTGTGGTGTTATACATCTATACATGGGCTGAACTCGATGTCTCAATGCCACATGTGGTGTTCCGCCACTATAGCATGAGTCCATGTACTCTTGTAGTATTGAACTATCCATATTTTCTATCAAGCACCCTGAGCATTCCAAATGCTTAAGAAAACATCCAAATATGACTCGCCCTTTACATTGCGCAAAAGTAGATTACATAGGTTCATGGATTTCGTTCCACCAGTGTCCCCATGGACAAATCTCTATACATGAAGTTTTTCTCGTTTATGACCCTTCTTTGACATCTTCAAATGTTCATTATTTCTTTTCCTTCTTTCTTTATATATATATATATATATAATATATATATATAAATCAGATGAAGAAGCCCCAGGTGATCAGCAGTGGCCCCCAGTGGGAGTCGCCCGCTCTGTGATCTCTGCCCTCACGGTAGGGCATCCGGCCTCCCCCCCCCCCCCGCCCGCTCCTCCCTCCCCTTCTTCTTATTTTGCCTCCTTCTGGTGTATGGATCGGCATCCCCATGTCCCGTCGCGGGTGGCGCCCTGGCCGCCAGATCTTCTGGCTCTTCTCGGGCTGCCGCCCGACCCCTCACCATCCATCGTCCCCTCTAACCCTTCCATTTCTTCGTTGTTCCTCGGCCAGACCAGTCCTGGTTGGCTACACCCATCTTCTCCTGCCAGAATGGGCACGACTGTCCCCGGTTCTGCAGATGGCTTCGTCCCAGCGACGTCTCAGCGACGTCTCAACGAGTCGTAGGCTCTCTGCCCCAGGCAGCAGACCTGGCCCCTCGGGGTTTGGGCCTGTTGTTCCCTCGATCTCTTACCTGTCATGCTCCTCGAGGCAGGCCTCTGACCTAGTTTCAAATTTGAATCCGACTCCCCCTACTCCGCTTATGTCGGATGGCTCGGTTCCTTCTAACCGACGTGTATACCCACTGGTCCAGCTGGGTGGCACCATGTTGGGATGCCTTTCTGGTGCTTCTGGCTCTGCACCACCTATTGGTGGTGCGCACCCCATCCCCTCTTGGGGGCGCCATCTTGTGCGTCCAGCCCCAGCTCCCAGATGGCGCCCCTGTGAGTGGTACGCCCTTTCATCCTCTCTGGGCCCTGCCGCGGGCTGAGATATTTTAGTGTGTAGCACGAGCAGGATTGAGTTGCCTCTCGTCGGCGCTCTCCCCATTGAACGTGACGGTTCAACGCTTGTTGGCACGTCAATCTACTTTAACCCGCTCTCAGCTGCGCGTATTCCACCCATCTAGGTGCTCCCAGCTGACCTATTGGCACTGGCGCCATTACTCCTGGATCAGGGTCTCTTAGGTGATTGCCCTTCGGACCCTCCATCTAAGTCGGTACCATTTGGCACCATCTTACTCAACGCTGTGGCTACGGCCCCCTCTATCGCTGTCCAGCTCTCCGGAGTTGCTACATCCTCCATGAAGACTACAGATCTCTCGCTTCACTCCTCATTAGTGGCCTCCTCTGGCTGCGTCTTGCCCCTATGGCACCACCCAAACTTCGGGAGGCCTAGCCCTGGCTCTACCTGGGCCGGTGGGGACTCCCAACGGCCTCGTCACTGCCGCACCACCACACCCACCACTTCACATCACCCCTACCCCCACCCCCCGCACTGTCCTTTACGGATATACTCCGCCATGACCATGCTACCAAGCACTTCCAGCCCGTTCCCGAGATTCAGCTGCTAGAGGTCAAGTTTGCGAGTCCATCTGGTTCCGAAGAGATTTTGGTACCATTCTTCCCCTCAGAAATCTCGTCATTGTCGGCTTCGTTCCCATACACCTTTGTTTTAAAATTCTCCAGTGGATGCCTGAAGTTGTCACGGGCCCAAGAAGTAATCGCTAGTTAGGGACTCTCTGCGGGGTACAGGGTCGCACCCATGGATCCCAAACACTTGTACCTTTATCTCTCCTCGGATAGTGATCACACGAAGGTCTAGGCTAGAGGTATAGGCAAGATAGATAATCACAGCATGAAAATTGTCAAATGGTCCCCGGACTTTAACGTCAAAGAAGACTTCACGATCGTCTCTGCGTGGTTTACCCTTCCGAACCTGTCCCTTATTTGTTTTGCTCCTGCTGCGCTACGGAGGATAGCCAACTCCTTCGAAACATTTGTGGCATCGGCGGAAGAAACTCGCAACCTCTCTAAGGGGAACTATGCTAAAAATCTGTATGGAGCTCGACTTATCGAAGGATCTCTCCAACTACATCCAAATATCGCTCGGTTACAAGACACACACCCAACAAATTATATACGATAACAATATTATCTTCTACAAATACTGTCATATGCGTGGCCAATCCACAGAACATTGCTTCCATGTGCACCCATAATTGAAGAAGAAGGTGATCCGAAAGGTGGTACCCACTCGTTTTGCCCAGGAAACAGCATCAATCACCCCTTCTACCTCTACCCAACTCCCACATCCGGTTCGAAGACAGCACCAGTGACCCCCATATCCAAGAATAAGCTTCCTAGGTAAGAGCCATCGTCCCATACATTCTGTTTGGCATCAACCTCACCAAAAAAATTGATAAACTTGCTACCGAGTCCACCGATGACCATCTAGGCACCGAAGAACAAATAGGTACGAACAGCGTAGAAGAGAAAATCGAGAAATGTGGAGACACAGCTAGGGAGGCCGGCACCGATAAGGAGCCCACAACTTTGGAGATCCTGCTGACTTCAACGGACAAGGAGGAACCCCATCCCCCCGACACAGTCACCTCCGATACATTCCATAACGTGGCCGACATATGAGGGGATGCCTTGTCTAACATTGGCCAAACATCAGTTGCCAGGCTGCAACAAGGCTTGGATGCTGGAATCACCAGTACGGATAGCTACTTTGGAGTCATAGCAGAAATAGCCAGAGAGGCCTACATGCATCCGATCGAGGAGACTGACATAATCATAAAGGTGGCCGGGCAGGCTGCATCCACAATAAAAAAATCTAACAAAGAAGTGCTATTGAGATCACGGCCAGAACCACTAGGTCAGCCGCAAAACTCAACAAACCCCCCATCCAGCAAGCTCAATGCTTAACATTCTATCTTGGAATGTTAGGGACCTCGTCAATAAACCCACCCTAAGATGACTAAACAGTCTCAAGAAAATTCACATAATCGACATCCTTGTGATAATTAAACCTAAAATCCCCCCAAGCAAACTCAAGTTGTCACACCCTGCTCCCAAAATACGGCGAGCCGAGTACGTAATACCATCCCCAGGCTACGCGACATACGAATACTTCGGTATCCGTATTTGCGATTGTCGCTCGTACAGCTCTAGGATAGGATTACAATTGGTCATCGGGTATAAACTATAATGATTACAATTCTGTTTACATGACAGTCTAAACTATAAATAATTTTTTTTCATTCTACCTGATTACAACCATTAACCCAATTACATACAGTACAAAACCAGCTACAAAATACTACCAGCTGATGTTCAGGATCGACCTCCTCTTTGTCTTATTCTTAAAGATTGTCTTCGGTGTGCACTAGCGTTCCCTCCTGACTTTCATCAAACCCTAGTGATCAAAACTAGGTTGTCAATACGACGAACAAGTCCTCAGTCAAAGGAGTAAGGAAGATAAAGTAAGATGATAAATTTTTTGAAATTGAACCGGAGGAAAGGATAATTTTAAAGTAGATTTATTGATAAATATTTCTTATAGTATTTGCATCTGTTTCCAAAGTAATTTAGGTGTCATGTATAAATATGTAAACCTCAGACAATTCATGTATGCAAATACTATATTTAGAGAAACACTTCTGGATCACACAACTTATTTTTTTAACAATAATCCCATTTACTCGGGATCAGGTTTATACTTAATGGGCGGTACTTAGATTTATCCGTCCCATTAGTATCAGGATCACATATTGATGTGATATAATCATGATAAAATGTGAGTTATTTTTTGAGTTATCGGAATCAGGTGTTATAACAATTGTCGTATGACTTAAATTTTTTCAAGAATATCGAAACCAGGCTACATTAGACATTACATGGCCGAATTCAAGGATTCGGAATCCAATAGAAAATAGAAAAGTGAGCTAAGCCTCACCTCGGACATCGTATGGCCGTATGAATACCGATAACAGGAACTGATCAGTTTTATAAAATATAATATTGCAAAGATTTCAAAGGTGTAATCCAAAGTTTTCTCTCCCATCCCAAATGCAATTCTTACTAAAATGTAACTTAGTTAAAGTACATTTCAATTTTGTATCTCATTTTTTGTGTGATAGAGAACACACATTAAACGGGAATAAAGTTAAGTAGGAGATTCCATCTTAGCGAAATAAAATGTTAAACTAGAATTTGTGTGCCTAAGACAACACTTTCAAGGATTTCAGGGTTATGTTTATATTAGGAAATTTGATAAAATTAGGGATTAGAATTTAACCATTTCGACTTTCCAAAATGGCTAACTCTAGAATTTCTCAAAAATTCTGACAGAGTCTGCTTTGTATTCGTTGATTCCGAAAATTTTTAAGGGACAAATATAATAATAAATGGGCACGCCGACCCCTTCGGTGGAGCAACCCTCAAACACCGGAACTCACGCAAGCATTGTATATAAAATATGATTAAATATAGACTTTCTTACCTTAGCAAGTAATAAAATTTTCTTGAGTTATTGTAACTTGCTAAATACTACCTATGTTCAAAAACAAAATTATTAGTAGCGCAACGATATCAAAACCTTGCTTCCAAATCACTACAAAATAATTTTATAAAATTTGTATTATTGTCTTGTTATAAATTTTATACAAAATTAGATCTAAATATTCAACTTAACTCATACTTGCTACCCATCATATTTTAGCTTCTTGAGGGTGCGAAAGAAAATTTAAAAATTGAAACTTAGTAGGTGTAGGGTTACATTAACATGTAGGTACCTATAATCATCCATATTAGGTACGTAATCATGTCAAACTATGTTAATTTGATATATTTTAAAGTATGGACAGAAATGATGTTTATAATAAAACAAAAGTTATTGATCCTACGCCTTGAAAACTAATCGGACGTGTACATATCATACTAGAGATATATCCATATGTAAAAAATTTGAATTTAAACAAGTATAGGGATTTGCCCATAAGTGGTACCAAAATTTAATTTAAGTTTTCATGAAAATATAACTCATGTGTTGTGTCCATAAACTATATCATGATATATAGGTGTCCATGTATGTATGCGACTCATAAGTTGTGTCCACACATCCTCATATTTATATATATATTTACAAAAAACTTGAATCGAAGTGTCCATTTATTTGTATCCTACACATTGTGCCACAAATTATGTGTATATACATTTATTGTGTCCATGAACGGGTTTCCCCCAAATTTAATGCCTATATTAATATCATGTCTTCATAAGATTGGGATTTATCATAACTTTTTTTGTATATTTTAGAAATTGTAGCTAAACCATATTAATTTAAGAAATTTGGAAAGTTAAATTAGAGAAAATTTCAAAAGGAAGAAGGAAGAGGACTTGCCTTGGTTGGATGAAGACCTAGTTGTTCTTCCAACCTTTCCTAACATAACCCAAATAAAAATTTTAAATTATAAATATAACCTAATTTCAACCTAAATCTGAAATTGAAAGAAAATGAGAGAAAAATGAGGGGGTTTTACCTAGGTTTTGAGAAGTGAAAGAGGAGGAGGAGATGGCGGTGCTCGAAGGGGGTGGCCAGCGGTGGCGGCGGCCGACGGTACAGCAGTGGCAGCCGCAGCAGCAGCACAGAGAAAAGAGGGGAGAGATGAGTGGAGTGGTAGTGGTGAAGGGAATGAAGGAAATAGGGAGAGGAAGAAAATAAAAGAGGAAGGAGAAGGAAGATAATGAAGAAGGAGAGAATAAATGGAAAGAAAAAAAAATCTCTCTTACTAATAATGGCTGAAAGGAAGAAAATACCCAAAATGCCCATTATGCTTAGTCATGGGACACTTGTCCCATTCTTCCTTTATGAGGGGACAAGTGGCTAGGATGGTTATTTGTAAAATAAAAATTACATGAGGGTGAAGTAAAAAAATCAATTGCTATTTACAAATTTTAGAAAATTTAAATAAGAATTAAAAAAATAAATATTCCAATTATAATAGATTTACATAAGGAAATAAATATGTCAACTGAGAAAAAGATGAAGATTGTACTGCCTGAGGAAAAGATGAAGGAACTGGGGCGAGAAGCTATTTTACCTGGAGCTGACTCAATCATGATGCAGTTGCAAGTAAGCTCGAGTCTGGTGGATAAAGTCAAGGAGATGCAGTTTCAAGACGAGGCACTTTGCAAACTCAGAGATCAAGTGTTGGCAGGAACACTTGAAGGATTCTCTATCGCCAGTGACAGAGCATTGAAGAATGGTACGAGGCTGTGTGTACCATCTGGCGATTTGAGGAATGAGCTGATGCAAGAAGCGCACCAGTCGAAGTATCGGGATATGCGTACCATTGTTTGGTGGTACGGAATGAAGAATGATGTATCCAGATTTGTGGCTAGATGGTTGATTTGTCAACAAGTGAAGGCTAGCAGACAGAGACCCGCAGGACTTCTACAGCCGCTGGACATTTCGGAGTGGAAGTGGGAGCATATAACGATGGATTTTGTGTCAGGATTGCCTCGATCCCAAGGAGGAAAGGATGCCATTTGGGTTATTGTGGACCGACTGACGAAGTCAGCTAACTTTATCCCCTTCAAGGTTGATTTATCCACCGAGAAGTTGGCAGCATTGTATATGCAGCATATCTACCGGATTCATGGAGTTTCGGTAAGTATTGTATCTGACAGAAACACTAGATTTACCTCACACTTTTGGAAGAGTTTGCATGACAGCTTGGGAACACAATTGAAGTTCAGTACTGCCTATCATCCCCAGACCGATGGACAATCAGAGAGGACAATCCAGACGCTTGAAGACATGTTGAGATCTTGCGTCTTGGAATTTAGAGGGTCTTGGGAAGACCACTTGCATTTGGTGGAATTCTCCTACAACAACAGTTACCAAGCTAGCATCGGTATGACACCGTTCGAAGCACTCTATGGACGTCATTGCCGCACTCCACTTGCATGGGACGACGTAGGAGAAAGAGTACTGTTGGGACCAAAGATGGTGACTGACGCAGCAGAGAAGGTGAAAGTGATCAGAGACAAGCTCAGGATTGCCCAGGATTGGCAGAAGCATTGGGCTGATAGCAGTCGTCGACCATTAGAGTTCGAAGAAGGAGACAGTATGTTTGTGAAGATATCCCTTACCCGAGGAACTATCAGATTTGGCAGAGCAGGAAAGCTGAGCCCCAGGTACATCGGCCCATTCGATGTTTTGAGCAGAATTGGAGAAGTAACGTATCGATTAGCTCTACCAGCTAATCTTAAAGGCGTGCACAACGTCTTCCATGTTTCACAGCTCAGACGCTACATTCCGGATTCGAGCCACATCTTGGACCATTCAGAACTGGAGATTGGACCCAGCTTCTCAGTGCCAGAGATGCCAGTGGCAATTTTAGACAGAAGTGAGAAGAAGACCAGGAACTTTATGACGCCCATAGTCAGGGTTATATAGCGACACAATTCCCCAGGCGAGTCTACCTGGGAGCGAGAAGATGAGATGCGGGAGCAGTATCCGTATTTATTTGAGACCTGAGGTAATTCCTAAACCTATCCTTTAATTTTGAGGACGAAATTTTCTAAGGAGGGAAGGTTGTGAAACCCGTAAACTTTTAGTTAATTAATTGAATAATTTAAATTAGCTAATTATTAATATAAATCATTGTTAGTTGTTAATTTAGGAAAATGCATTTTTATAAAAATTATTATTTCTGGAATTTTAGAGTTTAGTCAAAACCCGTAAAAATTTTACTTATAAATTGTTGCTATTTAATTATTACCATTTTTTTAAAAAAAATATATTTTAGAAAAATTATTTTTCCTGGAATGTTGAGTTGGACCAGACCCGCCCCGAACCTGACTTGAATCCATCTTGAACCGAAGTTCATTTTTTTGAAACAAATTGTGAGTCCCTTAATATTTTTATATAATTATCCTTTTCCTTATTTAAAGAAAAAGAAAAAAAATACCCTTCGTTTTATTTCTTCCAGTCATAAAGAAAAAAGAAAACTTTTATTAAAACAAAACTTCTTTTAAAACCATATTTACTCTCATTAACACTTTAAAACTTTCTCTATCTCCTTCCTTTTAACATCAGCATAAGGAATAACCTTCCTTTCCAAACGTATGGCCGAGCCCTTCGTAACTTCCGATCTCCCTCGGCTACCAAACCGCTGGAGACTCCTCGGCTTCCGAAACCCCCAATCTCTTTCTATTTAAACCCCATCTTCTCTTTAGTCTTTCCGCACTCCATTCTCCTCACCCCAAACTACTCCCAAACCCACTTCTGTGCCCTAGTTTTTACGACGACCCGAGCTCCACCGCTGGAGTCCCGAGCGCCCCGGCCAGGCCAAGCCGGTCTGACCCTTGCCGCCGCCCTCCAGCACCCGACCAGGCCGATCCCGAACAGATCCCGCCGCCGCCGCCTCCTCTGTCAGGCGCGCCACCCGCAGCCACCGGCTGACCCCGCTCGGCGATCTCCTTCGTCGGTGACCCCGTGCCCGTGCCCGACCTCCTGTGGTCCCCGATCCGGCTGTCCGGTGCTTGATCTGTGGTCCGTGGTTTTTCGTGGCTGTTCCAGCTCTGTCCGGTTTTGTTCCCGAGTTTATCCCGCGGCTCCCTGACCAACGGATATTGGGTAAATTCTGTTAATCTCAGTAGTTCGTCCCTCCCGAGTCGATGATGATTTTGGTTCTCCGATCCCGTTGCGGGATTCGGTTTATATGAGTTCGATTTCGGAAAATTTTCGAAATCCTCTTTGGGTTGTGCTGTGGTTGGAGAATTTTAGTTCTGTTGATTAGTTTTAGATTTTCCGAAACTATTATGTTCTGTGGTTTTGTTTCCTGGGCTTCTCGGAAATTCCGAGTTATGTTCGAATATATTCTGGAGATTAGTTTTATGGTATTTTCGGGTTTTGAATATTTTCGGTTTACCGAATACCGAAAACATACTATGGATGTATTTTCGGGTTCGATATTATTTTCGGGTTTTTAAATGGTGGAAATAATTTCTTGAGTTAATTTCCTGATATGGGACTTATTTTTCGTGATTGTGGCACATTTTTCCAGTTTTGGGTTATCCCGAAAATAGAGGGAATGTTGCCAATTTTTTTATAAAATTTATAAAGAAATATTTTTAAATCGGATTTCAGAAATATTTTATATAAAGTGGATTTCGGGCGACGACCGTATCGGTCAATGGGCCCTTAGCGAAATGTAAACGAAACCGGCATTATTCCGGACGTTGAGGCATTAGCTATTTTATGACAATCGGACCAAGTCTGAGACTCGTATTATATTTTAATTTATTAATCTTATTTTGTAATTAAATTATAGGATAAATTTTAGAACTAATCAATGTTTCTTTTTATTTCAATTCGTGAAAATGGTCTGTAAGGACATAAGCCCAGCTTTTATTTAATATCTGTGGTTTTGTAATAGTGTAAATTTTTATTTTATTTCTGGTTGGTTGATTGACGTAAAACGTAAAAATGATAATATAATTATTTTATAAAATTTAAATAACATTTTCTCACAATAAAATAATTAGGAAATTACAAGTTTATTGCAAATTTACGTTTTCTTATTTAAAGAAAAATATTAATTTTATATATAATACAAAATACAAAGTTTTACCAAGTAAATCAATAACTATGAGTTTTTCCAAATATAAAGTTAAATTGACTTTTCTTCGTAAGATAGTAATTCACCTCGGTAAGCGCGCTCTAAGTAGAGTTGTAAATAACCTAAAATTTGACTAGGACAAATTCTAGAGATTGTAACTAGCACACCTAGATATGGATTGAATATTGGTGCTAAGTCAGGAATTCTCAATTGTAGGGTTTCGAGGACTGTACTAGCATCATCCCGGAACCAACATCGAATCCAGTTATAATCAAGGCAAGTACGGTTATGTTAATGCGCAGTTTAATTAATGTTAGTAATCTTGCATGTTTAAACCAGTGTATTACACGTAACTCTCTCCTAGAGTAATGACTGAATCTGATTGACTCGGGATAATGGGGGAGTAGCGTAGTGTTCTATGACCAAAGCCCAAATAGATAATTGATTGTGCGAGCTTATTCCTTTTTCACGAGGATAGGCCGGACCGTATCATTAGGATACAATTGAATCATCCTAAACCGGTCATAGTTATTACATACTCGAATCACTTTATTTACTATCATGTAGTTTAGTTGAAAATCATTATTTCAAAATTGTTTAATATTGCAAATTGCTAATCATTAGTGGAATTGTTAATTTTCATAATTGTACTTTGCTCCTTTCCAGACTGGATTCCCCACCCCAAATAGGTTCCACTGATGAGGCAGAGTTACTGATAAGTAGCTACTATGACCCTGAGTTGTACCCAGCTGTGCTACCAGAGGATGATAATCTTGGGGATGACGAGCCTATCTTTTAGCTGTTGTTATTTTCTTTTTCCAGTTGTTGTTGTTTTAAAAGACTGTTTCTATTATCAGTTGTAATTGTTGTTAGACAAGTTTTATTTATCGAAATATTAAGTTTTGGCAATTAGACTGTGTTGTTGATTACCTGCATGAGTGATACAGCTTACTGCTGCCGTCTCAACAACGGTGCAGGCTGGGCATGATCCGATTTGACCTAAAAAATTGGGACCGGGTCGTGACATGTTTTCAGTGGTGGCCCATGCAGGTCAGATCAACAACTTAGGAAAAACCTACCTAGAAACAACTAGAACACTAGAACATAAATTTGTCACAACATAGGACCGATATATATATTTTTTTAATATTTTGTTTGATGATAAACTGGTAGGTTACCTTGCTTATGTTTTCGTTCTAAACCTTCCAGAGAATGACTACCGACCAGAACACCACTGCTGGCGATGTGTATCTTCACCCTATCATACCCCACCTCCCCAACCAATTCCGGATCCTACACCTCGACAGCTGATCGACCGTCCCCATAATACACCGGCGGATCCTACATCTTCCCAGACGAAGATGCAGTCCCCTGCAGTATTGCCCACTCCAGCTGCCCCACCAGTGTTCGTAGATCCCACCGACCTCGTAGGCCTGATACGAGGAGTGCTTGAGGCCCAGAGAGCCCAAGCTGAAGCTAATCGTGAGCAGACTGCAATTAATCGCGAACAGACAGCGATTATGAGAGAAGGCATAGAGAATGCTCACCACGTGGCAATGGCTGCCCTCGAAGGAAGAGAAGCAACTCAATCAGAACCAAGGCCTGCCAAGGTGGGCAATATTGAGAGTTTCAAGAAGCAAAACCGTCGACCTTTCAAGGGAACCGAAGGAATCGTCTATGCCGACGAATGGCTCAACAGCATGGAGCATCTCCTGACCATCGTTCGACTACCAGAAGACCTCAAGGCCGAAGTAGTAGGACTCCAACTGCAAAATGTAGCAAGCACCTGGTATCGAAATGAACCCCGCCTCCAGGACAAGCAGCTTGACTGGAACACCTTCAAGAGGTTGTTCCAAAGGAAGTTCTTCCCAACATCAGAGTTGCGGGAGATGGAGAGGCAGTTCCAGAACCTGAAGCAAGGGAACATGACTGTTGGCGAATATAAGGTCGAGTTTGGTCAACTTAGTCGCTTTGCCAAGAACTTGGTTGCTGACCCTGCCGATCGTGCTGAAAGATTCAGGTATGGACTGAGGAAAGAGATCCGCACCCATGTGATCTCAGGCGGTACTAAGACTTATAAAAGGATCCTGGAGCGAGCTCAGGATATAGAGAAGAGTCAACCTGCTCACTCAAAGAGGGATTATCCTGGAACTAACAACTTCCAGGGTAATCAGAAGAAGCCCAACAACAACAACAACAACCGGCCTCCTCACCATCAGCAGCAGCACCAACAGGCGAGGAACAATGACATAATACCCCAAAGGCAGATCCATGTCTGTAGTTACTACAAGAGGCCAGGTCATCAGGTGAACATCTGCAGGAAGAGACTAGGATACTGTCTAGTCTGTGGGTATGCCACCCACCAAGTGAAGGACTGCCCCTCGGCGGTCAACCGGACTGGAGCAACTCAGCAGAAAGGTCCTCTGTCCACTCAGCAACAACAATTTGGGCAGCATCAACAGAAGACTGGACGAGCTTTTGCCCTAGCAGCAGATGAGACGGAGCCAGAGCAGGAACATACTGCGGATGTTATCACAGGTTCCATTTTTTTGTATTCATATCCTGCCTTAGCTTTATTTGATTCGGATGCATCACACAGTTTCATAGCAACAAAATTCATCTATACACACCATATAGTTACGGGCTTTAGCGAGAAGATATGTAGAGTCATGACCGATGGAGGACCCCTACCAATCACTGAGACCTGTAACTGTCCCATAACTATATCAGGCCACCAGTTCATAGCACATTTGCTTGTGATGCCCTTATCCAACTATGATATAGTCCTAGGGATGGACTGGTTGAGTAAGCAGCATGCACTAATAGATTGTCACAGAGGATGTGTAGTCTTCAGCCCACCTGGAGAGTCGGAGTTTGAAATATCTCGAACTTCGGAGGATATGGAGTGTGTTACCTACACCTCTATCACAGAAGAACATGGACCTCCTCACCCTATCATAGCAGAATTCATGGATGTCTTCCCTGATAGTCTTCCAGGATTACCTCCAGATAGAGATGTAGAATTCAACATCGACCTAGTTCCCGGCTCTGCCCCTATTTCTCGGGGATGCTACAGAGTCAACCCTAAGGAGGCCAAAGAAATGAAGGACCAGATCAATGAGCTGAAGGCCCTTGGATTTATCAGAGATGGAGCTTCACCCTGGGGAGCACATGTGTTGTTCGTGCCCAAGAAGGACGGAACAGTACGAATGTGCATCGACTACCGGGCGCTGAACAATATCACCATCAAGAATAAGTACCCTCTGCCCCGGATCGATGACCTGTTTGATCAATTAAGTGGAGCTAAGGTGTTTTCGAAGATTGACCTAAGATCTGGCTACCATCAGATCAAGGTCAGGAAGGAGGACATTCCCAAGACGGCGTTCAACACCAAGTATGGACAGTTTGAATTCTTGGTCATGCCGTTTGGACTAACGAATGCTCCTGCTGTGTTCATGAACCTTATAAACAAGGTTTTTCATGAATATCTGGATCAGTTTGTTGTTGTCTTCATCGACGACATTCTGATCTATTCGAAGACCGAAGAAGAGCATGAAGAGCACCTAAGGAAAGTTTTGGGAACCTTGAGGAAGGAGAAGCTCTACGGTAAGTTATCTAAATATGAATTCTTATTAGACAAGGTGGATTTTCTGGGCCATGTTGTCACAGGAGAAGGAATTTTGGTGTATCCAAAGAAGATAGCTGCCATTGAAAAGTGGAGTACACCAAGTTCTGTTGCTGAAATCAGAAGTTTCTTGGGCTTGGCTGGCTACTACCGAAAGTTTGTGAAGGATTTCGCTAGGATTGCTGAACCAATGACGAAGCTCACTCGGAAGAATGAAGAGTTCATGTGGACGGAAGCTTGCCAGACATCGTTTGAGGAACTAAAGAAGAGACTTACAACAGCACCGATACTTGCGCTACCCGCAGGTACCGGAGGTTTTTCAATATACAGTGATGCCTCTGGAAAAGGACTGGGTTGCGTTCTTCAACAACATGGAAAAGTGATTGCTTAAGTATCTAGGCAATTACGGACTCATGAGAAGAACTATCCCACAGATGATCTGGAGCTTGCTGCAGTCATCTTTGCTCTAAAGCTATGGAAGCATTATTTCTATGGAGAGAGAGTGGAAATATTTACAGACCACAAAAGTCTGAAATATGTTTTCACTCAGAAGGAGTTGAACATGAGACAAAGAAGATGGCTGGAGCTGATGAAGGATTTTGACATCGACTTGCAGTACCATCCGGGTAAGGCTAATGTGGTTGTAGATGCACTTAGTCGATACCCAGTGGCGATGTTCTTAACTAAGGAACGACACTTGTTGGAGGACATAGTGAAGCTTGGTCTGGAGATTGTACTGCCTGAGGAAAAAATGAAGGAACTGGGGCGAGAAGCTATTTTACCTGGAGCTGACTCAACCATAATGCAGTTGCAAGTAAGCTCGAGTCTGGTGGATAAAGTCAAGGAGACGCAGTTTCAAGACGAGGCACTTTGCAAACTCAGAGATCAAGTGTTGGCAGGAACACTTGAAGGATTCTCTATCGCCAGTGATGGAGCATTGAAGAATGGTACGAGGCTGTGTGTACCATCTGGCGATTTGAGGAATGAGCTGATACAAGAAGTGCACCATTCGCAGTATTCCATACATCCTGGAGCTAACAAGATGTATCGGGATATGCGTACCATTATTTGGTGGTATGGAATGAAGAAGGATGTATCCAGATTTGTGGCTAGATGCTTAATTTTTCAACAAGTAAAGGCTAGCAGACAGAGACCCGCAGGACTTCTACAGCCGCTGGACATTCCGGAGTGGAAGTGGGAGCATATAACGAGGGACTTTGTGTCAGGATTGCCTCGATCCCAAGGAGGGAAGGATGCCATTTGGGTTATCGTGGACCGACTGACGAAGTCAGCTCCCTTTATCCCCTTCAAGGTTGGTTTATCCACCGAGAAGTTGGCAGCATTATACATGCAGCATATCTACCGGATTCATGGAGTTCCGATAAGTATTGTATCTGACAGAGACACTAGATTTACCTCACACTTTTGGAAGAGTTTGCATGACAGCTTGGGAACATAATTGAAGTTTAGCACTGCCTATCATCCCCAGACCGACGGACAATCAGAGAGGACAATCCAGACGCTTGAAGACATGTTGAGATCTTGTGTCTTGGAATTTGGAGGGTCTTGGGAAGACCACTTGCATTTGGTGGAATTCTCCTACAACAACAGTTACCAAGCTAGCATCGGTATGACACCGTTCGAAGCACTCTATGGACGTCGTTGTCGCACTCCACTTGCATGGGATGACGTAGGAGAAAGAGTACTGCTGGGACCAGAGATGGTAACTGACGCAGCAGAGAAGGTAAAAGTGATCAGAGACAAGCTCAGGATTACCCAGGACAGGCAGAAGCATTGGGCTGATAGCAGTCATCGACCATTAGAGTTTGAAAAAGGAGACAGTGTGTTTGTGAAGATATTCCCTACCCGAGGAACTATCAGATTTGGCAGAGCAGGAAAGCTGAGCCCCAGGTACATCGACACATTCGAAGTTTTGAGCCGAATTAGAGAAATAGCGTATCGATTAGCTCTACCAGCTAATCTTGAAGGCGTGAAAACGTCTTCCACGTTTCACAGCTCAGACGCCACATTCCGGATCCGAGCCACATCTTGGACCATTCAGAACTGGAGATTGGACCCAGCCTCTCAGTGCCAGAGAAGCCAGTGGCGATTTTGGACAGAAGTGAGAAGAATACCAGGAACTCTGTGACGCCCATAGTCTGGGTTATGTGGCGACACAATTCCCCAGGCGAGTCTACCTGGAAGCGAGAAGATGAGATGCGGGGGCAGTATCCGTATTTATTTGAGACCTGAGGTAATTCCTAAACCTATCCTTTAATTTCGAGGACAAAATTTTCTAAGGAGGGAAGGTTGTGAAACCCGTAAACTTTTAGTTAATTAATTGAATAATTTAAATTAGCTAATTATTAATATAAATCATCATTAGTTGTTAATTTAGTAAAATGCATTTTTAGAAAAATTATTATTTCTGGAATTTTAGAGTTTAGTCAAAACCCGTAAAATTTTTACTTATAAATTGTTGCTATTTAATTATTACCATTTAAAAAAACATATTTCAGAAAATTTATTTTTCCTGGAATATTGAGTTGGACCAGACCCACCCCGAACCTGACTTGAACCCATCATGAACCCAAATTCATTTTTTTGAAACAAATTGTGAGTCCCTTAATATTTTTATATAATTATCATTTTCCTTATTTAAAGAAAAAAAAGAAATACCCTTCCTTTTATTTCTTCCAGTCATAAAGAAAAAAGAAAACTTTTATTAAAACAAAACTTCTTTTAAAACCATATTTACTCTCATTAACACTTTAAAACTTTCTCTATCTCCTTCTTTTTAACATCAGCATAAGGAATACCCTTTCTTTCCAAACGTATGGCCGAGCCCTTCGTAACTTCCGAGCTCCCTCGGCTACCAAACCGCTGGAGACTCCTCGGCTTCCAAAACCCCCGATCTCTCCCTATTTAAACCCCATCTTCTCCTTAGTCTTCCGACACTCCATTCTCCTTACCCCAAACTACTCCCAAACCCACTTCTGTGCCCTAGTTTTTCCGGCGACCCGAGCTCCACCGCCGGAGTCCCGAGCGCCCCGGCCAGGCCAAGCCGGTCCGACCCTAGCCGCCGCCCTCCAGCACCCGACTAGGCCGATCCCGAACGGATCCCGCCGCCGCCGCCTCCTCTGTCCGCCGTGCCACCCGCAGCCACTGGCCGACCCCGCTCGACGATCTCCTTCGCCGGTGACCCCGCGCCCGTGCCCGACCTCCTGTGGTCCCCGATCCGGCTGTCCGGTGCTTGATCTGTGGTCCGTGGTTTTTTGTGGCTGTTCCAGCTCTATCCGTTTCTGTTCCCGAGTTTATCCTGCGGCTCCCTGACCAACGGATATTTGGTAAATTCTGTTAATCTCAGTAGTTCGTCCCTCCCGAGTCGATAATGATTTTGGTTCTCCGATCCCGTTGCGGGATTCGGTTTATATGAGTTCGATTTTGAAAAATTTCCAAAATTCTCTTTGGGTTGTGCTGTGGTTGGAGAATTTTAGTTCTGTTGATTAGTTTCGGATTTTCTGAAACTATTATGTTCTGTGGTTTTGTTTCCAGGGCTTCTCAGAAATTTTGAGTTATGTTCGAATATATTCTGGAGATTGGTTTTATGGTATTTTCGGGTTTTGAATATTTTCGGTTTACCGAATACCGGAAACATACTGTGGATGTATTTTCGGATTCGATATTATTTTCGGGTTTTTAAATGGTGGAAATAATTTCTTGAGTTAATTTCCTGATATGGGACTTATTTTTGGTGATTGTGGCACATTTTTCAAGTTTTGGGTTATCCCGAAAATAGAGGGAATGCTGCCGAAATTTTTATAAAATTTATAAAGGAATATTTTTAAATCCGATTTCGGAAATATTTTATATAAAGTGGATTTCGGACGACGATCGTATCGGCCAATGGGCCCTTAGCGAAATGCAAACAAAACCGGCATTGTTCTGGACATTGAGGCAATAGCTATTTTATGACAATTAGACCAAGTCTGAGACTCGTATTATATTTCAATTTATTATTTTGTAATTAAATTATAGGATAAATTTTAGAATTAACCAATGTTTTTTCTTATTTCAATTCGTAAAATTGGTCTGTAAGGGCATAAGCCCAGCTTTTATTTAATATCTGTGGTTTTGTAATATTGTAAATTTTTATTTTATTTCTGGTTGGTTGATTGACGTAAAACGTAAAAATGATAATATAATTATTTTATAAAAATTAAATAACATTTTCTCATAATATAATAATTAGGAAATTACAAGTTTATTGCAAATTTACGTTTTCTTATTTAAAAAAAATATTAATTTTATATATAATACAAATACAAAGTTTTACCAAGTAAATCAATAACTACGAGTTTTTCCAAGTACAGAGTTAAATTGACTTTTCTTCGTAAGATAGTAATTCACCTCGGTAAGCGCGCTCTAAGTAGAGTTGTAAATAACCTAAAATTTGACTAGGACAAATTCTAGAGATTATAACTAGCACACCTAGATATGGATTGAATATTGGTGCTAAGTCAGGAATTCTTAATTGTAGGATTTCGAGGACTGTACTAGCATCATCCCGGAACCAACATCGAATCCAGTTATAATCAAGGCAAGTACGGTTATGTTAATGCACAGTTTAATTAATGTTAGTAATCTTGCATGTTTAAACCAGTGTATTACACGTAACTCTTTCCTAGAGTAATGATTGAATCTGATTGACTCGGGATAATGGGGGAGTAGCGTAGTGTTCTATGACTAAAGCCCAAATAGATAATTGATTGTGCGAGCTTATTCCTTTTTCACGAGGATAGGCCGGACCGTATCATTAGGATACAATTGAATCATCCTAAACCGGTCATAGTCATTACATACTCGAATCACTTTGTTTACTATCATGTAGTTTAGTTGAAAATCATTATTTCAAAACTGTTTAATATTGCAAATTGCTAATTATTAGTGGAATTGTTAATTTTTATAATTGTACTTTGCTCCTTTCCTGACTGGATTCCCTACCCCAAATAGGTTCCACTGATGAGGCAGAGTTACTGATAAGTAGCTACTATGACCCTGAGTTGTACCCAGCTGTGCTACCAGAGGATGCTGATCTTGGGGATGACGAGCCTATCTTTTAGCTGTTGTTATTTTCTTTTTCCAGTTGTTGTTTTTTTAAAAGACTGTTTCTATTATCAGTTGTAATTGTTGTTAGACAAGTTTTATTTATCGAAATATTAAGTTGTGGCAATTAGACTGTGTTGTTGATTACCTGTATGAGTGATACAGCTTACTACCGTCGTCTCAACAACAGTACAGGCTGGGCATGATCCGATTCGACCCAAGAAATTGGGACCGGGTCGTGACATTTATAAATAATTTATTTTCATAATACTAGTATTATTAATAATAGCAAAAAAAATAGGTTATGACACAAGTCCATCCAGTTGCAGTTAGGATTCCCCTCAGCTATTGCTGACTGTCATGATATCTGGATCCTTTTTGCGGTCGACGTAAAGATTGGCATCATCCACGACTCGAGACAGGCCCTCTCGTGTTGGGTTGAACATCCCTTGCTTTATTTTTGATCCCTCTTGTCTGCCGTTCACGGCAGTTGCGACATCCCTGATCGCCGTCAGCTGTGGGATGATCTGTTGAGCTCCCATCTAAACCACATTAATCTTTCCTAACTCTATGTTGGCGATTTCAACGCTATTACCTGCAGAGAAAAGAAGTTGGGGGGACGCCTCCCTCCCCCATCGGCCATTCACGACTTCACCAGCTTTATTTTTAGCGTCCACCTGTCCCCCTTCAGTTCAGCGGTAACGCCTTCACCTGGTGCAACATGCAGGAAGGCGTTAGAAGGCAACACTCTCGCCTTGACCGTGCCCTCATTAACTCGAAGTGGGTGGACATGGAGATCATTTTCAGTCTCTCGCACCTCAATGCGATCGAATCGGATCACTCCTCTCTCCTTATCGAAATTAGCAACAAATCGAACCAGATCAAGAAAAGCTTTCGCTTCTTTGACTTCTGGAGCCACCATCCCCAATTCAAAAATATCGTTGCCACCGCTTGGAACAGTACTGACTCCCTTGACCCCCTTGTCTGTATCGCGAACAAACTCAAAGCTACCAGAAAAGCACTCATTGTGTGGAGTAAGGAAGCGTTTGGGGACATTTTCTAGGTAATCCGTACAGCTGAGGACGACGTTAACCGCGTGGAAGCTCTCTTCACTATCGACAGATCCTCCGTTGTTTTCACTCTAGTGTCATGGGACCCAGACAGTAGCTCAACCTCCATCAGATCGCAGACAAATGCGGGCACATCATCAAAGATCAACGGGGTATCCAATTGGTGGCTGCTAATTTCTACTCCCAGTTGTTTACCAGAGAAGTTATTTCCAGGGACGAGGATCTCCTAGCGAAGATCCCCCGTATTATAGATGACAGAGACAACTACCAGCTGGAGCTCCTTTCTTCTGATCTCGAAGTCAAAGACGCTGTCTGGGCCCTTAACGAGCATAGCGCCCCTGGACCTGATGGTTTCACTAGTGTTTTCTTAAGATCATGTTGGGACATCTTCAAACCGGATATTCACGGGGCGGTCATAGCATTTTTTCAAGAAGCCAGGTGTCACGCCCCAGAACCAGAATACCGGAGAGCGGGGGCAGACATAGCCAGCTACGCAATCCCAAAGTACGTTAATACTCTGAAATCACGTATAAGCTGTCGAGACATGGGGGTTACTCTACAAACCATCAGTCAATCCTAAGGTTTAACAATCCTAGGTATCTCAATCACAGGCAATTATAGAAGAGCAAGGAGTACGATCATCATACATACAATAGTAAGGCGTTCCGAACCATATATACATGACTGATCATGAAGCCAGTACCACTGAACTGAGGACTAGCTAGAGTATGAGTCGTACATGATAAGGACTAGCTATAGTCTAGAATACACATATCATGTTTATGCCCGTAGGCTACAATATCCAGGAAAATACCAAAACACGAGCTAAATACGTGTTCGGGGCTAAACGTTACAAGAGGAGAATTTACATATCAGTGGAAGAATGAAAAAGAAACCCACTGAGGCACTCTGGTGCTCCGGCTGGTCACCGTCGAGTAGATGGTGCGGTAGATCCTTCGGGCTCTTCTATTAGAACCTGGCCATGCAAAACCAGTGGGGTCAGACCCCAAATAGCAAGTACCACAAAGGAGGCCGAACTATGAACTTAAAACCAGCAGTCATAGGCAATCAACAGGGAGAGAAAGCAATAAGTAAAGAAGGATTGAGATTCGTGCGGTACCAATGCACTTATCCCGAACATAGGAAGACAGTAAGTAAATCATCATTTGACATAAAGTAAACTGGAGAACATATTAAATAAATAGAGCCAGGCAATATACGAAGAGAGGACGAAGGCACTATTCCGGAAGCCAGGTTACAACCCTTAAACCAAACAAGGACCGGGATTGTAACCCTTCGCTTGAACAGAACTTGGTCCCTGATCATTTATTGCTAGAGGTGACAATCATTAAGTGACAGTGAGAGAGTGACAATACAGAGTACAATACATTAGAGTGACAATCATTGTAATCATTACCCTGGAACAATTAGGAACTGGATCTAGACAAGACTTAGACTGGAAAGGTGATATACGATGGGATAACCATGGGACTATTCAGATAACCAGGTTACAACCCGTAAACCAAACATGGACCGGGGTTGTAACCCTTCGTCTGAACAGAACTTGGTTTCTCCCACCATTTATCGGCACGATAAAATAAGAAATCAGGACATGTAACAATCACGTACAAGATCAAGACGAGACTAGACAGACTGAACTCCATCCAACATTCACGGCCAAGCAATAAGTATGGCTTGATACTTTAACTAGCTAGGGTTATCACAAGCCTAGTTACTAGCAAGATGCAATGAGAATTCCAAGTCCGGTTACCTGTTTGTTACTACCTGAGTGATCCCAGCAAGAAAAGGAAAAGATAGCAGGATATAGCAGACACACTGTAGTAAGATACATGTGTCCTAAGGTACCACACTCGACGGCGGGCTGGAAGTGCGCTCATCTCGACGGATAGCAACAAATCCCATGTATATATATATAAGGCCGGGACCAAAGGGGCAACAGGTAACTGGAAAATTCTCTATGAACTATTTGATCAATCTAGTCATTAACCTAGCCAGATTCAGTATGAATCCCTGACCGTGGTGCTCAGGGATCATGCCCTAGACATGATGCAAGACACAACCGGACTAGTAGTTTATACAAGCACAATCCATGCAAACAACCATGGTGTCCAGGCCAATGAATTAATTTGTCAAGAGTGCGCCACGACGGGCCACTATCATTATAATTATTACTTATCAAGAGTGCGCCACGACAGGCCACTATCAAGCATTATTAGGGTACTTGTCAAGAGTGCACCACTACGGGTCACTGCCGTGTCATGTGTAGCAGGTCAAGTTATCAAGTTAAGTTATCATGTCAGGAGTGCACCACGGCGGGCCACTATCATGTCAGGTATATCATGTCAAGTTCATCATGCCAAGTTCACTGTCAAATTATCATGTCAAGTTCATTGTCAAGAGTGCACCACTACGGGTCACTGTCGTGTCATGTTATTCATGTACAATTATCATTTCAATCATGTCAATCAAATCGTGATTTATCAAGTTCAGGACAAAAGGCGTAAGGATATAAAATGGGCATAAAAATATACAATAGGGATAAATGTGTACTCCGTAGGAACTCAAGTTACAAAAAGAGCCACAAGACTTGGATATACTAAAATAAACAAAATATAAAATACAGGACATGACAGAGCCACGCGGCTCGGGCAAGGCTGGCTCATGCGGCAGGATTAATCAGATGCATACGGCTGAATTTATGGGGTTCATGCGGCTCAGGAAATCCGAGTCCATGCGGCTCAGGACGGGTCGGGGTACATGCGGCCCGAGATGATACGGGTTCATGCGGCTCAGGAATGTGGCGCATATACGGCCAGCGGGAGATGGGTCATATGCGACTGGGAGAGACTAGTCCTCATGCGGTTGGGAACGAGTCTGCATTATGCGGCTCGGGAAGAACCAGTCTATGCGGCTGAGTTCAATTGAAGCCCTATGCGGCTGAACAAGGGCGGTTCATATGCGGCTGGGGACGTTCAAGTCCATGCGGCTCGAAGGATAAGGAATCTTATGCGGCTGGAAGAACTTTCCATGCGGCTGAGCTCAAGCGAGTCTCATGCGGCTGGGAAGGCCATGCGGCCAGAGACTTGCCGCATGATGATTCAGCGGTCAAGTACTGCCTATGCGGCTGAACTGTGCTTCTTCTCCAAATTTCCGAGAAGAAGTACACTAAGAAGCCATGGATGCCAGGATGCATAAAACCTCCATCCGGAGTCCAAATCCGGACTTCCATAAGTCAAAATGGGGTAGAACGAGCTACTCTACAACATGGAACCATCAAAACTTGAAAATAACAAAGTTTAATAGATCAAAATCCATGAAAACCAAAATTGCTTCAAGTTAGATCTACAACAATCTAGCCATCAAAATAGAAAACTCCAAGTTCTAAATATGCTTAGAATGTGACAATAAAGAGAATGGAACAAACAAAATAAAAATCGTCCAAAATTCGGCAAGGTGTACTTGCCTTGGGCTGGAGGAAGAAGATGAAGATAGAAATGAAAATAATGGAGGAGAGAGTGTGGTAGGTGGCTTATATAACAAGCTCAAGTGATCTCCACCATTCATCCTCTCCACTCAATCTAAACCATACACCTCATCTCATGAGAAACCAAACCAAACCAAGTCAAAGTGGAACCAAACCAAAAAAAAACCAAATCCATGTCATGAAAATCCTATACTTAGGAAATTTTAAAATATCACGCAAATCGATAAATACAAAATACGGCTCAAATAAACACGTATCCGTATAAAATACCGATACAGTGAGACGGGTCTCACACCAGGTACCCCAGATCAATCTCCTATGCTAACCTGATTCTTATCACCAAATAGGACAACCCGGAGACCTTCAAAGACTTTCGCCCAATAAGCTTGTGCACATTTACTAACAAAATCATCTCCATGATTATTGCCAACCGCATGATCGGGATCCCTTCCAAAATTATTTCTGAAGAGCAGAATAGATTTGTTCATGGCAGTAACATCCTAGACAACATTCTGTTGGCCCAAGAAATTATCACATGTATGCAACTGCCAGCAAGAGGTAGGAATATTACTATCAAACTGGACATGGAGAAGGCTTACGACAGGCTGGACTGGCAATTCATGATTTAGATTTTCAGGGCCTTCGGGTTTTCGGAAACCTGGACCAGCATCGTGTGGAGATCGATAAGTAATTCGTGGTTCTCCACAGTTATTAACGGCCAAGTAGAAGGCTTCTTCAAATCGAGTCGTGGTGTCAGACAAAGATATTCTTTATCTTTCCCATCTTTATCATCGCGGCGAAAGCTTTGAGCAGAAATTTGAACAAAATGGTGGGCTTCCCAAATTTCCAACATTTTTACACCACTAGCGGTTGTCCGATCATTTCCCATCTAGCGTATGCCGACGATATCCTCATATTCTCCTCTGGTGACGTAGGAACTATGGAGGTGGTTCACAACACGCTGCAGCGATACACCAAATGCTCAGGCCAGCGCATTAATCCCAGCAAGAGTGTTATCTACGTGCACCACAAGACCAACAGAGATCACTCCTCCGCTCTTACCAGCATAACTTCCTTATCTGTTGCATATCCACCTTTCAATTACTTAGGGTGCCCGTTGGTGTACGTCAGATCTAATACGGGCATCTTTGAAGGGCTAGTGGACAAAATCAGGAAAAAAATTGAAGGGTGGCAAATGCTACTTTATTACTTGGCAGGAAGATGATTCTGATTCAGCATGTGCTCTCCTCTATTCCTATATACACATTAGCCGCCTGCTCCTCCCTAAAAAGGTGCTTACTTCCATAGAAAACCTCTCCACCAACTTCTTCTGGGCCACTGCGACGGTAAAGACAAACATCATTGGGCGAATTGGGACTCCATGGCCAGACCTACCAATGAAGGAGGCCTTGGATTTTGCAGGCTATCACATATCGTGGACGCTTGCTTGATGAAGCTGTGGTGGAAGTTGCGAGTGAGCCGTAATCTCTGGGCTCGGTTCATGAAGGCTAGATATTTCAGGCACATTCATTCGTCCGTCGCTGATTTCAACTGCAGATCCTTCGCGTCTTGGTGACACATCCTTCATGGTCGAAACATTGTTGAGCCCCTGATCCATCTCAAGCTGGGAGCGGGTGATTCATCTTTATTCTTCGAACGTTGGTCTGGGGATGATCTTCTCCCTCAGCTCCCTACTGCCCTAACCAACAGTACGATCAGCGATCTGTGGGATCACTCGGGCGACTAGAACTGGGAGAAGGTTCGTGAATGGATCAGAGAAGAGGCCGCAGCTACGCACCTCAACGTCGGGCTGAAGATCAAAATGGAACCTGACGCTCTGCAGTGGTCTATCTCAGTCAATAGATCCTTCTCGGTTGCAACGGCCTGAAGCGTTGTTCGCGTTATTGGGACACCTTTTCCCATCATTGGGACCTTCTGGCAGTCCTGCATTCCCAAAAAATGGCCCTTTCTCATATGGAGAGCATTTCGAAAGAAGCTCTCCACCGACGATGCTCTAAATACCATCGGCTTCAGCTTAGCTTCCACATGTCAATGTTGCACGGCGAGACAAGCTTAAACGGTTGATCACATTTTGCACTTAGGAGACTTAACTGCAAGGATATGGAGCGCTCTCTTCCAGCGCTGCAGATAGGACCGGGACGGTAGGAGCTTCAACGATCTTCTTGCCATTTGGAGTAGAGCCTCCTACGGCCACCAGACCGTTGCAGTCGCCATCACTTGGGTCATCTGGAAGAACCGTAACAGATTCAGATATGAGGGCCAACCAATATTCGGTCAATCAATATCCGTGAGGTTCTCCTATAGACCCACAAAGTCAGCAGGTACTGTAAACACGATCATGAGGACTTCTGGCAGTCCTTAATCTTCTGACTTATTTTTCTAGGAGTGGAATGCAGCCTTTTTTCTTGCACTTTTCTGTCTTACTTTTGTTGCATTTATTTGTAAAGGCTTCGACATTTTGCGCCTTGATATGAATAAAAAAAAAAATCTTTTCGTTAATGTATATATATATATATATATATATATATATATATATATATATATTATATATATATATATATATATATATATATTGCAAATGACCTCTAGTCTAGTGATTAAGAGAGATGCATGCGGTCCGAGTGGTCAAGAGATCGATTTCCGGTGGAAGCGTTCACCACAATTACCTTCTTTCAAATATTTTTTTTTTTTTTTTTTGAAGGAAGGTAATTGTGGCGAACGCTCCCACCGGGAATCGATCTCCTGACCACTTGGGCCGCATGCATCTCCCTTAACCACTAGGCTAGAGGTCATTTGCACCTTCTTTCAAATATATATATATATATATATATATATATATATATATATATATCACTTATTAAAGAACAAAACCTTTCTTCAATGATAGTGTCAATGTCAATTAATACTATACCCCAATATAATATTTCTACTAACTCTAAAAGTACCAGTAATATACTCTTCAAATTTTATAAATCCTCTCAAATTTTAAATGTCAACAAATGTGAAGGAGGGGCCAAGGAAGAAAGATTATTCTAGAGGAGAAGAACAAGACAACAGTTAACCCTTTTTTGTGTTTAAGTATTGTATTTCGTCCATAAAATGTATTTTTTATCGATGGAGGGGAATCAGTTTGTAGAAACCTTGAGAAAACTCTTATATATCTTTCATCATTATTTTAAGGTAATTTTTTAATTTTATAAGTCTAGTAAACACAAAAAAAAGAAATGTAAATACAAATTTTTATTAATAAGTGGGACCAAAGTCAAAATTTTCGTTATTTTAATTTATGTGGCACCAATGAAACTCTAAAACTAAAGACGGTTTGGCTTGTAAATAGATAAATATTCATCACACATTAGTATTGTATTTCGTCCATAAAATGTATTTTTTATCGATGGAGGGGAATCAGTTTGTAGAAACCTTGAGAAAACTCTTATATATCTTTCATCATTATTTTAAGGTAATTTTTTAATTTTATAAGTCTAGTAAACACAAAAAAAGAAATGTAAATACAAATTTTTATTAATAAGTGGGACCAAAGTCAAAATTTTCGTTATTTTAATTTATGTGGCACCAATGAAACTCTAAAACTAAAGACGGTTTGGCTTGTAAATAGATAAATATTCATCACACATTAGTAGACTCAAAAAACTCAAAATTCCATGTGAGGTTCAGAATCTTCTCTCTCAAAAGTGTCACATCAGGCTTATGCTAAAAATAATGAACCTAAAAGGTTTCCACTTCCCACACCTAACACTATCAACAACTAAAAGTATTTTAATGTAGCTAGCTAACTAGCTGGTACCAATATATTAGTATAAAACTATTAACACCTAATTAGTACTACTTCTGTTGCTATCATCACATTCTTAGAATCATTCTTAATAGTTATTTAGATAATTCAAATATAAGAGTAACTATCTATTATTATTTGAATTGAGCAGCTGCACTAAATTTACATTGATTTTTGAGTTCACAATTTTCATCAGAAAATTTCATCGAGGGTGATAAAATTGATCCAGTTTATGTAGAATAAGACATGTTATGATTTTTTTTTTTAAAGAGGATCTGACACAATACATTAAAAATAAATAAAAAAATTGGCGCTAATGACACTAGCATCAGACAATGAAAAGAAAAATCGGGCGCCAGTGACACTATTGCCAGAAATTTAAAAAATATCTTGGCGCCAGTGACACATGCGCCAGACTTGTGTTTTTTTTCCTATAAAAAAACTAGACGCCAGTATGACTGACACAATTTTTTTCCCTCACAGATTATCTTGTGTTTTGCTTCTTTGTTTGGTTTAGTTTAGTTTGATTTTATTTAACTTTACTTTGGTTTAATCTATTAGTTAATTTAATATTATTTATGTCATACTATGGATAATAATAAAATATATACATATAATATACATATAGATATTAATTTGTATATAAATATCTGTATGTATATTATCTATACTAATTTGTTATTTTATATATATATATATATATACATATATATATATATATATATATATATATATATAACAAAAGGACTTATATAAATGGCTGTCTCCAGGTTTCCCCCTCCCCCAAGCGCTCTGGGCTCCCCCACCGTCCCCTCCTCCGGCCCGGCCTAGGCCGGTGGCCGGGTGTCCTCCCATCCCCTCCCCTCCTCCTCTTCCTCCCCCCGCATGACGTCTCCCCACCGGCCGGCCTTCCCCCGCTTGGCGGGCCCCTCCCGGCCTGGCTCCCCCCTCCTGATCTCTACGCCATCCTCGGCCATCCCCCCGCCCCTCCGCCAGTCGCCCCGCCGTCCAGATCTGGTCTTCCTCCCCCATCCCCTCCTTCCTCCACCCCTTCCGCCCTCCCTGCGGCTTCCCCGGACCTCCCCCCTCTTTCCCCTCCTCTCTCATCGCTCTTCGCTTCGGCCGTCCCCGGAGTCTCGCCGGCCTCCGGACAGGCTCCGGCAGGAGGCACCCTTCCAGTCTCCAGCTCAGGGGTAGTGGCCTCCCCCCCTACCGGATCCTCCTATCTCCGGCCTCGAGTCGGCAGCCGGTGGAGTTCCCTCTAATCTGATTTCGAAATTCAAAACTCCCGCCCTGGATCCGAGGCTGGGGGCCGTGCTACTATGCGCCCCTACGCCATCGGGCGCATATGGTCGCCATTATGTTGGCGCATATGCGCCCCCCCTTGCGGGCGCATGCTCCCAGCAGCCCCTAGTGGGCGCATACCCCGCCCCGCCTCTCGTGAGCGCATGCGGCCCCCCTCAGCCGCCTCTGGTAGGCGAATACGGGTCGGTGCCCCCTTCCGTAGGCACATACTTAGTTGACGCTTTCGGGCAGCCGCCCCCTCCAGTAGGCGCATGCTCTCCCCTATCTCGGCCAGAGTAGCCCACCCCCTTGGGTCGCTGGTGGGAATCGACGCTCTTGGCCCCGTCAGCATGGTAGGCCGTGATGTGAATCTCGTCGTCCCGCCGTCGTCATCGATCTCCCTCATTCCCTCTTCCTTCCCGGCATCATACTCTCTCCCTTCCGACCTCCTTGCTCTCATCCCTGAGCTGGATAGGCCCCCTTGGCCGATAATCCCCACCCCCTCCCTCCCCTCCTCGGCGCAGCCCTCCCCGTGCGTCCCCTAGAGGATCCCTTCCTCGTCGGCACCTAAGCCTCAATCCCCTTCCTATGCCGACAAGCTCAGGCCTGACAGGACGGCCAAGCAGGGTCTCCTATTCCCCGACGTCCTCCTTTCCGATGTCGAGTATTCTACCCCTTCTCCAACGCCTACTGTTCCTTTCTCCGACAAGAACTCCAATTCCTGGCCACTTTATTTCCCCACTCATTCGTCCTCAAGTTCTCCTCGGGCTGCCCCAAACTCTCTAGAGTCCAGTAGGTCATTACCAGTTGGTGGCTATCGACTGAATACAGGGTAGCGCCCCTTGATCCGAAGCATATACTGCTCCACCTATCCTTCGATACTGACCACAGGATGGTGTGGTCCAAAGGTACCAGTGGGGTGGACTCCCACCTCATGAAGATTATTAAATGGTCTCCGAGCTTCAGCACCAAGGAAGACTCGGCGACGGTTGCCGTATGGGTGACCCTCCCCAATCTTCCCCTTATATGCTTCGTCCCAGTGGCTCTCAGGCGTATAGCTAACTCTTTTGGCACTTATGTAGCTACCGCCGCAGAAACCAACAACTTAACCAAAGCTCACTATGCTAAGATCTACGTTGAGCTCAATCTCTCGACGGAGCCCCCCAATCACATCCTCTTAGAACTGGACAATCAGACCCACACCCAACAAATCATTTACGATAATCACATCATCTTCTCCTCCCACTACCATATGAGGGGGCATCTCTCTAAGCATTGCTACCGTATCCACCCTGAACTCAAGAGGAAACCGACTAGGCCTACTGCCCTTACCTCAGAGAGCAAGATCCACTGACCCACCCGGTCCCCCCTGCTTCAACTGCCGAATTCATACACCAGATTCCAATCCAGCAACAGCAAATCCGATCATGGCACCTCAGAGGCAAGATTGGACCCCCCCACCCCCAGCCAGAGCGGTCACTCTCTCATACCCTCCTAACCTGAATCTCTCCAATCAATTCAACGTCTTCGTCGCGGAAGCGGTTGATTCCTCCCAAGAGATCGCTTCTAGTGATGTCACTGAGGAGGCTCCCCAGGTGGACTCCGAGGTGGTCAGACACATCCACCCGGTAGCCACAAAGGAGGCTATCGATATCATAGAAGCCCTCGCTATTTCAGGGCCGGACCTAGCCAAGAAAGGTCTTCAAGTCCTAGCAGTGGGATTAGACCTCCATTCAGTAGGAGACCAGTGTGGCGAGATGGACGACTCCATTCTCATCCACCCTGAGGAACCAGTCTCAGACTCGGCAGGAGAGCTGATCACATCGACCGTAGATAGTCCCATCAACCCCTCTGTCGGAGTTACCTCTAGCTTACCCACTCTGATGGCGGGAGCGGCAACATCCAAAATCAGGAAACCAGAGCAGAAAAGAGACAGAGAATCCCCAGCTAACTGAACCAGATCCGCAGCCAAGCGGGCAACCCTCCCACCCCCCCAACTCCACTAATGCTGAACATCCTCTCCTAGAATGTCCGCGGCCTGGTGAACAAACCAACCAAGAGGAGAATCACCAGCCTTAACAAGACTTATAAGATTGACGTATTGATCATTATAGAACCCAAAATTCCCCACAAGAGACTCAAATCCATTCAGCTGCAGTTAGGCTTCCCTACGGCCATTGCTGGCAGACACAACATTTGGATTATCTACTCGAAGGACGTTAGTGTCGGAGTTATCAATGACTCCTATCAAGCCCTATCTTACTGGATGGAACACCCGTTATTACCCAAGCACGTTATTCTTTCCGCGGTTCATGGTAGCTGCGACATCGTGGAGCGCAAACATCTATGGAACAATCTCCAGAACATTCACCGCCGTTTCATCAATCTACCTTGGCTCTGTATTGGGGACTTTAACGCTGTCACCTGTTCGGATGAGAAGACAGGCGGTCGGCCTCCCCCTCTCTCGGCCATGCAAGATTTCAACAATTTTATCTTCAACACTCACCTATCCCCCCTTCCTTTCCCCGGCAACGCCTTTACCTGGTGCAACATGCAGGAGGAAGATTGTCGCCAGTACTCCCGCCTGGACAGGGCCCTTACGAATGCCCAATGGCATGACATGGGGATGACATCCAAGCTCTCGCACCTCAACACCACTGAGTCCGATCACGCTCCCCTGCTTGTGGGCATCTCCAACAAATCCGGCACGAACAAGAAGAGCTTCCGCTATCTTGACTTCTGGAGCAACCACCCCCAGTTCTTAGGCATAGTCACCGAGGCTTGGGCCAGCTCAGAAGACCCTGACCGCTCACTCGGGTGGCCAACAAGCTTAAAGCCACGAGGAAAGCCCTTGCGGCCTGGAGCAAGCAAGCGTATGGTGATATTTTCTAGGCCTTCGCGAAGCCGAGGACGACGTCAGTCGGGCTGAAATCAGGTTCTTGAACGACAGATCCCCGGAAGCTAGGATAGCTCTGAACCTCACCAAAGCTATCCTCAAATTCCGCTTGAAAGTGGAGACCGATTTTTGGAAGCAAAAAGCTAGACTCAAATGGGACAGTGAGGCCGACAAAAACTTGAGCTACTTCCATGCTTGCGTCAACGGTCGCAGGCAGAAGCTCACTTTACACCAAATTGTTGACAACAATGGGAACATCATTAAAGAGCATAAGAGTATCCAAGCGGCGGCGGCTGAGTACTACACCAACCTATTCACCAAGGAGACGATCACCAGGAATAGGACCTTCTTGGAGGAAATTCCTCATCTTATCACCGAAGGGGACAACATCCAGCTCGAGCTCCCCCCATCCGAGCTAGAGATGCGAGAAGCCGTCTGGGCTCTCGACCAGCATAGTGCTCCTGGACCGGATGGGTTCTTTGGGGGGTTTTTTCGTTCGTGCTGGAACATTATTAAGATTGACATCCACGCTGCGGTCACTGTCTTCTTTCAAGGAACTAGGTACCCTCGGGCTATATCGAGCACCAACCTGATCCTCATCCCAAAGAAAGATAATTCGAAGACTTTTTGTGACTTCCTTCCTATCAGTCTTTTCACATTCACCAGCAAGATCATATCCAAGATCGTCTCTGAGGAGCAAAGCGGGTTCGTCCGTGGCAGGAACATCCAGGATAATATCATGTTAGTTCAAGAATTAATCACCTGTATGAAATTTTCGGCGATAGGGGGCAATATCGCTATCAAATTAGATATGGAGAAAGCCTACGACGGACTGGACTGGCAATTCATGATCTGGGTCTTCAGAGCCTTTGGATTCTTAGAAACCTTGACCAACATAGAGTGGAGATCGATCAGCAACTCCTGGTTCTCAACTGTCATTAACGGCCAAGCCAACGGGTTCTTCAAATCGAGCCGTGGGGTTAGGCAAGGAGACCCTCTATCATCCACCATCTTCATCACCACTGCGGACGCCCTGAGCAGGAACCTTAACAAAATGGCTCGCACTACCAACTTCCACCACTATCACACAGCCAGTGGCTGTCCTATCATCACCCACCTCGCCTTTGCAGATTATATCCTCATTTTCTCGTCCGAGAACGTCGGTGTTTCACTTAACAAAATTCCAGAGAAAATTGGCTTTTGAAAATAAAACGAGAAAAAGTACAAGAAGTACAAGTTTGATTCTAGGAAAGTATTGCTATGGAAGTCTGATCTGTAAATGATCACTTTGTTCCTTGGACCATATAATAATGATGAAGATCGCTGCTTGAAGTTGAACAACCGGAAGAACTAAGTCACCAGAAAGGTATCGACGCACTTGGGCACTGATGGCGAGGCCGAATGCTTTCCTGCTTTGCTTCACTCTGTTCTGAAAGAAAGGTTGAAGAAGAATGCTCTGGAGAATCAAAATCTCTAAGTTCTGACCTCTGTATTCTCTCCTATCTCTGTCTGTGTGTCTTGCTTTGAGAAAAATAAGTCTATTTATAGACTTGGGCTCTTGTGCGTAAAAACTCAGCGAAAGTTCCGTCTTTACGCCAACAACCGCCACCCACGACCAAAGTCATCCTCTGTATACGTTGACACGAGTCCCATCATTTTATTAAGAATAGGATGCACGTATACACGTTCTTCGGGATGTGTGGCATGAAAGCCATATAGGCAAACCACGTTCCAAGCTGGTCAGAAAGAATAGGGCGTAAAAATAGCCCCAATGTACTCTGAGCGTAAAGTAGTGGACTAGGCGTGAAATAGCCCTGACATAGACTTCCCGCGTAAAGTGGTTGTTAAATAACCTTGAGCGTAAAAGTAGCTCAAATAGACTTTACGCACACGTCAACTGTTGAGCGTAAAAGCTGGTATAGTCTTCATGCGTAAAAGAAGCCATAGTGTGAGCGTAAAGTATCTCAATCCACATACTAAATGACAACATTGGTCTCTGTGTAAAAATAAATCCCTTTAAATTCTGTGATATATGCCATCATTAATATCTCCATGTCAGAGTTTGCATTAAATGCGAGACTTGACAGCTTTGTCCAGTGTAAAAGTGGCCGATCTGTCCTTGGCGTAAAACCATGGGTGTAGACCCGAGCGTAAAATGATCTGCCTGCTTTAGGCGTAAAGTGATTAGCCTCTCTGCGGCGTAAAGTAGATCAATTTGAGTGGAATGATCTATCACTTTGACTCTTTCTTTGAAGCACTTTTTACGCTCCTACAAGACCCCCTTTAAAGTTTTCAAATATCTCCAAAATTTGGAACACTTTGAACAGAAGCGTAAAAATTGAGTTTTGACCAGTCAGCGTAAAATTCGGGATACGCAACAGTCATCTGCGTAAAAGTGGGAATATCCAACAGTCGACGTAATTTCTGGAATTTGAACCGATTTGAAAACTTTCCTATAAATAGGGTTCTTCGGAGAGAGAAAACACTTTCACTCATCTTTTTTACAATCTCGAATTCCTTTGCCCTTTCTTTCTTCGAAACCCTCATTTTGATCCGATGGCTCCCAAGAAATCATCCGCCTCCAGCAACAAGGGGAAGAAACCTGCCGTCGATTCATCGTCGGCTCCCATTCAATTGTCAACACTACATCGACAACCCAACCCGGCCGTAGCTCCGCCTATGATAGGTAAAACCCTATTCTCTGGCTGGAAGAATCCGTCGAGGGAGAAGAAGATAACCCAAACTTTCAGCTTTTTATGCCCACGTTGTACGTGTTAGCGTAAAAGCTGAAATAACAACATACGCCCACGTTGTACGTGCTAGCGTAAAAGATAAAAAGAATACGCCCACGTTATACGTGCTAGCGTAAAAACTTAACTACGCTCATGTTCATACATGCCAGCGTAAAAAGTCATATTACGCTTACATCAACATGTGGTAGCGTAAAATTCATCAATCACTGAGAGACTTTGTAAAACAAAGACTTCATAAACTTTTATCAACTTTTAATAAGCGTAAAAGTCAATGTCTTTAAAAATCTTCAAATTAATTTGATCTCTTTTTTCCTTTTGTCAGTGGATTTGCAGGCTCACCCACTTGCAGAAGTTTTTGGCTCATCGGTTGGTATGTTGGGTTCAAATTATCTGGAGAATCTGCCTCACGTAGCGTTTCCTCAATCAAACCCTGATTATCCTCTAGAGAGGGCACAATTGATATCAACTCAAGGGGATAGGATGTTGCTATCCATGATAAATGGAGAATTGTTGAGTTCACTAGATGAACAACACTTTGCAAAACCAGCCTTCCTGTTTGGGGATGCAATTGATTGTAAGTCCCAGACACATCCCAAGAAGGAGTCTTGGGTATTCAAATTTGGAGATAGAGCCATGTATCTTCCGGATATGGACAGAGATTATCCTTTGTCAGCATTCGTCCATGCTACCCATCCTCAACAAATGTTGTAGAATTTGACTCCCAGCAATCATGGACGACCGGGTAGAATTGTTTTCAAGAGAGAGCGTGCCAATGATATGGGATATTTTGCTAGTGTTCCCAATGGCGGTGTTACTTCTATTTTTGGCCTCATGCCAGGATCTAATCCTAGTGAAGATTCGGGTTTAATACAACCAGTACAGACCCAGATGCTTGTCAACAAATTTATGAGGGCTGCTGTATTATATCCCCAAACAAACCCCAGACTGCCAGGATGGTTGACTCCATTCAACCAGAGCTGGATCCAGATAAGTCTTTGGATGATGAAGAACTTTGAGGCAGAGTTGAAAGCCATTGGCTTGTATGAAGCGGTAGCTTCCACCAGTCAGGGTATTCCTCCGAACGGAAACTTATTTCTGGCCTTGATGGAGATATATATAAGTTCAACTGGAACTTTTGCCACCCCGAAAGGCGAAATGGGTCTTGCCCTTCATGAGATGCAGTTTATCTCGAAGCTGCCAATGGGGGAAGCCCCATATGAAGAATACGTTCCCTCCAACAGGGAGCTTGCTGAAATCAGAGAAGTTAACCCTCAATTGATCGAGGTATACGAAGAACTGATGTGTCACTACCTGATTTGTACTACAATGCATGAAAGTACATCTCATTTGGCGTACATCAACAAGTGGATGACTTATCTCTTCTTCCATAAAGATAAGATATCCAAGGAAGACAAAGAAAGGTTTCAGGAAAACAAAGCTCTGGTAATCAACATAGATTCGACAATCCCCTCTAACAAAATTCGGGATATGATGATTACCTACAAATTCTCGAATAAATATCTGTCTACAAAGACTGGGGAATTCCCTGTCGGAACTGAAGCCTTGAGCTTCTTTAGATACGGTAGTCAGAAAATCTCCAGGAGAGCTTTGCTGGCAGGCTTTCTTTCTTTATGGCTGAGAAGATGGGTTGTGCCGGGCATTGGTACTGTTGACAGAATCCATCATAGCGTACTATGGCCAGCAGTACGCTTGGTTTTTAAAGTCAGAATTAATCTGCTATCGGCCATGGTGTGCCGAGTAAATACAGGTTTAAGGACTTTCGGTGAGGAGATAATCAACAATGCTCCTCATCGAAATGTTTTCTACAGGGTAGAAATGCCCTATACTTATCTGATGGGCTGGTTATTGCACCACAACTGTAACCTATTGCCACCGGGCCCGAGAGATAATTAGGAAGTCTTCCTTTAAAAATTTAGCAAAGCTACATGGACAGCTACAACTGTGTCGGACACCCGAGCAGTTCTGAACTATTCGTATGGTTGGAACTTCTTCTGTACCCGGCCGCAAGTTCCAGCAGATTGCTTCGGCGTTCAGTTTGAAGATGAAGTCGAAGGAAGAGTTGTATTGCCACGATCAGTCTTTATATGGCTTCAGTGCATCAGACCCTCTCATCTGATGTACAGAAATAAAGATAATTGTGCGTTTGAACCATACCTACCAAGTAGGTTCGCTCGCCAATTTGGGTACGACCAACTTCATGTTGGTAATCCTTCGACTAGTTTCCGTCACTATGGGAAACTACTTGACGGAGCTAGGGGTTGGAGATATTTCGGCGCTGCTCGGACTGGTGCTAAATTTAGAATTTCGACCGCCAACAGCACTACAGAGCTACGTATACTCCATATGTATGCTCACTTTTATGCTTTAATTCGTTCTTTCACTCATGGCTACAATATAAGAGGTAGTCTAAGGTGGCCTAAAGAAGGAAATATTGAGGAGCCGGTCAGGATACCAGCAGAAATCCCTGACAATACTAGCATTCCAGATCCCTTTCTGGAGGTTATCCCTACAGGAATTGGGGAACCTGCTGCAGAGCCTATCGTCATTGGCAAAAGCCGAAAAAGAAAACAAAGTACAGCCGTCACATCTCCAACGAAAACTCCGGAAAAGAAGAAGAAGTCGACCACAAAAGGGCCTTCCAAACCAAGAGCCCATACTCCGGAAGATGACACTTTAATTGAAGAGGATCATCTTGTCGGTTCTTCTTCATTTGATCCAGGAGAAGGGTCTTCGGCTCCTCCACCAGCAGTTGGCTCAAAAGCTGTAACACTTTTGTCTCCTGGACGCCTTAACACCTCGCTTCATTTATCATTACCAACCAAGGTACAAGTTACCGAGGGTGCTACTACTGTATCCACTGCTGATCAAGGCCGTATTCCCTCAGACGAGCCGGCTCTTAACTTCGAAGATGATGACTGGGATGGTGATTATGACTCATATCTTGAAAAAAATGCACATATTCCAAGTATTATACAAAACCTATACGGAATTATATATCATGATTTTGTATACTAACTTATTTTTGTTCGTTTTGCAGATGTCATAATTGCACCAAAGCCTGTGGTTCCTCCTCCTCAAGAAGAAGACATCTATGAAGAAAATGAAGAATCTGAGGAGGAAATTTCTTCTTCTGAAGAAGAGGATGCCGATGAAGAGGGAGGACAACAACTCGAGGTGGAGCATCAAGAAGCACATCCTGAAATAAACCCTCTTGCTGAAAACCAGCACCAGAAAGAGGCTGCAATAGACCTTACTGTAGGTGATGATGAAGCTGTTGGAGGGGAACCAGTCTTAAATAAAGAATTGGCTATAGAAAATTTTACTACAACTGAAGCAGTGGAAAATCCTGCGAAGCCGACAGTTGAAGAAGGTGCTGCGGAGCCGACAGTTGAAGAAGGTGTTGAAACCAGGGAAGTAATAGTGTCTTCTACTGTAGCTGCTGATTCGATATCAGTTTCTGATAAGCCAATACCGGAACCTGAACTAGCTCCTGCAATTGTCACCACATCCACTAATATCACCGTCGCCAGAACTCCAGAAACGGCTGGAGTAACAAATATTGGAGACATTGCTTCTGAAGTTCCTGGGAACCAATTAGTTATAACAGCAGCGACAACAGCAGCTCCATCTCAGCCTGTTGTTACACCAATGGTATCTGTAGATGTTGGAGATACAATCCCTGAAGCTTCTGGGGATCAATTGGCTATGACGGTAGTAACAGCAACGACTTCATCTCATCCCGCTGTTGCACCATCGACATCTGCTCCCGGTCTCTAAGAAAGAGATCTGTTAGATATTGCTGCCACACCAAGCTCCAGCATAGAAATGAATCTCCTAGTTGAGATTCATACTGACACCTTTTATAAAACCCTGGCAACCCTGATAAAAATAGTCCTGAATAAGGGCCTCAATTATGAGACTTTGAAGGCAGCAATGGCTTTGACCATAAAGAACGTTGCTATGTTCAATGATGCTGAGAGAGCTACAACATTAGAGAAGATTGTGGAAAATCTTGAACCACCGATCAGAGAATATATCAAGCTGTCAAGTGAGACTGTTGAAAGTCTCATCCAAGAGGAATATGATGACTTGACAGCTGATTATCTTGCTCGAGAGACTACATATAATGAATCTCTCCATGAATATAGTCTGAAGGTTGCCAAAGAGAAAGCCTTCTTGGCTGGAATAAAGCCCGCACTACATGGTCACAGAGTAGCTTATGATGCTCTGAACATAGATATTCAGAACAAAAATGACGAAATCCACGAAGTCGAGGCAGAGTTAGCTCGCTTGAAGGCCGAAAGGGAAAAGATGATCGAAGCTCGAAATCTGCACCTCACCCAGAGCTCGGTTTTAGAAAAGAAAGCCTTTGGGGCTGAATCGACCATCAGAACCCTTGATGAAGCAAAAGAGGGTCTGATAATCACCTTCGCTGAACTTTCTTACATTTGCACCCCTGAAGCTCGACGTGCTGAGGCTTCCAAGAAGGTCATGAGCTCTCGTGGCAAGCGGCTAGAAGAACTACAGAAGCTACTTCTAGATATTTCTGCTCCACCTTGAAGAGCTCTTTGTTATATTTTCTCTTATCCATTTTGCAATGTTTTCACAAGAAATGAATGAAATATACATATTTTGTGATCCTATTGTTTATTTGGAATTTAAACGATAGGTATGAGATAGAAAATACTTATCAGAGGTTATATGAACATGACAAGTCTTCTAAGCTCAATACGTCATATCTATCCAGAAGTAATATGGACATGATAGATAATGGAATCTTGTTTTGTGTGAGATTGAAAATACTATGAACATGACAAGTCTTCTAAGCTCAATATATTATATCTATCCAGAGGTAATATGGACATGATAGATAATAAAATCTTGTTTTCTGTTTTAGAGTATAATACTTATCAGAGGTAATATGAACATGACAGTATGTAAGAACCCAAAGAAAAGTAGATTAATATCTATACAGAGGTCAAATGGACATGATAGATAAGTAGATTTAATATTCATCCAGAGGTCTTGAGAACATGATGAATAATAAATCCAATTAATTAACTGATAAGATAGAAGATTAATTTCTGTTTAAGGAGATAAGTCAATCAGCTTAACCAAATCTTGGTAGCTGGGGAATAAGAAAACAGATGTCAGAGAATGAATGAATCAACGTATCTTTCAAGAAAGAGGATATCATCAAGACACGCCTTGCTGAGCCAATTTGTGTTAGGCCCAAGGGTCAGATTCATCATCAGTTTGAACCATATTAACTGAAAATACTTGTTCAGATTCATCATACGAGGAACGAGACATATCAGATTCAATGAATTAGACTTCTTCTGAATTCGATGATTGCGAAGAGCTAGAAGAGAATTCTTCTTGTATATCGTCATTAAACATGTGAGACGGATCATATCCCAACCCATGACGAGTCTTCTGGTAAAATGGATCACCACACAATGGCAGTCGTCTACCCTTGCCTTGATTGAGACCTTGCATAGTCTTCAAATCATATCCTATGTTCTGGATAATCTTGATAGATTGTTGACTATACTTGTCAATTCGGATTCTTCCTTTGTCTTTATCTTTCATCTCATCTGCCTGAGCGACAGGGATATTTCTAGCCAGACCAAACACGATTTGGCACTTGTTTTTCTTATTAGACGAAACCACGAAATAAGATTCTTCGTGACGTCTAAAAGTTACGCAAGCTTGTGATGAAGCGGCTACAGGTAGAAGATAGGGAGAAGATGTCAGGAACCTTTGAGCATAAGGTCCAACATCTACGTGAGGAAGAAAAGAATTTTCTTTATGATCAATGTATAAAGTTTTTTCTGGCTCTATGTCGCCTTTATATTGATGACTTTGCTTATCCGAAGATAAAGTCATTCTTTCGATAAACTTGACAGCTATATACTCGAAAAGGAAATATTCATTGATGTCAAAAAGTACAGAATGATCAATATTTACATCATTTACAATCTGATTACTACGCTTCGAATTAATCAACAGTGGACCATTATCCATCTTCTGCGTAGATTTGCCAAGATTGACAATCAATGGTGGCTCTGGGTCATTCGTACAAGAAGTACGCCCTTTGACCTTGATCATAAAGTGTTGAACTTGGCTCTTAGTAGGAACATTTATTGATTCCTCAGATGAAGCTTGAGTTCTTCCTTTAACCTTGATTATCAAAGGTTGATCATTGATAGGTTGGGATTGGATTCGTCCTTTGACTATGGTTTTCAAAGGTTGCTTTTCTGGCGGATCTTCATTAAGAGACTGATCCTCAGTAGATGATTGATCCTCAGCTATGTCTGATATCTCTTTCATATGCTCTTGTTTATAAAGCCTTGAATCAGAAAAATAGGCTTCGACACCCTTGAAAGGATTGATAACAGCAAACTCAGTCTTCACAACTCCTTGGAAATCTACATACTTGAAGCATTGGTGGAGAGTTGAAGGCACGATATTATGCTTATGTAACCATGGTCTCCCCAAAAGGATATTATAGGAGACGTCTGAATTGATAACATAGAAAGTTACCATGGTTTGAAGATCACCAATCTGAATCTGCAGACGAATCTTCCCCAGTGGTTTGCTCTTGCCAAAGTTTAAACCGACTATCGTAGTACTAGTGTAAGTCAGATCACTAGTAGGAATCCTCAGGGGTCTTAGCATACTCTGAAGAATTATGCTAATTGAGGACCCAGGATCAATGTAAATCCTGTTAATTTCAATGGATCTGATATACCCAGTATAGCACAGAGGCCTGTCATGTTTGTTATGCTTCAACAGCATATCTTCTTGCATAAAGGTGATGTTAGGAATTGCTTCCATCACACTATGACATTGCGGACATGAAACTGGGGTATTATCAGGACTCTTGAGTTGAGCCAAGCATGAATCTGCTTGAAGTAAGGCTTCACTCAAAGTCTCTCTGCTTTCTCTGGAAAGGCGAAGCAGTTTAAATATAGATAGTCTAGCCGGAGTATTGGCCAACTGAGCTAGAATATCAAACTTGTAGGGTTTCATCACTACCCTCTGACTGGAAGCAGACTTCAATGGGACGTCAAAGCGTACTGCTTTCTGTTTTCCCTTTTCAACCACAGAAGGTTTAACCGGAACAGGAGAAGGTTGAGTTGGTAGTGTCTCCACTGCGTCTTCTGCTTCTTTGGAGGATCCTTCATAATCTTTGTGGTACTCTTTCCCAGATCTTGTATCAGCAAAAGTTTCTTCTTCGGACTCAGGAGAAGGAAGTACCATATTACATGATTTAGTCTTCCCTCCCTTAGTCTTCTTCTTGTAAGGAGCTTCAGAACCCAATCCAACAGTGGAATTTTGATTTTGAATTTGTAAAGGAAGTCGTATTCCTTTATCGTAATTCAAACCTTCTGCCTTTTGAAAGTCATAACCCATCTTTTTTATGAGAAGGACAGATTGCTGACTATACAAGTGAGTGGGCAGCGAACTTTTAACAAGTGGTTCAACAGAAGAAGAAAAAGAAATCTCTGTAACTACAGAAGAATAAGGAATAGAAATCTCTGTAGCTATAGGAGAATGATTGAGGTTTCGAGGAGAAATCCCTGTCGAAGCTTTTTCATAAGCAGCGAAGACTTGTTGTGCCCGGTATAAGGGAACACTATTCATGACTAGCCACTGCTGATGAGTAAGCTTGAGCTTGGTAGGAGGAGCTAGACTTGGAGGACAGATGTTCAGTCCTCTCAGTCTATCTTCTAAAGGAAGGCCATCCCATAGATGCTCCAAATCATCAGGATCTGAGATAACATGAGAAATCATATTGCAGGTTTTGACTTTCTTACCCTTCTTGGATTTTGAAGTTTTACCTTCATTTTCCAACTCAGGCACTAAGTCAGGATGTACCCACATGATTTCGCCATTCTTTAGTGTGAGTGGCAGCAATCCTGCATTTTCTTCTCTAGCAGACGGGATATTTAGGATCTTCATCGTCGCCTTCGGAATTGGGATAATTCCATCTGGGACTTGCTGTGGAGGAAAATCTCCGAACTGAAGAGAAACCATATTGGTCGTAACCGTATGGTCATCATTGGTTAAAGCAATAGCACCACCATTTATCAGCTCTTAGATTTTCTTTTTTAAGACATAGCAAGCACTGGTAGGATGATTAATGTATGTATGATAGATACAATATTTGGGATTATCAGTCAGATTCACCTCATTAGGTCTCTTTGGCTCCGAAATCTGAAGTTTGCCACTTTTCACCAGACATTGGAATATCCCTGGGATATCACTTTCGTCAAAAGAGTATTCTTCTTTTGGCCTGGAAGATTCTTGATTATTCGGCATCGTTTTGTTCTTGGAAAGATTGACCATAAGAGTATCTTTTCCTTTCACATTACGATTGCCAGAATTATTACCAGGATTACTTTTCTTCCCTTTATCTTCTGAAGCAAAAATCATTCCATGCTCACGAGCCAACCTACCATTGGTCTCGGCAGAAACTGCTACTATGATAAACGAAGCCCAATATGTAAATTGGGAACCCGTGAAGACAGCAATGGATGGTCGCAGATTCATCTTGCATGTATCAATCAACGCTGAATCTGGCATACCAGGAGGCATCTTTAGAGTAGCCTGTCGAAAACGTTCGATGAACGTTCGAGTATCTTCTTTCTCCTTTTGTTTGTTTCTATCAAGAAGGACATGTTTATGTCCATACCTCCTTCATGGAAGCGGAAGAGAAACATTGCCTTGAATTCGTCAAAAGACGAAATAGAATTATCGGATAAGCTACGATACCAGTTGTAAGCTGAACCCGTCAGGCACCCGATGAACACTCGAGTGAGAAGAGCATCATTTTTTTGCAAGTGCACAGTCATAATATCGAAGTAATTGATATATTGATTGGGAGATGTTTTTCCATCGAACAAAACCATAGATTGTGGCTTGAATTTCGGTGGAAAGGGTACATCATTCCAATGAGGAGGATAGGGTTGCTTAATCCCTAACCTCTGGAGCTGATCCTTGTGCCTCAAAACTTCAAACTGTGCTTTGAGCTTACGCACTGCTTGAATGGCTTCACTGGTTTGAGGAAGCACATTTGATTGAATAGTTGGATGTACCGTAACCCCCACTGGAGGTGGTACGTCTTCAGGAATAATGGGATCTGGAGATGCAGAATTTTGATTAATAGCAGGCTCTTGAATATTCAAAGGTATTTCAGCCCCTTGACTATCTTGAGTTTGTGCTGCTACTGGTACCGGTGTTACTACTACCGGCTGAGCAGTTTGCTGATTCAAAATTATCTGATGCATGCTTTGCACCATGTTAAGCATGTCTTTCAGTGATTGCTCTACGGCAGTGAGACGTTGTTCCGTATTAGCAGATGACGTCTCTGGTTCATCTCCAACAGCGTAGGATTCAACCTCTCTTGAAGATATAGAGGGATTAGTATAGAAGTATGAATCCACACTATCGGTATCAGACTCAAAAGATTGAGTACCCCCAGCTTCTGAATCAGAAGTCTACAATTGTCTTTGTCTTTTTGATCGAGTATTCTGATATACTCTTTCAAAGGAATCAAGAAGTCTGTTGAACTGTTGTTGACCTGGAGTTTGGGATATATTCCGTCTTGGATGTCGTCCTCTGTTAGTATGAGATGCCATGTTGACTGATGCATATGACAGCTCATGCTCTTGGTCTTCAGCTTGATGTTGAGGTGAGTTAAAACTTAATCGATCAAAAACTGACCGTTTTGAAGTCGAACAACAACAGTTGATCACAACCTGGTGATATTCACAATGATGTTTTTCTTGGGGGAATGTCACCGGAGATTTTCTGTTCTTACGCTTTTGTATTAGCAATTCACGTAAATCAGAAGGAACAGATGGAGTATTCTTCTTTATTACATTTGGGGTAGAAAAATGTTTAGTCCCTTGTGTATAAAGAAGATTACTGGCTGCATTCGTAGAACCAAACTGTACATTTTTACGCGTTTGGAGTTTTGTGCGTAAATCTTAAGATTTTTGAGCACGAAGGACTCCATTTTCATGGCGTGTAATTTGTAAGTTTGGTACTTTGCGTAAAGCAGTATAAGAAGGTTGTTGGTGTAGGACAGAAGCCTTACCAACAACATTTTTACGTTGTACACGTTTAGGTATATTCACATTAGATGTAAAAACATCGTTGTGAATTTTATCTACACTGTCAAAGACAGAAGACTTACCTATACACGTAGAGCGTAAAAATTGGTTATCTACCACGTCACTGACGGGAGATTTTGTTTTACGCGAGGAGCGTAATTTATTAGGGCCTACCACGTCACCGACGGAAGACTGATTCTTACCCTCAGAAGCATTAACATTAGAGTCTGCCGCATTACAAATGGGAGACTTATGCTTATGCGTTGAGCATAAAACATGGTTTTTACCCACTGGGCGTAAAAACTGGTTCTTACGCAGTGGGCGTAAAACCTGATTATCTTCACCGTAACAGACGGGAGATAAGTTGTCACACTTAGAGTGCAACTCTGAAGTAAGGACTGCCTCGTTACGAACGGGAGCCCCTACGACAGGAGTGGGAAGAATTCCCTTGTCTTCAGAAATAACAGAGAGATCAGAAGCCACTTTGGATTTAGGAATCCAAACTTTTCGTGCTTTGCGAGACTTTTGAACATTGGAGCAGCGAGAACCACCCCCAGTTCGGAGCATTTCTTCATAGGCAGTCTGGTCGAAGTGCACAACCAGAGTCTTCTTGGTCGAACCGACCGAAACATCATCATATTGAGCAATTGCCTTCTCGTCAGAGGAGAAGGTAGTCCCCAGCAGAGTCGCCATTTTGTTTCACTTATCAAAATGCCAGAGAAAATTGGCTTTTGAAAATAAAACGAGAAAAAGTACAAGAAGTACAAGTTTGATTCGGGGAAAGTATTGCTATGGAAGTCTGATCTGTAAATGATCACTTTGTTCCTTGGACCATATGATGATGATGAAGATCGCTGCTTGAAGTTGAACAACCGGAAGAACTAAGTCACCAGAAAGGTATCGACGCACTTGGGCACTGATGGCGAGGCCGAATGCTTTCCTGCTTTGCTTCACTCTGTTCTGAAAGAAAGGTTGAAGAAGAATGCTCTGGAGAATCAAAATCTCTAAGTTCTGATCTCTGTATTCTCTCCTGTCTCTGTCTGTGTGTCTTGCTTTGAGAAAAATAAGTCTATTTATAGACTTGGGCTCTTGTGTGTAAAAACTCAGCGAAAGTTCCGTCTTTACGCCAACAACCGCCACCTACGACCAAAGTCATCATCTGTATACATTGATACGTGTCCCATCATTTCATTAAGAATAGGATGCACGTACACACGTTCTTCGGGATGTGTGGCATGAAAGCTATGTAGGCAAACCACGTTCCAAGCTGGTCAGAAAGAATAGGGCGTAAAAATAGCCCCAATGTACTCTGAGCGTAAAGTAGTGGACTAGGCGTAAAATAGTCCTGACATAGACTTCCCGCGTAAAGTGGTTGTTAAATAACCTTGAGCGTAAAAGTAGCTCAAATAGACTTTACGCACACGTCAACTGTTGAGCGTAAAAGCTCATATAGTCTTCATGCATAAAAGAAGCCATAGTGTGAGCGTAAAGTAGCTCAATCCACATACTAAACGACAACATTGGTCTCTGTGTAAAAACAAATCCCTTTGAATTCTGTGATATATGCCATCATTAATATCTCCATGTCAGAGTTTGTATTAAATGCGAGACTTGACAGCTTTGTCCAGCGTAAAAGTGGCTGATCTGTCCTTGGCATAAAACCATGGGTGTAGACCCGAGCGTAAAATGATCTGCCTGCTTTAGGCATAAAGTGATTAGCCTCTCTGCGGCGTAAAGTAGATCAATTTGAGTGGAATGATCTATCACTTTGACTCTTTCTTTGAAGAACTTTTTACGCTCCTACAGTCGGGTCTGTAGAGGCGGTCCACAACACTCTCTAGAGGTATGCCAGCTGCTCCGGACAGAAGGTCAACCCGGATAAAAGCGTCATCTACGCCCACCATAATATCAAGAGAGAGAAAGCGGACAGCTTGGCCAACACCATCTCCTTCCCTATCAAACACTCGCCAATCCACTATCTAGGAAGCCCCCTCGTGTACGGGAGATCCAATGCTGGCATCTTCGAAGACCTGATCAATCGTATCAGGAAAAAACTCGAAGGATGGCATAATGCTACGCTATCCCCGGACGGCAAGATGATCCTTATCAAGCACGTCCTCTCATCCATTTCCATCTACACCCTGGCTGCGTGCTCCCCCCTCCCCCAAGAAAGTCCTTAATTCGATCGAGAGCATCTTTAACAACTTCTTTTGGGGGCACAGTGAAGGCGAGAACAAACATCATTGGGCGAGTTGGGATACCATGGCTCGCCCGACCGGAGAGGAGGGTCTGGGGTTCACCAAACTTAACCACATTGTTAAAGCTTTTTCGATGAAACTGTGGGGGAAAATTTGTACTACTCAGAACTTATGGACTGGATTCATGAAGGCCAGATACTTCAAGCATATTTACCCGTTGATTGCCATATCTAACAGCAAGTCCTCTGCAGCGTGGAGCCGCATGCTGATCAGGCGGTCTCTCGTCGAACTGGTTATACGAGTCTAGGTTGGTGATGGCAAATCATCGGCTTTTCTTGATAGATGGGTCGGAGACACCTTACTTCCAAATCTATCAGATGCTCACAGGCTCTGTAAGATCAAGGACATGTGGAACACCGCCGATAACGAATAGAACTAAAACAAGGTTCGAGACTAGGCCAGGCCAGAGGCGATTGAGCTAATCCGTCGTAGCGGGCTGACGATTGGGGCCCACGCTGATGAGTTCCAGTGGCAGGAAGACCCATCTGGCCTCTTCTCGGTCAAATCGGCCAGGAAAATGGTCCGCAGCATGGTCAATCCTACACCAAGCATCGCGCCATTCTGGCAGACATGCATCCCCAAGAAGTGGTCATTCATCATGTGGAGAGCTCTTCGAAAGAGTCTACCCACTGACGACACCCTAACCACCATCGGCTACAGCCTCACCTCTGCTTGTACATGCTGTAACGACAGACAGTTGGAGACGGTGGACCACATATTCTGCTGGAAAGATCTTTCGGTCAAAGGATGGAGCTTTCTCTCCATTCGTTACAAGTCGACGATTGGGAGCGGAAGCTATAAAGACCATATCGGGTACTGGGGAACGGCGTCCCATGGTCACCAGATAGTAGCAACTGCCGCAACGTGGGTGATTTGGAAGAATCGTAACAAGGCGAGGTACGAAGGTCATCAGTACAATGCCGACCAGCTTCTCAAGGAGATCATCAGGCAGTGTAGTAAGAGGAGAACCATCTGCAAGCACGGCCAGTCGACATTCTGGGACTCCCTCTTTTCTCTCCCCTTTTTCTAGCTGTTTTGAGCTCTTTCCCCCATCTTTTGTTAGTATACATGTATAGGCTTCGGCATTTTGTGTCTTCTGGTATACTTGTATAGCTTCGGCTTCTCCTTTTATGGAATAAAATAGGGGGTTTTCAAAAAAAATTAACAAAAGGACTTCTATTGATGTATCAGGCACAAAATGCCGAAGCCTATACAAGTAAGCACGCCGGACGTAGAGAAACAACAAAACAAAACCTGAAAGGAAACCAGCCCCAAAGGGAGCGGAGAAGGCAACTAAAGAAAAGCCTGCCAAAATAGCTCCGAGGAGTGGGAGCATCAGTTTCTGGTTTTATGAATTTGACGAAGGACTTCACGTATCAGTTGAACTGGGTTGTATTGGCGACCTTCGTACCTGAATTTGTTTCGATTCTTTCAGAGGATCTAAATTCCAGCGGCTGTGGCGATCTGATGGCCATGGGTGTCTCCCCAGTCAGCCAGAAGATCGTTGAAGCCCCCGGGTCAATGTCTCTTCTTATATCTGTGAGAGAGGTCTTGCCACACCAGGTTAGCAAGATCTCCGGAGAGCAGGATGAGTTCTGCGGTTTTTAATTTTTGGAAGGTGCAGCAGTGGCATCTGGATGCAAGGCTGAAGCCGATGGTGGTAAGTGAATCGTCTGTTGGCAGCTTCCTACGCTAAGCTCTCCTGATCAGGAAGGACCATTTGTTGGAGATGCAGGATTGCTAGAAAGGTGCGAGCAGGGAAAACAACATTCTCCCCACCTTCCGCCTGGCTGAGGCCATCGTGAACGAACCACCGATGTTGTGGGACCATATCAATTTGTCCGGAGAATCGTCGATCCGAACATCCGTGGCTTTGAGCCTAGTCGTCGCCTCTTGCCCGATCCAATCTCTGATTCGTTCCCATCGCCAACCCGATGCTGGGTCCCAGAGATCCCGAATTATGCAGCTAGGGGGGTATTAGGGGATAGATGGTAGATCCCATCGTTAATCCATCGTTCGAAGCAAGGTGAGGAGTCTCCGTTGCCGAGTCGCAAGCGGATCAGGGGTTTAGCGAGCTAACGTCCATGGAGAATACGGCACCACGATGCGGAGGAACGACTGTTAGCTGCGGCCGTGGTTGGGTAGGAATGTTGGAAATATCTAGCTTTCATGAACCGCGACCAGATAGAGTGGTGTGATGTAAGCTTCCACCACAGTTTCATAGAGCAGGCGTTCACGATGCGCGCTAATTTGATGAAGCCGAGGCCCCCCTCGCTCGTAGGTTTGGCCATCGAGTCCCAGCTGGCCCAGTGGTGCTTATCCTGACCATTATTATGCCCCCAAAAAAAGCTGGCGAAAAGAGCCTCCAAAGAAGAGAGAACCTTCAAAATCGGAGCGCAGACTGCCAGGGTATAGATAGGGATGGAGGATAATACGTGCTCGATGAGTATCATCTTGCCGCCAGAAGATAGGGTCGCATTGTGCCATCCCTCAATCTTTTTCATAATTTTGTTAACAATGCCACCGAAGATGCCCGAATTAGATCTGTCGTAAACCAATTGGCACCCTAGGTAGGTGAACGGCGGGTAAGCGGTGGAGAAGGAGGAGAGATTGGTGAGGGCATCCGAGTAGCTCCTGTCGGCTTTGTGGTGGATATAGATGATGCTTTTATCGCGATTGATCCATTGTCTGGAGCATCTGGTGTATTTCTCTAGGGTACTGCAGACCACCTCTACAGATCCGATGTCCCCAGAGGAGAAGATGAGCACATCGTTGATGTAAGCCAGGTGAGTGATAATGGGGTAACCCGTAGTGGTGTAAAAGTGGAGGAATTTGGGGATGTTAACCAGGCTATTGAGGTTTCTGTTGAAGGCTTCGACAGTTAAGATGAAGATGGTGGAAGATAGGGGGTCTCCTTGTCTGACACCGCGGCTAGCTTTGAAAAAGTCATCCGCTTGCCCGTTGATGATAGTGGAGAACGAAGAGTTGCTTATGGATCTGTAAATGATGTCTATCCAGGTTTCTGAGAACCCGAAAGCTCTGAGAACGCAGATCATGAATTGCCAGTCCAGCCGATCGTATGCCTTCTCCATATCAAGCTTAATGGCTATGTTACCCCCCCCTTGTCGAGAATTTCATGCATGTAACCATCTCCTGGGCTAGAATAATATTGTCAGTGATGTTACACCCTGGGACGAATCTGCTTTGCTCTTCAGAGATAATCTTGGAGAGGATAGGGATTATGCGTTTGGCGACGATCTTGGAAAAGATTTTATTAGCGAAGGTGCAAAGGTTGATCGGGAAAAAAATTTTGAAGGTCTCCGGGTTGTCTTTTTTGAGGATTAAGATGAGATTGGCTTAGGATAGGGATTTAGGATAATGTGCGCCTTAAAAGAAAGCTGTAGCAGCTTCGATCACGTCGGTCTGAATGATGTTCCAACATGAGCGAAAGAACGTCCCGGAGAAACCATTCGGTCCCGGAGCGCTGTACTCGTCAAGAGCCCAGACCTCGGACTTAACTTTTTCCGTAGATGGAGGGATTAAAAGCAGATCATTGTCCTACTCATCGATAAAGAGAGGGACCTTAGCCAGGAAGCTTTCGTCCTGGACGACGACGTCTTTGGTAAAATGTTTGGAGTAGAAGTTGGCGGCGGCAGTCTGGATGCTCCGTTGGTCTTTGAGTAAGGTGCCGTTCTCGTCGGAGATTTGGTGAAAGGATAATTGATACCTACGGCCCTTAATACAGACGTAGAAGAATGCGGAGTTGTTGTCCCCCTCGATATCCCAGGTCAACTTGGCTTTCTGCTTCTAAAATTTTGTCTCCACTTTCAAGCAGGATTTGAGGATAGCTTTGGTGAGGCTGAACGAGGCGCGGGGGTTGTGGTTGTCTGTCGAGTTCCAGGCGGCAGCGATGGTGTTCTGGAATTGGGGGTGGTGTCTCCAGAAGTACAGGAATCTGAAAGGTTTTTTGATAAGGTTGGGATTGTTGGTGACCTCGATAACGAGAGGAGAGTAGTCTGATTCGGTGGAGTTAAGGTAGCAGAGGTTGGATATGAGGTTCATGTCGGACCACAGGTTGTCAACAAGGGTGTGATCCAGATGGAAATATTGGCGCTGAGCTCCTTCTTGCATGTTGCACCAGGTGAAGGTATTGCCGGAGTAGGGGAGAGGATGTAAGTTGGCCTAAAACATGAAAGAATTGAAGTCGTTCATGGTCGGTTGGTGGGGAGGGCGACCTCCTGTTTTCTCTTCGAAGCTCGCGATCGTATTAAAATCTCCAATATAGAGCCATGGGAGGCTGTTAAAGGAACTGTGGGTGTCCAAAAGGATGTTCTAGAGCTGCCTGTGCTCGATGTAGTCGCAGTTGCCGTGAACTACGGAGATAAGGGATCGGGAAGGGGGGAGGGGTCTTCCACCCAGCATGAGAGCGCCTGGCCGTGGTCGAGGACAGTACCGAAGAGGCAATCATCGGAGAAGATGATCCAGATGTCAGATGTCATGGCACCCAGCAATGGCGTTCGGGAAACCGAGCTGAAGTTGGTTGGATTTTAGTTTCCTTTGGTGGATTTTATGTTCGATGATAACTATAATGTCGATCCGGTAGATTTTGATAAGGGTGATTAATCTCCTCATGGTGGGTTTATTGGCCAGCCCTCTAACATTCTAGGCTAGGATGTTAACCATCTGCGAGAATGCGGTTGGGGTTGCGGTTGCTCTTGGTAACTAACCTGGTGATCATGGTCGGTGACTCTTGAGTTTGTTTCTTTTTCTTCTTGATTAGAAGAGTTTTGGGGACTCCGTGGGCCGGTGCGGAGGTTTCTACCGTCGTACCATGTAGGTTTGGGGCTTTGCTGTCAGTGTCGTCCTCTGGAGGGTTGAAGAGTTCTGTCTCAATTTCGGCCAAAGCACTGAGGGGGTTGTTAGGGTTCAAGAAGCCCGCCTCCTGGGCCTGACGGATCATGGCCTCATATTTGAGTCCTAAGGATTGTACGGCCTCGGCCGGGGGGAATGATGTGGGAGAATCAACTGGATCGTGGAGGGTAGTCAGCGCCAACTGGTTCTCCCCAGAAAGCTCCGAAGCGGCGACGGTGGAAGCTTCTGCATTCTCGTCACCAACATCGTGCTGGGGCTTGTCGGGGATGGGGATAGTCTGGCCATCTCTAACTTCCATGGCTTCAACGGTTGGAGCTTTCTCATCGCCTTTGACGGGCTAGGATTTGTCAGGGATGGGGCTTGCCTGGTCATCCGTCGTCTGAGGTGGACTGAGGATCTAAAATCTGTTGAGTAGGGTGATGCCCAGTGACTTGTGGGGGGTCAAGCTATTGATTGACTTAGAGGGGGCACTAGGGCTGGGGGAGCAATCGCTTTCTGTGAAGTGGGAGTGGGAGTTGGGGAGGGGTAGGATAGGGCCAGAGGTGGGGATTTGTGTTGCCCTCGGGGATGGGTTCTTTTTAGGAGCTATCTTCTTGAGCTCCGGGTGGGCCTTGAAGCAATATTTCGTGAGATGTCCTCTAATGTGACAATGCTTGCAGAAGTTAATGCTGTTGTCAAACACTAGAGTCTGGATGTGCATCCGTCCCCCTAGCTCAAGTTGAAGAGCCGTTGGGGGGTCGGAGGATATATCGATCTCTATGCAAATCTTAGCGTAGTTGCCTTTAGATAGATTGCGTGTTCCGTCTGCGATGGCTACCAAGGTCCTGAAGGAGCTGAAAATTCTCTTAGGCACTGCTGGAGCGCTGCAGACTAAAGGAAGATTCGACAAGGTGATCCAGTTCGAAATAATCGTAGAGTCGACATTGGGGTTGAAACTTGGGGACCATTTGACGATCTTCACGTTGAGGGATCCGATGTTGGTGGTGCCCTTAGCCCAGACTAAGGAGGAGTCTGGATCGGAAGAGAGGTGGAGGAAGAGGTGTTTGGAGTCTAATGGAGCGACCTTGTAGGCAGATGAGAGACCCCAGCCTGCGATGGCTTCTTTGACAATGGGCACTTTGGGGCATCCAGATTGAAATTTCAGCACAAAGGCCCTCGAGAAAGAAGAGGATAATGAGGTGATTTCGTCGGAGGAGAACTAAATTCTGATGGTTTGTCCTTCGGATAGGAGGGAGTACTCGATCTCTGGAAGAACGATCTCCGGCCCATAAGGGGGCAGCTGCGCAACCCGATCTGGCCGCAGGATCTCAGCGAAAGAGGGGAGGGTGGATGAAGATGAAGAGCGCCCGGATGGTGGGGAGGAATGTAGCCCGGAGGGGGAGAGGTGGGGGGATACTTCAGGGCCTGTTCTGCGGTCTGAGGAGGTTCCTCCTGGCTGGGAGCAACGACGATCGGGGCCCTCAGGGATAGAAGGAGGATGATAGGGCCAGGCGCGGGACCGTCGGAATTGGGCACATGTGGGTCCTAGAGAGGGGGGCGCATGCGGACTTCCAAAGCTCCGCGAGCACATGCACGCTATGCGATGAGGGGAGGGTGGTCTGAGCCCAGACGAAGTGGGCGCATGCCCCGCATCTGGCAGCACCAGTACAAGTGAGGGGGGCGCAGAGCGTCGGGAAGTACAAGGATCCAAATTGGACTGCGACTGGCCGCAAGAGGAGGACGTGGGCGCCTGACCCACCGCAGACTGGGGAGGAGCAAAGGCCTGTGCGGGGTGTGCGGGCGCATAAGCGCCACGGGCTAATGAAGATCCTACTAGCAGGGAACACTGATTGGAGGTGGTCAGGCCGGGTGCGGGACCATCAGAGGGGGCGCATGAGGGCTCAGGAGAGGAGAGGTGCATGCGAATGTCTCGAGCCCCGCGATCGCGAGCATGCTAACAGAAGAGGGGAGAGGGGGTCTGAGCCCAGACGGTGAGGGCGCATACCCGGCATCCGGCAGCACCGGCACAAAAGGGGGGGCCCATAGCGCTTCTGGCCGTGAGAGGAGGACGCGGGCGCATGACCCACTGCGGGAGGGAGAGGCGCATATGCCAGCGTGGGAGAGACGGGCGCATATGCGCCGAGGATGGATGGGGGCGCATGTCTCCCGGTAGGGTGACCAGGCGCATAAGCGAGCGGGAGATTCAAATTTATCGATTTTAAATTTGAATTCCGCGGAAGGGTGGGCTCGCCGATGAAGGGGCTCTCATCGCGTTGGGGGGCTGACCGTGCGACGCCAATAAGGGCGGGGGCCACTGGTGAGGACGGGCGAGGCCGGGGGAGAGGGGGGAGGTGCTGCTCCGCCGGCGGCGCGCGATGGAGCAACCCGGGGGGGGAGAGCCTGTGACTGCTAGGTCGGCGGCCTAAACGGAGAACGATGGCGGCCACCGGAGCGGCGGAGCGATCCCGGCGACCGGGTGGCCAACCAAGGCCAGCTGGGCCGGGGTCCAAGCAACAGGGTGGCTGGAGCACTCCGACGGGGGACGGGGGCCATTGGGCTGGACAAACGCGGAGGGGCGGGGGCGGTACGGGTGGTGGGGGAAGGATGTCGCCTGATCAGGACGGCCTCGTTCCCGACGTCGGCGATGGGCGGCAGGCGCGCACAGCGCCGAGTGGGCGAGGATGTGAACCGAGGGGAGGGGATGGGAACAGAGGGGAGGGGGGAGGCTAACATCAGAGCTTTATATATATATATATATATATATATATATATATATATATATATATATATATATATATATATATATATATATATATAAGGGGTCGTGTATCAAGGATGGAAGGACGTTTAGCGTTGTGGTGGAGAAGGAACAATATGCACTACAAAAAAGTTACAGTAGGAGCGATTTCCTGGGTGCTTTGGAAAAATCGTAATAAGTGGAGATACGAACAATACAAATACACGGGACGACAGATCTGCATGGAAATTGAAGGACAGATTAGGAAAGCTACAGTTGCATGCTCGCATGGAAGAAAGAAGTCAGGTTAGCTCTTTTGTGTATCAGGAAACATATGAATTCCTTATGTAAATTTTGGAAATGGCTTCTTATCAATAAATGGTAGTTTATATATATATATATATATATATATATATATATATATATATATATATATATATATATATATATATATATATTATAATAATTAATGTGGATAATAACAAAATCTATTAGTTAATGTACAAATTAATTTGTATATATTTATTTGTATATATTAATTTGTATTTATTATTTGTTATTATCTATATTTCATATTTATTTGTATATAATAATTTGCTATTTTCTATATTAATTTATCGTTATTATTATTTATTGGCACACTAATATATTAATTTATTTTTAATTGTATATTAAGTAGTATGGATACTAATAAAATCTATTAGTTAATATAAATTAATATATATAAATAAATATACTAACTAATATATTTTGTTTTATCCATAGTATAATATGGATAATATCAAACCAAAATAAACAAAACCAAACAAACAAAACAAAAACCGAAATACTCTGTATGAAAAGAAAAAAGACCTGGCGCCAGTCACATTGAAGCACATTTTTTTGTTTATTTTTTATTCTTTAATGTCTGGCGCCAGTAACATAGGCGCCAAGATTTTTTTTTATGTTTTTTTAATTATGGCGCCAGTGTCATTGTCGTCGGAATTTTTTCATGTAATGTCTGGCGCCAGTGACATTGGATGCCAGAACGTTTATTTTATTTTTTATTGTGTGGCGTCAGTGTTACCGGCGCCAAGATTCTTTTTTTTTTAATGTTTGGCGCTAGTGACACTGACGACAGATCCTCTTTTCTGCAAAATTTTCTAATATATCATGTTCTGGACAAATTGGATAAATCCTGAATGAAATTTTTTGTATTTTTATTGACTTCCCTTGTTTGCAGTAAATTTACATTGATTTTGAGTTTACTTTGACTTCGCTGGTTTGTTCTCTTGATCAATTATGAATTTCTTCACCTAAGAATTTGCCTTTCTTGCAATTAATATCTTATGCTTAATTTCTTATACAACCTATACAATTTGGTGTCCTTGGATGAGATATTGGAAGTTTTTCGTGACCAATACCTTCTAAAACCTCGTATTTGTATGGACTTCACCCAGCAAAAATGAGATATTGGTGGCAGAAAATCCAAATTCGTTCATCCAATATATACGTTGCTTAATGCTACCCAAAAAAAATGTGTCAATCCTTTTTATTCTAGCAATAAATATTGGATTAAAAAAACAATGCTGTTACGTTGTTTGCGGTTTGTTACCGTGGACATGACCGCACGTTACGTACGGCCTTCCATTGATCTTCTGGTCCGAATTTTTATAAGGTGGAACTGGATGATAGCAGAGACGAAATTATGCTAGGGCCAAAGGGGGCCCTGGCCCCCCCTGACTTTGAAAAAAAGTCTTAAAAAAATTGATTAGTTATTAATGGTATGCACATTGCTTTAGACAAGGTATTATATAATTAACGGTTAAAGAAGTTATTAGTTTCTACAAACAAATAAACTATAAGAGCATCTCCAACCCACTGTGAGTTTGAAAAAAAATGGTTACCACAGAAATTACCACTTCTTATTTCAAAATTCCTTCTCCAATGCAAATGTGAAATAAATTGTGAAGTTGACATGGCAATGACATGTCAAAGACAATGTGAAGTTGGTTGTCTAGATCTAGACAATAGACTTCACAATGCTTTACTTCCACATCATCAATTATGAATAAAAATATTTATAAAAAAAAAGGAAGAAGTGGAAATGTAACACCCACTTTTCCAAAATAAGGGTAAAATTGAAATTTTGCATTTTAAATCATTAAAATATTGATTTTTAGTCATGATATAATTTTTGGTGATTTTTAGTTAATTTAAAACTATTTAATTGAGTGAAATGTGAATTTGTGTTTTGCTAGTGTAACATTAGTCATGCATGACCTAGAAGACTAATCATGACCAATGAGACCTAATCATGTGTTTAGGATTTCATTTTTCTACTTTTAAGCCTAGGGGTATTTTAGTCATTTTGACACTTTTGTGATTTTGTGAATTATATTAATTAAATATGTGTTAGTTAAATTGTTGAGTCATGACCTAGATGTTAGCCTAATCTAGATTGTTAATCATGATCCTAGAGACTAAGTTAGAGGGTTTCATTAAAGTAATTACATTAGTGAAATATCTAGATATTTTGTAGAAAGATATTTTGGACTAAAGGTTAAAGGGGCTACTTTGAATGTGAGCCCTTAGATTAGCTAGAAATTGTTGGAGTAACCTTAGCCCCTCATCCTAAACCCTAACCCTAACTTATTGGCAGCCAACACTCATCCCCACCCCCTATTTATATCCTCCCAAATTTTTAGGGATAGCCTCTTTCATTAGGGTTCATCAAGTTTAGAAAAGAGGTAATGTTCCAACTTCACAAATTCATAGAAAATCCAAATTAGCTCCTTTTTCCCTCTAGTAAATTCCTATAGGTTCTAAATAGTGATTTCTTGCTGTTGGGATTGAGATTTGACAGGGGGCACACAATTTGAGGAGTTTTGGAGCTTGAAAGGATCTCTTCTTTGGTGTGTTTTTGGAGCTTGGTGCACCACTAGGTATAACCTTCTCTAACCCATTAAAAATTCTGTAAAAATCATTTTTAGGTTGCCCAAACCCTAGCCAAACTGTAGGACTAGGGTTTCCTAAAATTTCGTGTCATTTCGTGTCCATTCTGGACACGTATCAGTGTTCACTGATAAGTGTTCGATGAAATGCCCCAATGGGCATTTCGTGTGTAATTTTGGAATGTGTTTGAATAGGATATTAGATTTTTGCCTCGCTTACACGATTCTGTGGTTGGTGTCGAGTTTTTGTGCTGTGTCGAGTCGTGTCGGGCACGTGTACACGCTGTCGTGCACACGCGCGCGCGGGCACTGTGCATGCCCTGCTCATCGAGGGACACAGCGCCCAGGACACGACTCCCCGACACGTGAGACTTGACACACGTCATGGGGCAACTTCTGTCACCCCGTGTGTCAAGTGGCACGAGCCCACGTGGTGTGTCGGACACGCACGAGCTCGTGCATGGGGCTTTGCCTGTGCAGTTCTTCACTGTTTTTGAGCACTGACACGCACGTTTTGTGTCGAGTACACGTGACTTGGACACAGGACAGGGTGTCCATTGGATATCCCTAGTCTAGGTCAACCTTGGGACACAACCACGAGGGTTGTGTCGTGTCGTGTCGTGCACAGTAGTGATGTGAACACGTGCACGAGGGGACAGTTTTCTGTGCACTGTTGTGTGGTTTTTTTGACTGGACACGTTTGTGTCCACTTTTGTGGACACAAACAAGTTTCATAGCAGGTATAAAATATGTTTGCTAGTTACCAACCATTAATTGTTAATATTAACATGTTTTCATATTCGAATCCCTATTTTTTCCCCATTATTCTGATACGTTTTTAAGTATCAGTGTCTTCTTCAATTTCAGATAATTAAATTCCTGTTTAAATATTAATTTCACATGTTTAACATGATAATTAGTTGCTACTTTTATATGTTATATACTAGGGTTTTGTTCCATGAGTTTTGTTGTGGGTTGATCGAGTTTGGTAGGAGTTTCAGTACATATCCTGAGAATTTCCCCATGTTCAAAAGAAACCTGAACTCTTCATTCCTTTTTATCTGAAATTGATGTTTAATCTACATGTTTAATTTCAGGGCATGTGTAATAGCTAATGATCGTTTGGTTTTTCATGATAGATTAGGATATGTTGTTATGGGATGGACTTTCATATGTGACTGAGATGTTCTCTGATTTTAAAATGATAATTTGAAATCACTAGTTACTCACATGTTGTTTGAACCTGAGAAAACCTGAGAATGTATTTTGATTCCTAATTTTGTTTAACTGAGTTGGGAGGTTGTAAAACTGAGTTCAGTTAAATATTGAAATCTGAGAATGTGAAATGAAAACTGAGAACATGTTCTATTAATGATAGGTTCTTTTAGATAATTGAAATGATAACTGAGTTTTGGTTCTCAGTAACCTGAAAACTGAAACTGAGATATGAAATCAGTGATACACTGATTTCTATATCTACATACACAGCCACCATGTGTCTTTCCCTCTCACACAGCCCTTGCAATACCTGGGACACTCTCCTGTAATGCAAAACTGAGATTTCAGTTATTTATAAAAACTGAGATTTTCCCTATTGCTATAACTGAGAAATCAAGTTAGGTTGGTTCCAGTTTTCAAATGAAAACTGAGAACTTAGATGTTAGCAATACTTGAGTTTCCCTTGGGTCAGAAACCTGAGACTATTAGTTAAAGATTTGAACTCCTTTCCTATTGTAACCTCACACATTTGCATCTTCTGTTTTTCCCTCACTCACTCATGCATATACACCTGTAATTGTTTTCCTCTCTTGTGTGTTCTTTCACTGCTTTGGGATTCCTGCACATGGGTAGGTATTCCTGTGTACACACTCTTGATTTTTTCACACACTCCCCTCACTGTTTAGCACACACATACACTTTGCTTTGCCTCACCACACAGCTACATTCTTATACACACAATTTTCAGGCTGCACACACACATTCTCCTTTTCACTGTCACTTTTTCCTGCATATTTCCATATGACACTGTTCACTGTCACATTTGTTAATTCCTGCACTTTGCCATGTACACACACTAGTTTACATGTTTCTCCCAAGTAATTCCTGAACACAGCCACCTCTTCACTATTTTCCTGCATATTTCCATGTGACACTTACACCTACACACCCTCATGTCTTACACACACAATTTATGTTTTACACACACATTGACACACCATGCCACTGTCTTGCACTAGTTAACTCTTCACATTGTTCTTCCTTATTTTGTTAACATTTCAAATTCAAGTTCTATGTTAAAAACTGAGATTAGGAAAGGCAATGAATTGAGTTCCTTCTTCTTTTTATATATATGTGTGAGAGTATATCTATGTGGAATGCAATAGATAGGATATTTGCCTATTTACACCTCTCTCTAACCCCCTATGAGTATAGGTATATAGATGTAACTTGTGGCCATACATGCTAAGTATAAATACTTGTGTAATGTAGATGGTTAGTTTTGTGCCATGTGTAGTGTAAACTCATAGCTAGTGTTGATTTCTCTTTTCATGTACACCTCCATGTTCACACACACACATAGCTCTACATGTTAGCTTCCTTTCTCTTATGAATAATGTTGAATGTGATGGCTTGTGTTTGGCTTGTATAGCCTTGTGATTGGTGTGTGATTGGTAGATTAGGCTTGGTTAGGCCTAGTGAGACTTGTTAGACTTGTTTGGGCTAGGACTTGACCTAGGTTGACTAGTGTGGTTGACTAGAGTTGACCAAGTGTCGACTTTAGCCTAGTTTGACCTAGACAGCATGCAGATGCATTGTACATTTCATATATCACCCTCTGTATACATCTTGACTTGTGTTGCTCTAACTAGGAGTCAGGTATCTCATCTCGGACAGTACATTTACTTCAGACATTCAGATACGAGGCGAGTACATTCTCTGATCTTTTCATACTTGTCTGGATTTACATTCTTGCTCTAGATTACTGTACTTGATGCTGACACGATTGTTATCACGGATTAGTACTATACGGATCTCCTTTTGGGATGTTATCCCCTTGTATTCACTAGATACATATTGTGATGTGCGTTTCACTTCCATATTGTATTTATTGAATACCTATATCCTTGTATACTCCTTGTGCATATTGTACTCTCAGTATCACATGAGTTCCAGGGATAGACATTGTACACTATTGTATAACATTGTACAACCATTGTATAACATTGTACATCTATTGTATATTATTGTACATCTATTGTATAACATTGTACACTATTGTGCAAGATAACGTAACGGGAGTGGATCCTTGTGTATTGATTGGGGAGGGGGAGTAGAATTGGTTATGTACTCAAATCCTATTGTACAACATTGTATAACTATTGTATATGTCTATTGTACACCCACGTACAATGGAGTTACCATTGCATTTTCCTAGCCCGTTTACATAACCAGATTGTACTCTAAAATCACATGTTCCTTACAGTTCTTACTTATCATATTTAGATATTTCCTGTTATAAAATCTCTACTACATTTCATATATCTTCTTCTTCAGCGTTTCATGTACTTTACTCTATTGCATGCTTTATATTTCCTAACTCGATATGAACTGCGTGAGATGTTTTGTGCTCGCTCCCGTCCTGACTGGACCTGTTGAAAATTTTACAGAGGATGATGAGGAACCCTGCACCCCCTTACTTGGAGCTTGCCTAGATGACACTCGCGACCTGGACCCCTGGCGAGGTTCAGGCAGCTGCTCAGGATGATACCTTGTATAGAGTAGATAGCTTAGACTATTTTCCTTTCATGTTTAGCTTATGTCTTTGTTTCAGAGTTGTATGTTGTAGAGATGTTGAGACTTGTTTTTAGTTTCTGTTGTACCTCAGTTGAGAATTTCCTTATCTATTTTATCGTACCATTTTCTATCTATAGATTGTGATTGAGTTATACCTCTGTGTTGGCCTCCTTATGGAGAGTATTCATATTATGTTAGTTATAGTCCATGACCTAGAACAGCGTTCTACCGCCGACACTGCGGCGTAGGCTGGACGTACCCACTTCTCGTACCCTTACTCTAGGGTGCGGGTCGTGACAGGAAAGTTGTCTTGGAAGTTGGAAAAACGTAATTTTATTGTCTTCGCAAACTTTTGCATTGGAGAACACTTTTTTATCTGATTGTCTTGTGTGAATATTATCTTGCCACATAGGAAAGGCATTGCCTTGTGTGTAATGCCCTGCTCCTCACGGTGCATTATGCTGAGTCGTTGACTTGAAGAGTAGCGCTGATCCGATTGCGTATCGATGCGAATCGATACAAGAGTTACGTTGTCCCGAGAAACGTATCGACCCGAGGAACGCATCGAGTAATAACGATACAAGTGTTAAGTTGTCCCGAACAATGCATCAAACTAAGTCGATGCGAAGAGTTGCCTTGTCCCAAAGAATGCATCGAGTGAATCGATGCGAAGCGCCGCGTTGCCTCGAAGGATAAGTGCGTTGAGACGGCTCGAAGATTCTAAGAAATCGAATCGACCAAGGCGCAAGTCCGAATTGATGCAAGTATTGATTTTAGTTGGTTTCATATGCAGGCTTTACGTTTACGCTGAAATGTTAGAGGTCGATCTTTTGCCTTATTCAGTAAGGGTTCCGCTGAAATGGGAGGACATTAACCCTTCTTTCCTAGTCCTTCATGCCTAGGTAAAATAAACTGTTGTATGCTAAGTTAAACTATCGAATCCACGGGCGTGGCTCGATTGAGAGAAATCGTAGTGCGTGTTGAACACTAAGATAGAACAATTGAAATGAATCGTACAACAAATGTACGAGTCACTACAGAACATTGAATATCGCTAAGGCGAGAGCCTCGGTGCGCAAGCCATACGAACGTGGGATAACTGTACTCGGCGAGTGCCTTAGTTCACGAACCATACCGTGCCTTCGCGCACGAGTTAGAATGGCTAGAACATTGAAAGACAATAGGCGAGCGCCCTAGCGCGCAAGCCACGGACATTGAATGCTAAGTCATAGAACATCGGAAATACGGTCGAAACGTGCCTTCGTACACGAGATAATAAAAGATGGCTTCGTTGCGAAAGAATACAGTTGTGGCATGAATGTGGCGGAACTGTCGGATATGACATAATGCCTCGAAAGGTGTTCGGGACCTTCGGGTCGTTCGGTTGACGAACATTGAGTTGAGGCATAATGCCATTGAATATTAAAATGAAGTATGAAACGTAAGAACATAGAAAGTTAACGGAAGAAATACGAGAGGATAATACGGCATGGTGCCCTTCGAAATGTTCGAGGCCTTCGGGCGTTCGATGAGAACATTTGGACGTTGTGCCAATTGAAATAGAGATAAGCGAACTTGCTTGGTTGTATGAAAGATAAGATGCGTTGTATGGTCAAATGTACTTAAAGACGTATTGCTCGTGCACGGGTGTTTCTTCCCTCGAATGTTGATCACCAGGGCGTTGGGACCGTTCGGCCTAGGAGGGACTGCGATAAAATCGGTATTGTTGGTGCACTTCGACTAGACGGGTAGCGACTTTCTAGTGAATGTGATAAGCCACTTACACGAGTACTTCGGGGGTCCTTTGATTGTGGTTAGCAACCACAACTGAGTGATTGTCGTCTTACATATTCGATTCGATAAATATAAGTCCATTCTAGCCCGAAAAGCTAGTGACCTTTATATAGTTAAGGGCGATGGGTTTGGAAGTGCAAGGTATACGTATATCCTGCATGGATGGATCCTGAATAGAGGGCACTTATAACATGACAGGGAAAACGGATAGGCGTATTCACCTTGCGTCGGTGCAAGGGCGAGTGCGTCGATATTGCTAAGTTGCGCCACGAATCAAACACGAGATTGCTTGCCTGTTTACTTATGCGAATTGAATAACATGCTTGCCATGCTTTACAGTCTTTGAATATGCCATGATCTCATCCTAAGGAGAACATAGAAAGAGAACTAAATTGTATGTTTGCATGAATCAATACAATACTAAATGTCGGTTTATTAAGTGAGTTTTTGATCAGTACAGCGAGGACGAAAGTACTAATCCCCCACTAGTCGCTAGCAGGTTCAGGGATTGGTCTGCTCGCGGCGGAGCTTCGCTTGAACGCGTTGAGGCTTGGAATGCCGAAGCGTATTGAAGCGTGCGATCGCATTGACGCTCGGACTCGCGACAGGATTGATGCGGCCGAGATATAGAAGGCATGATGTATGGAACGGTGAAATCCATTGTAGGCAAGAGAGAACCTGAGTGTTGTAGCCAATCTGGCAAATTCCGTTGGGCTATCGAAAGCCTTTGTAATCTGATTTTGAATATCAATAAAGAGAATCGTTTCGTATACTCTGTTTTTCTTTCGTTGTTAATGTTCAACTCGAAGATAACCATTTGAGAACTTGTCATCTTGCCTTGCACGAGCGCAACTCCAGGCTCGTGCGGCATCACGCCCCATGCGAGGACGATAATTCGAGTGATTCCGGGTCGGGACGTGACATTGTGTCTCATGCCACATAGGAATCACAACTAAAAACAAGACAATATGGTTGGAGATGCTCTAAACTCTTTTAATTTTGTACATTTAACTTGTATTTTTCCTACCAACAGATAATTGAAGAGTTGCTAGTATCAATATTTAAATGCCATGCACTCAGCTTTTATTTTCATATGATACATACTATTGACGAGGGACGAAACATTTTTTTTACTATAAAAAATTATGTAGTTACCGATTTTTTTTAAACATAGTTCAATAACTTTCGTGTTCGGCCCCTGTCCAACTTGAGTCCTGCCTCCGTCCCTGGATGATAGCAATGAAGGCCAATAGTTGACTGTCACGTGAGCATGTATTCACATCCGCGGTCACAAAAAACGTCCAAAATATCATTTTGCTTTCAGAAATAGAATTTGTAGATTGAAATGGTGCAATCTAAGTGTAGAATGATTTGTCAAAGTTGATGAGGCAATGACAGATAGTTTGGTGAATGGTGATGTTGATGGTAGATACTCTCACCCTTCCATTTGTCCACTCTCCTTATTTGGAATGTAACCTTCATTTTCTTTTCTCCAGGGCTAGCTAATATTTAAGCATAACCTAAGCAACAATTTGTCATTCATTTTCTTCTGCAATATAATAGCAAATTATATATATATATATATATATATATATATATATATATATATATATATATATATATATATATATATATATATATATATATGGAAGCGGATCAAAAGTCCCCTTAGAAAATTTCCTAAAAACTCCCTTACTCTAATTCGTAATTAATGTTAATATTAAGTTTAATGTTTATATTAATGTTAATATTAACATTAAATACTAAAATTAACATTAAATTTAACATTAAAATTAATATTAATATTAACATTAACATTAATATTAACCTTAACATTAATATAAAAATAAAAATAAAAATAATATTAACATTAACATTAATATTAACATTAACATTAATTTTAACATTAATATTACGGATTAGAGTGAGGGGGGTTTTTAGGGATTTTCTAAGGAATATATATATATATATATATATATATATATATATATATATATATATATATATATATATATATATATATATATATATATATATATATATATATATATGGAAGTGGATCAAAAAAAAAAAAAAATGGAAGCGGATCAAAACCCCCCCTTAGAAAGCCCCCCAAAAACCCCCCTCACTCTAATCCTTAATTTAATGTTAATATTAATATTAATGTTAATGTTAATATTAATGTTAATATTAACATTAAATACTAAAATTAACATTAAACTTAACATTAAAATTAATATTAACATTAACATTAACATTAACATTAACATTAATATTAACATTAACATTATATATATATATATATATATATATATATATATATATATATATATATATATATATATATATATATATATATATATATATATATATATATATATATATATATTTTTTTTTTTTTTTTTATATATATATACCTGTTAGGGTTTTGCATGGCAAATGTTAGATGCCTGTTAGGGTTTTGAATGAGTGGGACTTTCGATTACTGTCTCCATCTTCATCAAAAAGATATATATTTATATATATATATATATATATATATATATATATATATATAGAGATATATATTTATATATATATATATATATATATATATATATATATATATATATATTGCTTGTTGGTATTTTGCTTTAGAAACTAGAAAGATAGTCCCACAATGGAAAAACTAAATGGATGGTATCTCTATATAAATCTTTGCTTGTGTTGAGAGATTACATGTAGCATGGAGAGGCACATGGGTGCCATGTGGGGCATTTTTCTAGTGGAAAGAAGACTAAACCAACAAAGAAGCATTAATACTTTTGTCATGCTCATGGGATAAATCCCTTATGTAGCTAAGCTCCAAAGCGACTCGGGCTCAAGAACGTAAAGTGGCGTTTTGTTGACGAACTTAGCACGTTAGTTGCGGCACTGGACGTGTAGGTGTTGCGGGGCTACAGCGCTGGGCACTGTCAGCTACCGCGGGCTTCGCAGCTACACGTGCAGGTTGACGGGCTGAGTGGCTATGGGGCGTAGGTAGCGTATGTTGTAGCTGATTGGAAAATTTGAGCAGTTATGGAATGATTGAGTTAATTGACCAGATTCGATCATTGTGGGATTTGAATTTAATTCATTCAAAACTTTTCATTATTCGTTCCTATCTTTTTACAATCAGTTACGGTCTGGAATAGGATTAGGGTTTTGAATCTTCTCTATAAATACTCTCTTCGTGTCTTCATTGAGGACTTACGCTAAAATAAAGTTACGAAGAGAGAAGTGCTGCCCCCGTCCTTGAAGTCCTAAGGAGTTCTTTGAGTTCGTAAAGGAGGTGACAACGAGCGTTTCAAAAGTTCTTTCGAACTTCCTGGTTCCTGAGAGCATATCGCAATCGGACGAATCTTGCTTTGAGTGACGGTGATCATCATCACCCCAGCAAAGTTGTTGCATCAACTCCGGTTGACACTACCAAAATATCTCATATTAGCGATGCCAAACGACGTCTCTAAACAGCCACAAAACGTCGCTAACTGAAAATAGTGACGTATTTAGCGACGTTTCGGGCATATGTCGCATTATTCATGGTCGCTATTAGCGAAAATGTCGCTATTCGTCGCCAAAGTGACGTAGATCGGCAAAGCACTGCGTCGCTAGTATTAGCGACTTTTACCGACAACAACATTGCTAATTAGCGATATAACCTTTCGTTGCTGATTGTCGCTGTCTGTTCAGATTTTAGCGACGTTAAATTAGTGATTAGCAACTTTGTCCGACTCCATATCTGAGAATTTTTTGGTTGCCACGTCATCATTTTAGCGACGTTTAGCAACGTTACAATACTTGAATACCGACGTCCGGATACTAGATTAGCTGTCCTGTACAGTTTGCCACGTCAACGCATCTGCGACATTCTGCGACGATTAGCGACGTTTGGTTCTCAGGTTTGCGACGTTCTAGCGACGTAAGTGTGCGTCGCTAACCGTCGCTGGACGTTACTGAACGTCGCTGATTCCAAAAAAATTGTAAAAAAAAGCAGGCAGTATGCATTTCACATAAATAACAGTTTCATAAAAAATATTGTACTTACATTTAGAGTTTCAGTTTGTAAATAATATACCCGGAGCAACCCTCCGTAGAATTCCCTGGGTTCGCCGACTACTTCGGTGGAACACTCAACACCGATAAACCAATATAGAGACAAATAATAATAATGCACTACCAATAATCAAATAAATTGAATCAAACAGTCAAAAAGACAAGAAATAGTCGGGTGCATACAAATCCACTACCAAACGGCTATAAAAAGTGTGTCCGATAATATTTAACATAACATAACACAAATAGTCATACCCAGGATAAAATAAATGCATAAACCAACAAATACATAAAGACCCAACAATGGGTCACCAACACAACAAATGAAAACAAGTCCAAAAAAGGACTACGCCTGGTCAGGATGAGAAGGAGGATGAGGAGTAGGCAGTGCCTGCACCTGGGACACCAGGAACCTATACTGCTCCGGGGTCAGCATCACCGGTGACGACCCATCAGTAGGAGGAAGAGGGGGCAGTGGAGCCGCTGTAGTCGGTGTGGATGCCGAAGCATGACCAGGAAGTGTCCGCTCCATGGCTAGCAGTCTGGAGTTGGTGGACGCCATAACATCCGCCAGCTTCGAAACCTGCTCGCCAATGGCCATCTGCGTCCCCTACACCGCCTGAACGGTATGATCCATCCTCTCGCCCATCTCCCTAATGGTGTGCTCGAGCATATCAAATCGTGCGATGAGGGCCACATCGTCTGTCTGCGGCTGAAACTGGGGCTGCTCCATCCTTCACAACAGCTCGTCACGCAGCTCAGTAAGCTGATGACAGAGTTCCCCCACTCGGACCCACTCCTCTGAGGGATGTAGGGAATGTACACTGGCAGAGGAGGCTCTTGATGACTGCGTCGCCAAGGAGTTGCTAAATTCGTCACTAATATGACTTATTTTGGTAGTGTAAGAGCGATTATTCATATCGTTACATCAACTCCGGTTGAGAGAGATCATTCATCTCGTTGAATCAACTTCGGTTGAGATCGAGTATTCATCTCTCTCTTAGGAGAACGAATTTTTTGTCTCTCTGGAAATAAGAGTTTGAGATTTCCATTTTCAATCAAAAGATCTGTTTCGGAAATAACAATCTCAAAGCAAGATTCAGATCTAATGGAGAACAACCGTATATAACTTCTCAATATAAGTTTTAAACTTGAGAAGTTTGACGGGGAGCATTTCAACGTCTAGAAGAGAAAGGTCAGCCTTAATCTTCAACTCATGAGCGTCGATTATGTGTTGACAGATCCCGAGCCTTTGATTCCAGAAGGTGAAAATGATCGAAGGGTTGCTGAAGCCATGGCTTTGTAGTCCAAGTGGAGGCGGGATAACAACCTCGGTAAGTTGTTGATCCATAACTCCATGGAGGACTATCTGGCGGAGTCATACAGCATGACGGTCAATACAAAGGATATTTGGGAGTCTGTATAGAATCTCTACAAGGCAGATGAGAACATGAACAAGATTCACGTGACCGAAAAGGTCTGGAGGATGTGGTTTGAGGACGACAAAACCATGTTGCCTCAAGTCAATAAATTCCTCAAGTTATGTCAGAAACTATTGGATGACGGCATGCCCTTGGTCGATGCTTTGTCGGGGGTATTATCGCTAAACTCCTACTTGGGTGGAGTAACTTCATTGCGGACATGCACCACAAGAAGATGAAGGTGGATCTGGAACGCCTCTTGTACTGGATACATGTTGAAGATGAGTTGAGGGCTCAACTCAAAATGGACGCCATTTCAAAGCAGATGGCTAAGGAAAACATGGTGCAAGAATAAAGTTCTAAAGGGAAGCAGAAGGCTCCCTACCACAAGAAGAAAGACGTTCACCATCTGAAGGTGAAGTCGGCTCAGTTCAAGCCCAAGTCCAAAGAACCTGGGCCTTGTTTCAACTATGGCAAGAAAGGCCACTGGAAGAGGGACTGCAAAAAAACAAAACAAAAAAAAGAAAAATGTGAGGCTAACTTTGTTTCTATAATTGTACAGGTTGACTCAGCTGGGATTGACACGGACTGGTGGATAGGTACTGGGACCTCGTGTCATGTTTTCTCAAAGAAGGAGTGTTTCACCACGTACCAACCTATTTTTGAAAAGGTTATGGTAGCGAACTAGACACAAGCTGAAGTACTCGGGATCGGGATGGTGGTATTGTAACTATCTTCGGAAAAGTTGTTGACGCTTCAGATGTGAAGCATGTACCGGCCATAGCTAAGAACCTGGTCTCGAAAAGTCTTCTCTGCAACACAGACTTGAGGATGGACATTAACGCTGGTCAAGTCGTTATGTTCTATAAAGGAACATACTTCAGGAAGGCCTTCTGTACCGAAGGGATGTTCGAACTTCAACTTGTAACTCCTATGGAGTTAGTGAATGCAGTCTCTCCTTCTGGTTATTCTCTTGAGTTGTGGCATAATAGACTAGGACATGTTCATTGTAAAAGAATAAACAAGAGGTCTAATCTAGTGCTTATCTCCAAATATGGGAGTAAAGAGTTGGAGAAGTGTGAGGTCAGTGCGCAGACGAAGATCACAAGAAAATCGTCCAAGCGGGTAAACTGAAGTACAGATCTTCTGAAGTTAGTGAACTCAGATATCTGTGACTTCAAACAGTTCTCCACAAAGGTCGGGATAAAGTATTTCATTATTTTTATCGACGACTTCTCAAAATACGCGTTCGTCTATCTGGTCAAGTCTAAAGAAGAAGCGTTTGAGAAGTTTAAGGACTTCAAGGCTAAAACCGAGCATCAAACCGGATAACAACTCAAGAAACTCCGATGTGATCGAGGTGGAGAGCATAGATCTTATGAATTCGCATTATTCTGCAGAGAAGATGGAATCATCAACGAGACAACTGCTCTGTACTTCCCTCAATCAAATGGTGTTGCAGAAAGGAAGAACAGAACGTTAGCAGAGATAATGAACTCAATGCTGTTGACTGCGGGACTTCCAAATTGCTTCTGGGGTGAAGCAGTGCTTACGGCTATGTTCATATTAAACAGAGTACCGCATGCTACTTCGGAAGTCACTCCTCATGAACTCTGGTTTAAGGTCAGAACTAACTTGATTGTCAATCGAGTGTGGGGGGTCTGGCGTATATGAAGCTTCCGGATTTGAAAATTCAGAAGCTGGAAACAAGGACTACGAAGACTATATTCCTAGGTTATGCTGATAACTGTGATGCTCGGAGGTTCCTTCATATTGAGTCAAATCATATCATTGAATCTCGTAACGTAGAATTCTTTAAAAATAAGTTTGCAAGGCACAAGAATAATATTCTCGTGAATATTTCGAAGAATAATGTGAGTGCGCAGGAGGCTCAAGTTTCTTATGAAGAGGTAGTCCAAGAAGATATTGTTGCTGTAAGGACAACTATTGAACCAGAACTCGCAGAACATGTATCTAAGCGAGTGATAAGACAGAATGACTTTGGAAAGGATTTCGTCACCTATCATGTGGAAGCCGTCACCTATTATGTGGAAGCAGATCCGCTTACCTATGATGAGGCGATGAAGGCCAGAGATGCTATCTTCTAGAAAGAGGCTATTAATGACGAGTATGACTCGATAACCTCCAACAACACGTGGGTGTTGGTCGATCCGCCTAAAGAAGAAAAACAATCAGATGTAAATGGATCTTTAAGAAGAAGATGAAGGCCGATGGAACTGTTGACAGGTTCAAGGCAAGGTTAGTTGCCAAAGGATTTTCTCAGAAGCAGGAGATCAATTATTTCGACACATATGCTCTAGTAGCTCGGATGACGACCATCAAGATATTGATTGTTTTGAGCGCAATTCATAAGCTGGTAATCCATCAAATAGATGTTAAGACCGCTTTTCTGAATGGTGAATTGACCGAAGTGTCACGACCCGCACCCACTGTGAGGGTACGAGTACGTAACGACGCCCAGCCTACGCCGCAGTGTTGGCGGTAGAGCGCTGTCCTAGGTTACTAGCTAACCAGCAACTCACGCAATTATAATGTACTCATCATGATCAACTCCGAACGGAGGACAAGTATAAGATATTGAACTCAATCACAGTCTAAGCACGATAAGATAAACACAAAAGAATTAAACTAAGAATAGAAGGACAACTACTAAAAGAATAACAACTCTCAACAAATCTCAAATACTACACAAGTCTCAAATCTTCTACAACAAGTTCAACAAGAAAACATATGCTAGTCTACTAAACTAAATCCCATCACTCCTGAGTGTCGGGGCCAAAGGTAGTCATCCCGTCTCCGGGTCTATAATATGTAGGGCATGTATCCTCAGGGCAATCATCTGTAAAATTTCAACAGGTCCAGTCAGGACAGGAACGAGTAACAACTCATCAAGGAATCCCAATTAAATGACAGAGAACTATAAAGCAGTTATAAGTAGTTATATTGATGAAACATGGTAGTTTGTATACAGGTGATGGTATAGAGAAACAGTTAAGATACAAGGAAAGTAAGGTAAGTAAAAACAAGAGAAGAATCATAGCAATAAGGACTGTAAATAGAAACTAGCTGAACTAGAGCAACATGATATAAGTCCAGAATGTAAATGTAAACAAGTACAAAACCCAAGTAAATCCAGACAACATGAATCTGATACCAGGTGGTTCCAGTACAAGATGGGTCCGGTATGAGGTGAGTCCAGTCGGTGATCAAAGGTTCCAGGGTGAGTCCAGCCTATACTCTAATAGTGTATTTTAAAATATCGGGATCGACATGTGAACGGTTGTAGATAATACGGCACACCGCACACTCGGCCAAGTGTGGGATGGCTATCGTTCCAGTATAATTCCAAGGGAGTGGTTCCAGAATTTGGGTATGTTCACATGCCTATTCCAATATTTCCCTGCCCAGCAAGTACAAGTGAATCCATAATACGGCACAAAAATAAGTATAAGTCCAGCCAGTACACGAATGGTTCCAGTAAATGTTTCCAGGGTGGTTCCAGTAGGTGGTTCCAGTAGGTGGTTCCAGAAATAGAGGCCAGACATAAATAAGTGAGTGTCGCATGAAATGGATCCAACAATATTAAATCGTGTTTGAAACAGAGAATCAGATAGAACTAGCTACAACTGAAATATAGTAAACGAAAAGTAAATGGAAGAACTATCAGAGAATGTACTCGCCTGATACTCTGAAAAGAGTAGTATAATATCAGATGTCTGCGACAGAGTCACAATGTCCTAAACAGAGGAATACAGGTTATAATATATTAAAAATAAGACAGATGATGTTTATGATGCAATCTACATGATTTCTAGGTCAATCTGGGTCAAAGTCAACTCTAAGTCAAACCTGGTCGACTGTCTAGGTCAAACTAGGCCCAAGTCAAACTTGGTCAACTCTGGGTCAACCCAAGTCAACTACACTAGTCAAACTAGGTCAATCTAGACTCAATGTTGACTTTTGGTCAACTCCAGTCAATTCTGAACTATTGGGTCAAACTCTGGTCAACACTCTAGTCAAACTAGGTATAGGCCAGTCAACTCAAGTCTAAACAACCACCCATAGGTCACTCTAGCACTCGGCTATATACCAAGTAGATACATTATACAATATATACATTTATTTACATACATGTTTACATAGATACCTAGTGAGGGCTAAGGCATATACACAAGGTGTACTTAGGCTTGTATAGGCTATAGGCCTATACTTGCATAGCACATGTATATGTCACTCAATACTAGGCATCTCATGAATATATATATATATATATATAGAGTGATAGGGGGAAAATAATGGCACATGTGTGTGTGAGTCTAGGTGTACATGTGAGGGTGTAATGTCAAGTGGCAATGTGTGAAATGTGAGTGTGTGAGAGAGTGTGTAAAATCTGAAAAGAACAGTGAGTGTGAGATACAAAAAGGGGCAGGGCAACACATTTCAGATATGGCAATGAAGACTGTGTAGTGAAGGGTGTAGTGTCAAAAGGGAATGTGAGCAAAAGTGTGTGTTAATAGTGAGGGGGAAACAAGTAATGTGTGTGACTGTTCTCAGAAAACATGGCATGACAGTTAGTGAAAATAGTGTAGAATGGTTCAACGTAAAATAGTGAAAAGAACAGTGAGTGTAGAGGGTGTCCACAGTGTACAAACTCAAGTTTTAGTGCTAGAAATTCTTAGCAATGGTTCTCAAGAACCTGAGATTAATTCAACAGTTCATGAATCATTCCAACCTAAATTCGAGAGTCCCATTCTCAATACCAATCAATAACCAATCCTCAACAGTAGACTAACAAATGTAATTGAATCTAATCCTGGTATTAAACATCAAAAAAATAGCTTAAACAGGGACTTAAAGTTCAGGATTTTTATTTAAGGACTGTGTATCAGTCCAGTCCTATTGAACAGCCCTAATCAATCGAAATCCCATTACTTTAGTGAAATCCTAATCTAACATGGAAATTCATCCTAGCAGTAGTTAATACAATGCTTATGAATCTAACAAGCTAAATTTAATTCCAAAATTCAGTTTTAAAATAGAATAAAAAGTTCAGGATTTTCAAGTCCTGATACTGTTATCAGTTCACATCCCAAAACCCAATTTCGAGATCTACAACCTAACACTAGCCAACAATTAACATTACAATAGTATAATACACATGTGTAAAGGATCTAACATAGCAATTAACATCATAAAATCTCAGGAATGGCTCGATATGTTCTCAGGTTTACACATATTAAATCATTCAAGATTTCATTTCAGTTTAATCTGGATTTGTTTCTCAGGTTATCAAATGTTAAAATCCAACATCTCAGTTTAACAGTTTCGAACTCAGACATCTAAAACCCAAGTGAGTGTCAAAAACTGGAATAAATTCAGTTCAAACAGGAATCAAAAATCAGGATTATAAAACAGTAAAAAAAATATCAGTCGACTGTTTCAAAGAGCAGTCCATTCAATCAAAACTCCATTCGAAACCTAAAGACCCAACACTAACCAACAATCAACCTTGCAATAGTTTAATACACATGTAGGTGAACTTAATATGATAAATAAACACCAAGAAATCAGTTAAAATGGAATTAACAGTTCAAAATTTCAAAACAGGGAAGTATGTATCAGACATTTAGGGAATTTGAATTTCGAACTATCAAATCATGCTAATGTGACCAATTAATGGTTGGTAAACCATTCCCCACTTGTACCCGTGTCCCACGAGTCATTCGTGTCCCACCAAGTGGACACGAACGTGTTCGAACAATCATAGACACGCACACGTGCATTGCACAGCATGCAGCATCGTGCACGCATGCGTGTCACTCCAGGATACGACACGTTGCACGACACAAGTCGTGGTCATGCCCACGTGTTCACCCCTTATAGGGCTACGTGTCCATGGCCCTGAACCGTGTCCTAGACGCGTGTCGTGTCGGCTTTAGAGCCGTGTCAGTGGTTGAATTCCACGCGTGCACAGCGCGCGTGCGCGGCCAGTGCGGCCAGTGCGAGGAGGATTTCTCCTCGCATACTGCACCATATGATCCCATCTTTTGGGAGGGTGATGGCAGATGATGCCCCAAGCCCCTCGCCAAAAATGGCGTGTCCCCGTGTCCTATACAAGAAGAAAACCAGCCCGTAATGTAGGACACAGTATATGGTTCAGTCCCCACGTGTTCGTATCCCCGTGTGGACACGACACGACACCAAAATTAGGAAATAATAACACATATCATTAATCAAGCCCTAGAGCTAGGATTCTATTCAAAAACATTTCAAAAATCAGAACAAAATATTGGTTGAGGCATTACATCAAACACCTAGCCTATCAAATGGATATGTGTTCGATACGGACACGAAACTGACACGAATTTGGCTCAAACTCCAGGGACAGCTAGGGGACTCTTAGATCTAGCCCTAAATGCAAAGAAAACAAAAATTTAATACAATTAGAGGTATTTTACCTATAGATGCAAATAGCAAAAAAAAGCTCCAAATGGGGGGTTCCTCCTTGCTAGCAAAATGCTCCCAAATTGTCCCAAAGCTGGGATTAAACCCCAAAATCAGAAAATAGGAGAGTATTAGGTTCTAATGCAAGAAACTAAGATTAAAAAAGAATTAAAATGAATTTTCTATGAATTTCTATAGTTGGGAATTTACCTCTTTCTAAACTTGAGATCTATTTCCAAGGGAGGCTAACCCTAAATGATGGAGGCATTAATTAGGATGGGATTCCCTAGGTGGCTGGTCACAAGTTGTAAAATTAGGGTTAGGTTTTCCTAAAATGGCCCATAGGCTTAAGTCATGATCAATAAAATCATTAAGCCATAAGTCATTTCATGAAACCACAAGCCATGACTTAAATTCACTTAAACTAATCCTTCTAATCAAAAATTAGTTTCTAATGACTAAAAGTAGGTTAACCTAAGTTAGACTAGGGTCATCATGGCTAGGGTTAGCTTCTAGGCAAGTCCACTAGGTCTCAACAAGTCAAAGTCAAGCTAGAATTCACCAATTCAACAAATCACCAAATAATTCAAATAAGTCAAAATGACCAAATTATCCCTAGGCTAAAAATGATAATTAAATCAATCTAATGACATGGTTAGGCTCTAGGTCATGCAGTCACTAGGTTTTTACTGACAGCACATCAAAATCACAAGTCATGACTTAAAGCAGTTTTTAAATAGTTTAAAAATGATTAAAAAAAATTACCAAAAATAATAATGTGAATTAAATATCAATAATAATAACAATAATTACAAAATTTCAAAATTATGCTCATTTGGAAAACTGGGTGTTACAATCCTACCTCCTTAAAAAAAATTTGTCTTCGAAATTAAAATGATCGTATCCCTACTAGGTCAAACCCCCAGCAAATCAAGGTCGAAGCAACACAATCCTACTGGTCGTGATTTCACAGTCTCGAACGGGGTAGCTACACTATCTAGCAATCAAAACAATATCCTGGCAGGTACTAATGGAATCACACAGGAAGTTGGGAGGAAGAATGAGAAGGACAAACCTGCTTACCCATCACCTGCAGCGTCGGTCTCCTCGACCGCCATCGCAAAAGCTCTACCCCTCTGGTGCTGAGCTACAGGTGGCCTAGCTCCCTCATAAGAAGGTGTAGTGGGACAATCTATCATCTTGTGAGCACCAGACCCACAGAATAGACAAACCTTCAGCCTCCTCCTACAAGACTCCCAAACATGCCCTGCCTTCCTGCAGTAGGCACAAGTCGGCACCCCGCGGTCCTGTCCTCTATGCTGATGCTGTGCCTGCTGCACCCTCACTGGTGCCTGTGCATGCTGAACCTGCACATGGGGCCTCTTGGCCTGACCTCCGCTGCTGCTACCACCCTGGAAGTCCCGACCCCTCTTCAACTTCAACCCTAGGTCGTCCTCCGCTGCCATAGCCCCAGAAAAGATCTCCGCGTAGGTAGCATTTCGGTCGCTCTTAGTCAGCGATCGAACCTCCCTAATCAATCCTCGGCGGAACTTCCTCGCCTTCGTCTTCTCAGTCAAGTCATCTATGAACCGGGCCAATCTACAAAACTCTCCAGCATACTCAGCTACCGTCTGGTTCCCTTGAACCAGACCCTCAAACTGTGCCTCGAAACCTCCCAAGGCCACATCAGGAAAGAACTGCTCCTTAAACAGCTCCTTGAACTGGCCCCAAGTCTGGCCCTCAACTCCCACCCTGGGATCTGTCTGATACCACGTACGGGCTAAGTCCTGCATCTGACTGCCCGTCGCATCGATATGGAGCCGAGCTGGTATCTCCGCCAGTCTGAATATCTCCTCGATATGCTCGATCCAATCGTCCGCATAATGGATGCCCTCTGTGCCCAGAAACTCTCTAGGATACATCTTCTGAAAGTCCTGTATATCATTCTCCTTCCGGTAAGGCTGCTGCTGCTCCCCCCGAGCAGTCACCATCTCTACTGTAGTACGAACCAGCTGGTGGGCCTCATCAATCCCCTGACGATAATCGGCAGTCTGCCGCTGCTGCTGCTGCTGGTGAGACGCCAGAATCCTCTCCACGAAAGAAAATAGATGAGCAGCATCTACCATCCTCGCAGGTGGAGGCTGCTACGGTGGAAGGATCTCGGGAAGCACCGGACTCTGTCTCCCAGCTGGTGGAGGTGCTCCTCCGAAAGCTGCTGAGACACCCACCCCAACTGGCATGACTGGGGCTCCGGTACCGGGAGCTGGCTGCTGAAGGTGAAAGGTGGCAGACCCCTCTACAGCGGCTACTGTACCAGAGCGATGTGATCGTGTCTCCACCATCCTGAAGACATATCGAAAAGGAAGTCAATATTGAGCAGGAATCGATAAAATCAAAGGAGGACAGTTTATTGCAAAGAAGACAAGTCAGTAAGATATGTAGATGGCATGAATTGAAGCAGAAATTTTTTTCCTAAATGTGATTGAGTACCTCTCCGTTAAAGCCTATCTCTCAATCCTATCGCAGGCTCGCAGCAGAACAACTAAGTCGTCGTACTACCACGATATCGCACTAATGCGACTCTCGACCTGCATGGGCCACCACTAAAAACGTGTCACGACCCGCACCCACTGTGAGGGTACGAGTACGTAACGACGCCCAGCCTATGCCGTAGTGTCAGCGGTTGAGCGTTGTCCTAGGTTACTATCTAACCAGCAACTCACGTAATTATAATGTACTCATCATGATCAACTCCGAACGGAGGACAAGTATAAGATATTGAACTCAATCACAGTCTAAGCACGATAAGATAAACACAGAAGAATTAAACTAAGAATAGAAGGACAACTACTAAAATAATAACAACTCTCAACAAATCTCAAATACTACACAAGTCTCAAATCTTCTACAACAAGTTCAACAAGAAAACATATGCTAGTCTACTAAACTAAATCCCATCACTCCTGAGTGTCGGGGCCAAAGGTAGTCATCCCGTCTTCGGGTCCATAATATGTAGGGCATGTATCCTCAGGGCAATCATCTGTAAAATTTCAATAGGTCTAGTCAGGACAGGAACGAGTATAACTCATCAAGGAATCCCAATTAAATGACAGAGAACTATAAAGCAGTTATAAGCAGTTATATTGATGAAACATGGTAGTTTGTATACAGGTGATGGTATAGAGAAACAGTTAAGATACAAGGAAAGTAAGGTAAGTAAAAACAAGAGAAGAATCATAGCAATAAGGACTGTAAATAGAAACTAGCTGAACTAGAGCAACATGAGATAAGTCCAGAATGTAAATGTAAACAAGTGCAAAACCCAAGCAAATCCAGACAACATGAATCTGATACCAGGTGGTTCCAGTACAAGATGGGTCCGGTATGAGGTGAGTCCAGTCGATGATCAAAGGTTCCAGGGTGAGTCCAGCCTATACTCTAACAGTATGTTTTAAAATATCGGGATCGACATGTGAACGGCTGTAGGTAATACGGCACACCGCACACTCGGCCAAGTGTGGGATGGCTATCATTCCAGTATAATTCCAAGAGAGTGGTTCCAGAATTTGGGTATATTCACATGCCTATTCCAATATTTCCCCGCCCAGCAAGTACAAGTGAATCCATAATCCGACACGAAAATAAGTATAAGTCCAGCCAGTACACGAATGGTTCCAGTAAATGTTTCCAGGATGGTTCCAGTAGGTAGTTCCAGTAGGTGGTTCCAGAAATAGAGGCCATACATAAATAAGTGAGTGTCGCATGAAATGGATCTAGCAATATCAAATCGTGTTTGAAACAGAGAATCAGATAGAACTAGCTACAACTGAAATATAGTAAACGACAAGTAAATGGAAGAACTATCAGAGAATGTACTCGCCTGATACTCTTAAAAGAGTAGTATAATATCAGATGTCTGCGACAGAGTCACAATGTCCTAAACAGAGGAATACAGGTTATAATATGTTAAAAATAAGACAGATGATGTTTATGATGCAATCTACATTATTTTTAGGTCAATCTAGGTCAAAGTTAACTCTATGTCAAACCTGGTCGACTGTCTAGGTCAAACTAGGCCCAAGTTAAACTTGGTCAACTCTGGGTCAACCCAAGTCAACTACACTAGTCAAACTAGGTCAATCTATACTCAATGTTGACTTTTGGTCAACTCCGATCAATTCTGAACTATTGGGTCATACTATGATCAACACTCTAGTCAAACTAGGTCTAGGCCAGTCAACTCAAGTCTAAACAACCATCCATAGGTCACTCTAGCACTAGGCTATATACCAAGTAGATACATTATACAATATATACATTCATTTACATACATGTTTACATAGATACCTAGTGAGGGCTAAGGCATATACACAAGGTGTACTTAGGCTTGTATAGGCTATAGGCCTATACTTGCATAGCACATGTATATGTCACTCAATACTAGGCATCTCATGAATATATATATATATATATATAGAGTGATAGGGGCAAAATAATGGCACATGTGTGTGTGAGTCTAGGTGTACATGTGAGGGTGTAATGTCAAGTGGCAATGTGTGAAATGTGAGTGTGTGAGAGTGTGTAAAATCTGAAAAGAACAGTGAGTGTGAGATACAAAAAGGGGCAGGGCAACACATTTCAGATATGGCAATGAAGACTGTGTAGTGAAGGGTGTAGTGTCAATAAGGAATGTGAGCAAAAGTGTGTGTTAACAGTGAGGGGAAAACAAGTAATGTGTGTGACTGTTCTCAGAAAACATGGCATGACAGTTAGTGAAAATAGTGTAGAATGGTTCAATGTAAAACAATGAAAAGAACAGTGAGTGTAGAGGGTGTCCACAGTGTACAAACTCAAGATTTAGTGCTAGAAATTCTTAGCAATGGTTCTCAAGAACCTGAGATTAGTTCAAGAGTTCATGAATCATTCCAACCTAAATTTGAGAGTCCCATTCTCAATACCAATCAATAACCAATCCTCAACAGTAGACTAACAAATGTAAATGAATCTAATCCTGGTATTAAACATCAAAAAAACAGCTTAAACAGGGACTTAAAGTTCAGGATTTTCATTTAAGGACTGTGTATCAGTCCAGTCCTATTGAACAGCACCAATCAATCGAAATCCCATTACTTTAGTGAAATCCTAATCTAACATGGAAATTCATCCTAGCAGTAGTTAATACAATGCTTATGAATCTAACAAGCTAAATTTAATTCCAAAATTCAGTTTTAAAATAGAATGAAAAGTTCAGGATTTTCAAGTCCTGATACTGTTATCAGTTCACATCCCAAAACCCAATTTCGAGATCTACAACCTAACACTAGCCAACAATTAACATTACAATAGTATAATACACATGTGTAAAGGATCTAACATAGCAATTAACATCATAAAATCTCAGGAATGGCTCGATATGTTCTCAGGTTTACACATATTTAATCATTCAGGATTTTATTTCAGTTTAATCTGGATTTATTTCTCAGGTTATCAAATGTTAAAATCCAACATCTCAGTTTAACAGTTTCGAACCCAGACATCTAAAACCCAAGTGAGTGTCAAAAACTGGAATGAATTCAGTTCAAACAGGAATAAAAAATCAGGATTATAAAACAGTAAAAAAATATATCAGTCGACTGTTTCAAAGAGCAGTCCATTCAATCAAAACTCGATTCGAAACCTTAAGACCCAACACTAACCAACAATCAACCTTGCAATAGTTTAATACACATGTAGGTGAACTTAATATGATAAATAAACACCAAGAAATCAGTTAAAATAGAATTAACAGTTCAAAATTTCAAAAAAGGGAAGTATGTATCAGACATTTAGGGAATTTGAATTTTGAACTATCAAATCATGATAATGTGACCAATAAATGGTTGGTAAACCATTCCCCACTTGTACCCGTGTCCCACGAGTCATTCGTGTCCTACCAAGTAGACACGAACGTGTCCGAACAATCATAGGCACGCACACGTGCACTGTACAGCACGCAGCGTCGTACACGCGTGCGTGTCACTCCAGGACACGACACGTTGCACGACACAAGTCGTGGTCATGCCCACGTGTTCGTCCCTTATAGGGCTACGTGTCCATGGCCCTGAACCGTGTCCTAGACGCGTGTCGTGTCGGCTTTAGAGCCGTGTCAGTGGTTGAATTCCACGCGTTCACAGCGCGCACGTGCGGCCAGTACGGCCAGTGCGAGGAGGATTTCTCCTCGTATACTGCACCATATGATCCCATCTTTTGGGAGGGTGATGGAAGATGATGCCCCAAGCCCCTCACCAAAAATGGCATGTCCCCGTGTCCTGTACAAGAAGAAAACCAGCCCGTGATGCAGGACACAGTATATGGTTCAGTCCCTACGTGTTCGTGTCCCCGTGTGGACACGACACGACACCAAAATTAGGAAATAATAACACAAATCATTAATCAAGCCCTAGAGCTAGGATTCCATTCAAAAACATTTCAAAAATCAGAACAAAATGTTGGTTGAGGCATTACATCAAACACCTAGCCTATCAAATGGATACGTGTCCGATACGGACACAAAACTGGCACGAATTTAGCTCAAACTCCAGGGACAGCTAGGGGACTCCTAGATATAGCCCTAAATGCAAAGAAAACAGAAATTTAATACAATTAGAGGTGTTTTACCTATGGATGCAAATAGCAAGAAAAAGCTCCAAATGGAGGGTTCCTCCTTGCTAGCAAAATGCTCCCAAATTGTCCCAAAGCTGGGATTAAATCCCAAAATCAGAAAATAGGAGAGTATTAGGTTCTAATGCAAGAAACTAGAATTAAAAAGGAATTAAAATGAATTTTCGATGAATTTCTAAAGTTGGAGATTTACCTCTTTCTAAACCTGAGATCTATTTCCAAGGGAGGCTAACCCTAAATGATGGAGGCATTAAATAGGATGGGATTCCCTAGGTGGCTAGTCACAAGTTGTAAAATTAGGGTTAAGGTTTCCTAAAATGGCCCATGGGCTTAAGTCATGATCAATAAAATCATTAAGCCATAAGTCATTTCATGAAACCACAAGCCATGACTTAAATTCACTTAAACTAATCCTCCTAATCAAAAATTAGTTTCTAATGACTAAAAGTAGGTTAACCTAAGTTAGACTAGGGTCATCATGGCTAGGGTTAGCTTCTAGGCTAGTCCACTAGGTCTCAACAAGTAAAAGTCAAGCTAGAATTCACCAATTCAACAAATCACCAAATAATTCAAATAAGTCAAAATGACCAAATTACCCCTAGGCTAAAAATGATAATTAAATCATCCTAATGACATGGTTAGGCTCTAGGTCATACAGTCACTAGGGTTTCACTGACAGCACATCAAAATCACAAGTCATGACTTAAAGCAGTTTTTAAATAGTTTAAAAATGATTAAAAAATTACCAAAAATAATAATGTGAATTAAATATCAATAATAATAACAATAATTTCAAAATTTCAAAATTACCCTCATCTAGAAAACTGGGTGTTACAATCCTACCCCCCTTAGAACAATTTTGCCCTCGAAATTAAAATGATCGTATCCCTACTAGGTCAAACCCCCAGCAAATCAAGGTCGAAGCAACACAATCCTACTGGTCGTAATTTCACAGTCTCGAACGGGGTAGCTACAGTATCTAGCAATCAAAATAATATCCTGGCAGGTACTAATGGAATCACACAGGAAGTGGGTAGAAAGAATGAGAATGACAAACCTGCTAACCCACCACCTGCAGCGTCGGTCTCCTCGACCGCCATCGCAAAAGCTCTACCCCTCTGGTGCTGAGCTACAGGTGGCGTAGCTCCCTCATAAGGAGGTGCAGTGGGACAATCTATCATCTTGTAAGCACCAGACCCACAGAATAGACAAACCTTTAGCCTCCTCCTACAAGACTCCCAAACATGCCTTGCCTTCCTGCAGTAGGCACAAGTCGACACCCCGCGGTCCTATCCTCTATGCCGATGCTGTGCCTGCTGCACCCTCACTGGTGCCTGTGCCTGTTGAACCTGCACATGGGGCCTCTTGGCCTGACCTCCTCTGCTGCTACCACCCTGGAAGTCCCGACCCCTCTTCAACTTCAACCTTAGGTCGTCCTCCGCTGCCATAACCCCAAAAAAGATCTCCATGTAGGTAGCATTCCGGTCGCTCTTAGTCAGCGACTGAACCTCCCTAATCAAGCCTCGGCAGAACTTCCTCGCCTTCGTCTTCTCAGTCAAGTCATCTATGAACCGGGCCATTCTACAAAACTCCCCAGCATACTCAGCTACCGTTTGGTTCCCTTGAACCAGACCCTCAAACTGTGCCTCGATACCTCCCAAGGCCACATCAGGAAAGAACTACTTCTTAAACAGCTCCTTGAACTGGGCCCAAGTCTGGCCCTCAACTCCCACCCTGGGATTTTTCTGATACTACGCACGGGCTAAGTCCTGCATATGACTGCCCGCCGCTTCGATATGGAGCCGAGCTGGTATCTCCGCCAGTCTGAATATCTCCTTGATATGCTCGATCCAATCGTCCGCATAATGGATGCCCTCTGTGCCCAGGAACTCTCTAGGATGCATCTTCTGAAAGTCCTGTATATCCTTCTCCTTCTGGTAAGGCTGCTGCTGCTCTCCCCGAGCAGTCACCATCTCTACTGTAGTACGAACCAGCTGGTGGGCCTCGTCAATCCCCTGATGATAATCGGCAGTCTGTCGCTGTTGCTGCTGCTGGTTAGACGCCAGAATCCTCTCCACGAAAGAAAATAGATGAGCAGCATCTACCATCCCCGCAGGTGGAGGCTGCTGCGGTGGAAGGATCTCGGGAAGCACCGGACTCTGCCTCCCAGCTGGTGGAGGTGCTCCTCTGAAAGCTGCTGAGACACCCATCCCAGCTGGCATGACTGGGGCTACGGTACTGGGAGCTGGCTGCTGAAGGTGAGAGGTGGCAGACCCCTCTGCAGCGGCTACTGTACCAGAACGATGTGATCGTGTCTTCACCATCCTGAAGACAGATCGAAAAGGAAGTCAATACTGAGTAGGAATCGATAAAATCAAAGGAGGACAGTTTATTGCAAAGAAGACAAGTCAGTACGATATGTAGATGGCATGAATTGAAGCAGAATTTTTTTCCTAACTGTGATTGAGTACCTCTCCGTTAAAGCCTATCTTTCAATCCTATCGCAGGCTCGCAGCAGTACAACTAAGTCGTCGTACTACCACAATATCGCACTAATGCGACTCTCGACCTGCATGGGCCACCACTAAAAATGTGTCACGACCCGCACCCACTGTGAGGGTACGAGTACGTAACGACGCCCAGCCTACGCCGTAGTGTCGGCGGTAGAGCGCTGTCCTAGGTTACTATCTAACCAGCAACTCACGCAATTATAATGTACTCATCATGATCAACTCCAAACGGAGGACAAGTATAAGATATTGAACTCAATCACAGTCTAAGCACAATAAGATAAACACAGAAGAATTAAACTAAGAATAGAAGGACAACTACTAAAATAATAACAACTCTCAACAAATCTCAAATACTACACAAGTCTCAAATCTTCTACAACAAGTTCAACAAGAAAACATATGCTAGTCTACTAAACTAAATCCCATCACTCCTGAGTGTCAGGGCCAAAGGTAGTCATCCCGTCTCCGGGTCCATAATATGTAGGGCATGTATCCTCAGGGCAATCATCTGTAAAATTTCAACAGGTCCAGTCAGGACAGGAACAAGTACAACTCATCAAAGAATCCCAATTAAATGACAGAGAACTATAAAGCAGTTATAAGCAGTTATATTGATGAAACATGGTAGTTTGTATACAGGTGATGGTATAGAGAAACAGTTAAGATACAAGAAAAGTAAGGTAAGTAAAAATAAGAGAAGAATCATAGCAATAAGGACTGTAAATAGAAACTAGCTGAACTAGAGCAACATGATATAAGTCCAGAATGTAAATATAAACAAGTACAAAACCCAAGTAAATCCAGACAACATGAATCTGATACCAGGTGGTTCCAGTACAAGATGGGTCCGGTATGAGGTGAGTCCAGTCGGTGATCAAAGGTTCCAGGGTGAGTCCAGCCTATACTCTAACAGTGTGTTTTAAAATATCGGAATCGACATGTGAACGGCTGTAGGTAATACGGCACACCGCACACTCGGCCAAGTGTGGGATGGCTATCGTTCCTGTATAATTCCAAGGGAGTGGTTCCAGAATTTGGGTATGTTCACATGCCTATTCCAATATTTCCCCGCCCAGCAAGTACAAGTGAATCCATAATCCGACACAAAAATAAGTATAAGTCCAGCCAGTACACGAATGGTTCCAGTAAATGTTTCCAGGGTGGTTCCAGTAGGTGGTTCCAGAAATAGAGGCCAGACATAAATAAGTGAGTGTCGCATGAAATGGATCCAGCAATATCAAATCGTGTTTGAAACAGAGAATCAGATAGAACTAGCTACAACTGAAATATAGTAAACGATAAGTAAATGGAAGAACTATCAGAGAATGTACTCGCATGATACTCTGAAAAGAGTAGTATAATATCAGATGTCTGCGACAGAGTCACAATGTCCTAAACAGAGGAATACAGGTTATAATATGTTAAAAATAAGACAGATGATGTTTATGATACAATCTACATGATTTCTAGGTCAATCTAGGTCAAAGTCAACTCTAAGTCAAACCTGGTCGACTGTCTAGGTCAAACTAGGCCCAAGTCAAACTTGGTCAACTCTGGGTCAACCCAAGTCAACTACACTAGTCAAACTAGGTCAATCTAGACTCAATGTTGACTTTTGGTCAACTCCAGGCAATTCAGAACTATTGGGTCAAACTCGGGTCAACACTCTAGTCAAACTAGGTCTAGGCCAGACAACTCAAGTCTAAACAACCACCCATAGTTCACTCTAGCACTAGGCTATATACCAAGTAGATACATTATACAATATATACATTCATTTACATACATGTTTACATAGATACCTAGTGAGGGCTAAGGCATATACACAAGGTGTACTTAGGCTTGTATAGGCTATAGGCCTATACTTGCATAGCACATGTATATGTCACTCAATACTAGGCATCTCATGAATATATATATATATATATAGAGTGATAGGGGAAAATAATGGCACATGTGTGTGTGAGTCTAGGTGTACATGTGAGGGTGTAATGTCAAGTGGCAATGTGTGAAATATGAGTGTGTGAGAGTGTGTAAAATCTGAAAAGAACAGTGAATGTGAGATACAAAAAGGGGCAGGGCAACACATTTCAGATATGGCAATGAAGACTGTGTAGTGAAGGGTGTAGTGTCAATAGGGAATGTGAGCAAAAGTGTGTGTTAGCAGTGAGGGGGAAACAAGTAATGTGTGTGACTGTTTTCAGAAAACATGGCATGACAGTTAGTGAAAATAGTGTAGAATGGTTCAATGTAAAACAGTGAAAAGAACAGTGAGTGTAGAGGGTGTCCACAGTGTACAAACTCAAGATTTAGTGCTAGAAATTCTTAGCAATGGTTCTCAAGAACCTGAGATTGATTCAACAGTTCATGAATCATTCCAACCTAAATTCGAGAGTCCCATTCTCAATACCAATCAATAACCAATCCCCAATAGTAGACTAACAAATGTAATTGAATCTAATCCTGGTATTAAACATAAAAAAACAGCTTAAACAGGGACTTAAAGTTCAGGATTTTCATTTAAGGATTGTGTATCAGTCCAGTCCTATTGAACAACCCCAATCAATCGAAATCCCATTACTTTAGTGAAATCCTAATCTAACATGGAAATTCACCCTAGCAGTAGTTAATACAATGCTTATGAATCTAACAAGCTAAATTTAATTCCAAAATTCAGTTTTAAAATAGAATGAAAAGTTCAGGATTTTCAAGTCCTGATACTGTTATCAGTTTACATCCCAAAACCCAATTTCGAGATCTACAACCTAACACTAGCCAACAATCAACATTACAATAGTATAATACACAGGTGTAAAGGATCTAACATAGCAATTAACATCATAAAATCTCAGGAATGGCTCGATATGTTCTCAGGTTTACACATATTTAATCATTCAGGATTTCATTTCAGTTTAATCTGGATTTATTTCTCAGGTTATCAAATGTTAAAATCCAACATCTCAGTTTAACAGTTTCGAACCCAGGCATCTAAAACCCAAGTGAGTGTCAAAAACTGGAATGAATTCAGTTCAAACAGGAATCAAAAATCAGGATTATAAAACAGTAAAAAAAAATTAACAGTCGACTGTTTCAAAGAGCAGTCCATTCAATCAAAACTCGATTCGAAACCTAAAGACCCAACACTAACCAACAATCAACCTTGCAATAGTTTAATACATATATAGGTGAACTTAATATGATAAATAAACACCAAGAAATCAGTTAAAATGGAATTAACAGTTCAAAATTTCAAAACAGGGAAGTATGTATCAGACATTTAGGGAATTTGAATTTCGAACTATCAAATCATGCTAATGTGACCAATAAATGGTTGGTAAACCATTCCCCACTTGTACCCGTGTCCCACGAGTCATACGTGTCCTACCAAGTGGACACGAACGTGTCCGAACAATCATAGACACGTACACGTGTACTGCACAGCACGCAGCGTCGTGCACGCATGCTTGTCACTCCAGGACACGACACGTTGCACGACACAAGTCGTGGTCATGCCCACGTGTTCGCCCCTTATAGGGCTACGTGTCCATGGCCCTGAACCGTGTCCTAGACACGTGTCGTGTCGGCTTTAGAGCCGTGTCAGTGGTTGAATTCTACGCGTGCACAGCGCGCGCGCGCGGCCAGTACGGCCAGTACGAGGAGGATTTCTCCTCGCATACTGCACCATATGATCCCATCTTTTGGGAGGGTAATGGCAGATGATGCCCCAAGCCCCTCGCCAAAAATGGCGTGTCCCCGTGTCCTATACAAGAAGAAGACCAGCCCGTGATGTAGGACACAGTATATGGTTCAGTCCCCACGTGTTCGTGTCCCCGTGTGGACACGACACGACACCAAAATTAGGAAATAATAACACAAATCATTAATCAAGCCCTAGGGCTAGGATTCCATACAAAAACATTTCAAAAATCAAAACAAAATGTTGGTTGAGGCATTACATCAAACACCTAGCCTATCAAATGGATACGTGTCCGATACGGACACGAAACTGACACGAATTTGGCTCAAACTCCAGGGACAGCTAGGGGACTCCTAGATCTAACCCTAAATGCAAAGAAAATAGAAATTTAATATAATTAGAGCTGTTTTACCTATGGATGCAAATAGCAAGAAAAAGCTCCAAATGGGGGGTTCCTCCTTGCTAGCAAAATGCTCCCAAATTGTCCCAAAGCTGAGATTAAATCCCAAAATCAGAAAATAGGAGAGTATTAGGTTCTAATGCAAGAAACTAGAATTAAAAAGGAATTAAAATCAATTTTCTATAAATTTATAAAGTTGGGGATTTACCTCTTTCTAAACTTGAGACCTATTTCCAAGGGAGGCTAATCCTAAATGATGGAGGCATTAAATAGGGTGGGATTCCCTAGGTGGCTGGTCACAAGTTGTAAAATTAGGGTTAGGGTTTCCTAAAATGGCCCATGGACTTAAGTCATGATCAATAAAATCATTAAGCCATAAGTCATTTCATGAAACAACAAGCCATGACTTAAATTCACTTAAAGTAATCCTCCTAGTCAAAAATTAGTTTCTAATGACTAAAAGTAGGTTAACCTAAGTTAGACTAGGGTCATCATGGCTAGGGTTAGCTTCTAGGCTAGTCCACTAGATCTCAACAAGTAAAAGTCAAGCTAGAATTCACCAATTCAACAAATCACCAAATAATTCAAATAAGTCAAAATGACCAAATTACCCCTAGGCTAAAAATGATAATTAAATCATCCCAATGACATGGTTAGGCTCTAGGTCATACAGTCACTAGGGTTTCACTGACAGTACATCAAAATCACAAGTCATGACTTAAAGCAGTTTTTAAATAGTTTAAAAATGATTAAAAAATTACCAAAAATAATAATGTGAATTAAATATCAATAATATTAACAATAATTTTAAAATTTCAAAATTACCCTCATCTGGAAAACTGGGTGTTACACGAAGAGATCTACATGCAATAGCCAGAAGGATTCATCGTCAAGGGCCTCGAAGACAGTCTACAAGGTGAAATCTCTGTATGGTCTGAAGCAAGCTCCCAAGATGTGGTATGAGAAGTTTGATAAAGTCATAAGATCAAACGGCTATGGGCTCACCGAGACGGACAAGTGTGTGTACACAAAGTTCGCTGATGAGAGAGTAGTTGTCGTTTGTCTGTACGTTCACTACAAGAATAAGGGCTTTTCTTGACGGTAAATCCTCGTCAAAAAATGGTTATCTTGACGGTTGCAGATCCGTCAACTAGGTCGGAGTCAAGAAAAGTCCCCCTCTTTTTTTGACGGTCCTTGACAGGGCTTTTCTTGACGATTTTTTGCCGTCATTTTATGTAGTTTTTTTGACTGTTTTTTGCCATCAAGATAGCTCTTTTTAGGAACCGTCAACATAGGCAAAAGCTTTTCTTGACTCCGGCCTAGTTGACGGTCTTTAGCCGTCAATAAAAGCATTTATTTTGACTGACAAAACCCGTCATGAAAAGTACTAATTCACGGCTATATTGTGCAGCATGATATGAATTAAAGTTGACGTATGACAACCGTCAAGAGAAGCTATCCAGAGTACCATCAAGATAAGCATGCCAAAATTCTGTCAAGAATTATATAATATTAATCAACCACATATTATATCAATCCAGAAGCTGCACACATCAAATTACTATAAAACCCAAATTTTATATTAACAAACTGTATTGTTCATACAAGAAAAACTGAAATAGTTGTCCCACCACATGTATTCTTCACTTGTCCAACCACGACATAATCCAACCATAAAGTACACATCCCACATCTATTGTTTCCATACAACTTAATTACATCCAAACCACAAACAACCATCACTTGTCACAGCCATGAAACATAATCCACCAAAACTACAAAATGAAACCAAGAAAGTAGCAAACCATATCGAAGCACACCCCTCCATATCCACAGCTCCTATTCACAGCATGCATATCCACCCTTCATTTTTCAGCAAGTTCCTGAGAGTACAAGAACACAAAGTATCAACTTACTATTACAGGATTATCAATACAACTCAAGACAATTTGAATTACTCGAGAAGAACTGCAAGGCTAGCCATATTGAAACTATAATTCACAAACATGTATAAATCATGTGTGACTAAACAGCACAGAAACATCTAATAGGATTATCAATACAACTCGAGACAATTTGAATTACTCGAGAAGAACTGCAAGGCTAGCCATATTGAAACTATAATTCACAAACATGTATAAATCATGTGTGACTAAACAGCACAGAAACATCTGTTCAATGTCACCCATGTTGCACATGAAACTGGTGTCCCTATCATGTCCATACCCGTAACCGTATTCGTACAACATGTGTGACTACATTGTACCTATTTGAGAATCTACATACATTATACACTAATGTTACAACTTGTGAATACTTAAGCAAGGAAATTTATCAGGTTTCTTTATCATGTCAATCTGAGATGAACCACCTTTAAATTATTATTCACAATATCTCAATTCCACAAAACCATTGAGAGTCAAGAGGGAGAAGTTTGCCTTTATAACAATCACTCGAAGAGTTTCAGACTCAAGATCCCACATTTTTGTTGGACACCTCATAACTCTCAAGAAACTTGCCAACATCCAAAGAAGAATATAAGCTTGTTTACAAAATTGATCATTTGACGTCAATACTAGTTAATTGTGTATCAGATGACAGTAAGAAAACATCAAAATTGTATAGCAAAAAAATTTATCCATAAAATTCTAAAATAAAGACTAAGGAGGTTATAATATTAGTACTACAAGAATTGACGATTAGAGAAACAATTAGCCAAACATAATATGATGTCTGTGTTGACAAAAAGCTAACTTGATTAGGAGGATAATGCCTAAGTGGCTCTCTGATTGGCGTCGCCACTGGATCATACATAAACAAAAACATAATATGATGTCTGTGTTTGTGTGTCTCCCTCCAAAGATTTCAATTCACAACTGAACTTGTTTCAAACCTAGTTAAAAACCAAACATCCATTTCCCATATATTGTGTCAGAATCCCATATATATGTCTCAGGAACAACACTTACCAGAAAAAAAATGATGCATACCTCTTTTGATAGACAACACTTACCAAATAATATATCATATAATATGATGCATACCTCTTTTGATGACCTCTTTTTTTCATTTTTGGAAGGTGTCATATTAGGCATACTTGATGTCTGCAAGGTGGCCGAAAAAGTCTATGAAATAATATGCAAACATGTTGGATCAAACTATATATGTCAAAGAAATAAGTAGAGAAGATTTTACAATATATGTCTAACAAAGTAAGTGGATAGTATCAGTAAAATTAGGCTGAAGTAATCGTATGATTTCAAAAAACAAAATTCATTAATGTCACATATGATAAGAAACTTGTGTCCAATATTTACTTATCAACCCAATCCCCTTCACAACCTACTCTTTTGTAACACATATTATCATCATCCCCAGCATCAAATAATATATCAATATTCATCGATGCATTAGCAAAGGGATGATGTTCCATTGTTGTCCAGGTCTTCATCATCTTCTTTGTGCATATAGTCTTTTTGACCCATGGACAAAACAACAGACCATTGAGGATCAAGTTGGTCTTTTACAAAAAATACTTGCTTGGCCTGTGAAGCTAAAACAAAAGAATCTGATTTGTACCCAATTCGATTAAGGTCCACCAATGTGAAACCAAGTTCATCAACTTTAACACCCTTACTATCGACCCAGTCGTACTTAAATACTGTAATTTTGAAAGTGTGATAATCAAGCTCCCAGTCGTAGAAACACATGTCCCCTATTATAGGATTCTTATCTTTCAAACTTACAATCTGCATTGTCGTAGCTACAAGACTAACTCCACTATTTTGGGTAACTCAAGCGTTGTCACGACCCTTCATGTGATAGCGACAACCATTAATAACGTAGCCAGAACACTTAAGCACATGGTGGCTAGGCCCTTGTGCTATCCACTTTACAGTTTGTGAAATGTCTTCCCTTTTATTAAATTGACCGCCAACCTGCAAAGTTTCATATTTATTAAAAGCAAACTAAACATCTAAATAAGTTAGAATATAACTACAATAATATTGCTACAACTTCTACCTTCTCCTGTAACCATTGGAGAAATGTTTGATTGTGTTTGTCCTGCAACCACTTTTTATTTTTAAATTTAAGGGGATGTTATGATTGTAACCACTCCATATGCTCACTGTCAAGACATCATAACAAACTTAATCATACAATTTTCTAACAATTTTCATACAATGAATAAATAGAAAATTTATGATAAAGATGCTTACTCAATATAAGGTTGAATTTCATCTGTATTCTCCAAAACATATAAATGGGTTTGTTGCCATTCTTCACGATCAACTGCAGCAATGCGACCTCCAGACAAAGGATGGCCATCTTTAACGTTGCCCTTCCTTGCAAGTGGATTTCCTACTGCTTCAACATATGATAGATACTCGCTACAAAATTCTATTGCTTCTTCTGCAATGTAACATTCTGCAATGCATCCTTCGGGATGGTTATGATTGCGCACATAACCCTTCAAGTGTTTCATGCACCTTTCAAATGGATACATCCATGTCAGAAAAATAGGTCCACATATCCTGACTTGGACAACAAGATGAAGAGTTAAATGGACCATAATGTCAAAGAAAGACGGTGGAAAATACTTTTCCAACATGCATAATGTGACCACAAGATCATTTTGAATATCGTTTAGCTTATTCACATCCACCACTTTCTTACAAATTGTATTGAAGAAGAAGCAAAATCGAGTAATAGCAACTCTAACCGGCTTAGGAAAAATTGAACGGATTGCCAGGTAGTAGTTGTTGCATTCGTGCATGACAATCATGGGATTTCAGATCATAAAGTTTCAAATCTTGCATTGAGACAAGATTTCTGATATTAGAAGAGTAACCTTCAGGAACCTTTACGTCTACCAATGTTTGACAAAATATCTTCTTCTCATCCTTCGTCAATGTATAACAAGCACGCGGCAAATATGTTCGTTTCTTTTCAAAATCTGGTTTTAATTCAGTCCTTAGACCCTCATCCACAAGATCAAGACGAACATTGACTCCATCCTTTGTCTTTCCAGGAATGTTAAGCAATGGACCATATATGCTCTCACAAACATTTTTTTCGATGTGCACAACATCGAGTGTGTGGCAGATATGCAAGTGTTCCCAATAATCAAGTGTAAAGAAGATTGACTTCTTCTTCATCCATCTTCTTTCACCTAACTGTAATGCTTTGCACTTTGCATGTTTCTTTCCCCACGAGTTCAAAATTTCACCAACCTTGTCTAATATATCCTTTCCGCTCAATGGTGTTGGAGGATCGCCAAATTCCTGCTTACCATTGAAAACTTTCTTTTGAGTGCGATACAGATGATGTCGTGGGAGAAACCTCCTTGTACCAGTATACACATTTTTACCACTATGTTTCAACCTAGGCGCATAAGTATCTTTCCCGCATATGGGACAAGCATAATACCCCTTAGTAGTGCAACCAGACAGATTTCCATATGCAGAAAAATCGTTGATAGTCCACAAACAGTGAACATCCTTACACAAACAGTGAACATCCTTACACAAACAGTAAACATCCATAAAACCAACACCAACTATTAGGATTGTCAAGTATGAAATCAGTGTATACTGATACACCTACTGATACGTACCCAAAACCCTTACACATTCATAAAATCAACACCAACTATTAGGAAGATGGCAATTTCATAAAATCCTTACACAAACAGTGAACATCCATAAAACCAACACCAACTATTAAATCCTAACACAAAATCAATTCATGATGTTTTGAAATTAAAAATCAATCCATAAAACCAATACCAACTATTAAATTTTACACAAAATCAATCACAAAATCAATCCTTACACAAAATCAATCCATAAAACCAATCCTTACACAAAATCAATCCATAAAACCAACACCAATCCTTACACAAAATCAATCCATAAAACCAACACCAACTATTAAATCCTTACACAAAATCAATCACAAAATCATTATTCAAAATTCTTATACAAACAGTGAACATCCTGACACAAACAGTGAACATCCTTACACAAACAGTGAACATCCATAAAACCAACACCAACTATTAGGATTTTCAAGTATGAAATCAGTGTATACTGATACACCTACTTATACGTACCCAAAACTCTTACACATTCATAAAACCAACACCAACTATTAGGAAGATGGCAATTTCACAAAATCCTTACACAAACAGTGAACATCCATAAAACCAACACCAACTATTAAATCCTTACACAAAATCAATTCATGATGTTTTGAAATTAAAAATCAATCCATAAAACCAACACCAACTATTAAATCCTTACACAAAATCAATCACAAAATCAATCCTTACACAAAATCAATCCATAAAACCAATCCTTACACAAAATTAATCCATAAAACTAACAACAACTATTAAATCCTTACACAAAATCAATCCATAAAACCAACACCAACTATTAAATCCTTACACAAAATTAATCACAAAATCAATCCTTACACAAAATCAATCCATAAAACCAATCCTTACACAAAATTAATCCATAAAACCAACACCAGCTATTAAATCCTTACACAAAATCAATCCATAAAACCAACACTAACTATTAAATTCTTACACAAAATTAATCACAAAATCATTATTCAAAATCCTTACACAAACAGTGAACATCCTTACACAAACAGTGAACATCCATAAAACAAACACCAACTATTAGGATTGTCAAGTGTGAAATTAAAAATCACTATAGTTCTCTTCTTGGATAAAATAGTGAACATCCATATAATTTTTGACCACTAGTAGTTTACACATAACAGTTATTGAATTATACAAGTTTTGGTGGATGAATAAAAATGAAATTATGTTAATGCGTACATGTGCACATATCAATTCATAATGAAACCTTAAGTTTACGAACGAAGTTTATGAACGAAGTTTACGAACGAAGGGACTCATTTTGGCCTATCACAGAACATAACATCCAAAAACCCAATTCTCTATAATCAAACCCTAAGTTTACGAATGAAGTTACCACCAAAAAACCCTAACGTGAAGAACGAAAGAAGTTGGCACAAAAAACCTAGGCATAAAATTGAATTTCTGAGAGAGAAAATTAAAGGCATTATACCGCACGGTGAAGATTGAAGTTGCCGCATTGTGAAGAATGGTTGTTAAAGCCTAGGGTTTTCTCTAGAGCAATATCAAAGTGGAGGGGTTTTCTCCAGACCGGTTAGGTTTTCTCCAGTGCGATTTCTGAGACGGGGAGAGAGGGGTTTCTGAGGGGGGAGAGAGATGAGGGGTTTCTGAGAAGGGGAGAGACGAGGGTTCTGGGAGGGGAAAAGACGAGGGTTTCGGAGGGAAGAGGGAGACGAGGGTTTTCTGAGAGAGCGGGGGGAGAGAGAAGTCGAGAGTTTCGAAGAGAGCGGGGGGAGAAGTCGAGAGTTTGGTTCTTATGAGCCTTAAAAATTTTTGTGGAAGATCGTCATTAATTTTAAAGACTTTGAAATAATTACCATAATGGCAAATGAAAAAACCGCAGCAACTTTCTCGTATACTCAATAGTTAACGATTATTATCAAAACTTCAATATAAAAGATGCTCTTTCTTGACGGATCTCTCGAAACCGTCAACATACATGTTATAAATGAGCTAAAGTAACAAAAAAAGGCCATATCTTGACGTAAGCCTAAAACCGTCAAGATAAACCCTATTGTTGACGGTTTTCGACGACCGTCAACTTATAAACCGCCAAGAATCGTCATTTTTCTTGTAGTGGTTGATGACATGCTGATCTTGGGTACAGATCTAGCAAGTGTCACTGAGACAAAGAAGTTCCTCTCATCTAAGTTCAGCATGAAGGACTTAGGGGAAGCTGATGTTATCCTAGGGATAAAGATCATCCAGACGAAAACTGGAGCGGCATTGTCACAGTCTTGTTATATTGAGAAGATGCTCACATGCTATGCGTATCAAGATCTTCTAGGAATCGATATGCCTTATAGGTGTGACAAGAAGCTGAAGCCAAATCCAAGGAAAAGCGTCAGACAATTGGAGTATTCTCGCATCATCTGGAGTTTGATCTATACGACTACTGCCACAAGGCCTGACATAGCTTTTGTCGTGAGGATGCTGAGTTGGTTTACGAGTAATCTAGGTGTGGAGCACTGGAAAGCTGTAAAGAGGGTTATGAGATACCTCAAAAGGACTCAGAAGTATGTACTGCACTACTGCAAAGATCCAAAAGTTGTGGAAGGCTTCAGGATGCAAGTGGTGCTCAGAAGTAGAGAGTGAGAGGTTCATAGGAGGATATATTTTCTCCATGGGTGGAGCTACTATATCGTGGAAGTCAAAGAAGCAGACTATGTTGTCTCACTCTTCTATGGAGTCTACGTTCTATGCACTGGCGGCTGCAACGGATGAAGCAGAATGGCTTCGGAAGCTCATATATGATCTTCTAATGATTGGTGCACAGACACCGGCGGTACCGATATACTGCAACAACTAGTCGACTGCAACGATGGCATCGAATGACCTTTTCAATGGCAAGAAGAGGACTGTGCGTCTAAGGCACAGGGCGATAAATGATCTTATTAAAAAAGGAGTCACTGCCGTAGTAGATGTTCGAAGTCAGGAGAATTTGGTAGATCCGTTCACCAAAGGTCTCAAGCCTCAGCTGGTTGAAGACACAGCAAGTAAGATGGAATTGAAGACACTCTAATATTATATCTTTGTAATTATGCTATAAAGTTTTATGCTATTAGTTCAAAAAAAATCTACTAGGCATCTAACTTTTAGTTCAAGGAAGGACCATTGACTAGAAGAAAATCAGGAACAGGGGGCAAATCCTTTGGGATGTTGCGGAGTTATGAAACCAGAACCACTGTTGTCTACTGATTGTTCTTTACAAAGAACAAAGTCCTGTAGGAGGATGGCTTGGATGCCTTAATGAGTTCTCAGTATCTGGGATGTCTGGCGTGCTTTATAGGAAGCACGGGTAGCACAGCACTATAAAAAAGTGTAGTACTCTATGCTACAGTGGGGTGACACCACATGAGGTACCTTGTGAGGGTAAAGCCTCAACTTCGGGCTAAGTCACAGCGGCGTAGCACCGCACATAGGCAAGAAGGCCTAATACTGTATAATGAAGAGTGGTAGGCAGCACTACAAAGAGGCTGGGTCTCATGTTATAGTGGATGACACCACATGAGGCAGGGCCTCAACTTTGTAAGCCATGTCACAGCGGCGTAACACCGCAAGGAAGCGAAAGACTTCATGCTGGATAGTTTGGTACTACAAAGAGGATGGGTCTCATGCTACAGGTGGTATGATACCACATGATACAGGATCTCGACTTTTGGCCATGTCATAGCAGTGTAGCAGCGCAAGGAAGTAAAATGCTTCATGCCAAAGACTCTTTAAAAGAACTCACCTAGAGTGTATGAAAAAAGATATAGGTCGTCTCTTGAAGGAAATCTTGTAGACACCCAAGATACATACACCAAAACCAGGCTGGCACAAGGCCTTTAATATGTAACCAGAAGCGTAGTTGATGTCATTATGCGAGTGGAAAGAATTGTAGTTATGGTACAGAATTCAAGGCTTAGTCCATTCTTGTATCATGCTGTCATTTAACCCATACGAAAAGATTCAAGTCGTAGCGACATCTATCCTAATGCATGATGGACAGTCACTATGGGGAACGCTCAACCCATATATGGAGATATGTGGGGGATTGTTTGTATTTTTGCTTGTTGGTGTTTTGCTTTAGAAACTAGAAAGATAGTCCCACATTGAAAAAATCAAATGGATGATATCTCTATATAAAGCTTTGGTTGTGTTGAGAGATCAATGGAGAGGCACATGGGTGCCATATGGGAAAAATTTCCTAGTGGAAAAAAGGCTAAACCAACAAAGAAGCATTAATGCTTTTTGTCATGCTTATGAGATATATCCCTTATGGAGCTAAGCCTTAAAGGGGCTTAGCAACTCGGACTCCGACTTTGGCTCAATGGCGTAAAGTGGCATTTTGTTGGTGCACTTTGTACTTAGCATGTCAGCATCGACGCAAGGCACATTGCGTGCAGTTGATGCGCTCGTGCGCTCGTCTATACGCGAGTCGTAGCGCAGGTGCAGCAGGCGCACAGGTCCCGTGGGGCTGCGGTGCTGGGAGCGCAGATGATGTGGGTCTATAGCACACAGGTGCTGTAGGGCTGCGGCACTTGGCGTGCAGGTGATGCGGGGCTGCGGTGCTGGGTACTGGGCGTACAGTATCGTGGGCTACTGCGGGCTTCGCAGTTACGCGCTCAGGTTGACGGCCTGAGTGGCTATGGAGCGCAGGTAGCATTTGATGTGGCTGATTGGAAGATTTGAGCGGTTATGGAAATATTAAGCTAATTGATCAGATCCGATCTTTGTGAGATTTAAATTTAATTTATTCAAATATTTCCATTATTCGCTCCTATCTTTTCGCAATCAGTTACGGCTAGGAATAGAATTAGGGTTTCGATCCTTCTCTATAAATATACTCTTCGTGCCTTCATTGAGGACTTACGCTAAAATAAAGTTACGAAGAGAGAAGTGCTGCCACCGCTAATGATGTCCTAAGGAGTTCTTTGAGTTCGTAAAGGAGATGACAGCGAGCGTTCCAGAAGTTCTTTCAAACTTGCTGGTTCCTGGGAGCAGATCGCAATCGAACGAATCTTGCTTTGAGCAACGGTGATCATCATCACCCAAGCAAAGTCGTTGTATCAACTCCGGTTAAGAGCAATTATTCATATCATTGCATCAACTCCGGTTAAGAGTGATCATTCATCTCGTTGCATCAACTTCGGTTGAAATTGAGTATTCAGCTCTCTCTTAGGAGAACGAATTTTTCGTCTCTCTGGAAATAAGAGTTCGAGATTTTCATTTTCCATCAAAAGATCTATTTCGAAAATAACATATATATATATATACATATATATATATGTATATATATATATTTATATATATATATATATATATATTAAGAAAACCTTCTATTTTATGAAAGGCGGACCTTAAACCGCAGAACAAAACCGTATACAAGGGACAAAAATCCAAAGCCTATACATGTATACCATCAGAAGAAGGGGTGAGAGTGAGTCAATCGCCAGGGCTAATGGGGAGCAACGACCAGAATGCTCTCGAACTGTGGGAACACAGGGTTGTCCGCATCCGACATTGGCGAGCAACTTTTCGCAAGAGCTGATCTGCCGAGTATAGGAGACCTTCGAACCTCGCCTTATTGCGATTCTTCCAAATGACCCAAGTAGCGGCCGCTACGACGATCTGGTGGCCATGCAAGGCAGAACCCCAGGTAGCCAGTAGATCGTGGAAGCGTCCACCCTCCTGATCAATGCTGAAAAGATGGTTAAGGGTTGACCAAGTCCTGTTAGGCAGCGTCCCCTGGAGGAAGATGTGATCGATAGTCTCCATCTGGCGCTCAGAGCAACAGGAGCAAGCTGAAGCTAAGCTAATCCCGATGGTGTTGAGAATGTCGTCTGTCGGCAGTTTCTTCCTAATGACTCTCCAGACGAGGAAGGACCACTTCTTAGGGATGTAGGATTGCCAGTAGTGTGCTATGGAGAGGTACGACCGGCCGGTGCCTTGGATAGCGATCCTAGCCGACCTCACCGAGAATGCCCCAGACACCTCGAAAGTCCATCTCAGCGCGTCCGCCTCACCACAGATGCGTAACCCCCTATCGCGGATACCATCAGCCGCCTCGTTGCCGGACCACTCACGAATGTCCCAGTACCAGTCGTCGGTCGATGGGTTCCACAGGTCTCTGATTCTGCAATCTCTCGGGGTCTCCGTGAGATTCGGGATCATGCTGTCGCCAACCCATCTCTCGAGGAATGGGTGCGAGTCATCCTTTCCCAGCTGTAGTCTCATCGCAGGCTCGGCGAAGTTGCGGCCAATGAGGATGCGTCGCCAAGCCGCTGAGGATCTGCAGTTGGATATGGCCATGGAGGGGTGGATGTGTTTGAAGTATCTGGCTTTCAAAAATTTGCTCCATAAGTTGTTGCTCGTTCATAGTTTCCACCACAGTTTCATCGAGAACGCTTTAACAATGTGAGTGAGTTTGGTGAATCCCAATCCCCCCTCGCCGGTCGGGTGAGCCATAGAGTCCCAGCTAGCCCAGTGGTGCTTATCCTGGCCGTTGCTATGCCCCTAGAAGAAATTGCAAAAGATCTGTTCGATCGAAGAAAGAACCTTAATGGACGGCGAGCATGCCGCCAGAATGTGGATGGGGATAGAGGATAACACGTGATTGATGAGGATCATCTTGCCACCTGGGGAAAGGGTGGCATTGTGCCACCCTTCCAGTTTCTTCCTGATTCTAGTGATTAAGTCCTTGAAAATGTCGACGTTGTATCTCCCGTACACTAACGGGCATCCGAGATAGTTGAACGGGGGCTTAGCAACTGAAAAGGATGTTAGGTTTGATAGTTTGTTGGCGTGATCACGAGTGGTGTTGTGGTGAGCGTAGATATCGCTTTTGGAATGATTGATTTTCTGGCCGGAGCATCTAGAGTATCTCTTCAGAGTATTGTGAACCACCGCCACCGCGCCTTCATCCCCAGAGGAGAAGATTAGAAGGTCGTCAGTGAAAGCCAGATGGGTGATGATAGGACAGCTAATGGATGTGTGATAGTGTTGGAAGTTAGGGATGTTGACCATATTGTTAAGGTTCCTACTCAGAGCGTCAGCTGCAATGATGAAGACTGTGGAGGATAGTGGGTCGCCTTGTCTCACCCTGCGTTGGGATTTAAAAAATCTCTCAGTGCGTCCATTGATGACCGTGGAGAACCAAGAGTTGCTGATGGATCTCCAGATGATATTTGTCCAAGTTTTCGAATATCCGAAAGCTCTAAAGACCCAGATCATTAATTGCCAGTCCAGTCTGTCATAGGCTTTCTCCATGTCGATTTTGATGACAATATTACCTCTCCTCACCGGAAATTTCATGCAGGTGATTAACTCTTGGGCCAGCATAATATTGTCCTGGATGTTCCTCCCGCGAACAAACCCGCTTTGCTCCTCCGAGATAATTTTAGGAAGAATACCAGCCATTTTGGTCGCAATGACCTTGGATATGATCTTGTTGGTGAAGTTACAAAGACTGATCGGACGAAAGTCACGGAAGGACTCCGGGTTGTCTTTTTAGGAATAAGAATCAGGTTGGCACTAGACATAGCTTTAGGGTATGTGGTGCCTTCGAAGAAGGCTATCGCCGCTTCAGTGATGTCTTCCTTGATAATGTCCCAGCATGTGCGGAAAAATACCCCCGAAAACCCGTCCGGTCCTGGCATACTGTGCTCGTTCAGAGCCCACACTGCATCTCTAACTTTCTGAACAGAGGGAGGTTGATTCAACTGGCGTTGTCGGTGTCGTTAATGAGGAGAGGATTTGGTCAAGGAATGAACTATCTTTGTGGACAGTCTCTTTGGCGAATAGTTTGGAGTAGAAATCCGTAGCTTCCTCATGGATGCTCTTTTGGTCGGTGATAATGTTCCCATTGTCGTCTGCTATCCTGTGAATAGATAGCTTCTGTCTGCGCCCGAACACGTAGGCATGAAAGTACTTTAAGTTTTTGTCCCCCTCGCTGTCCCATTTCAAGCTCGCTTTCTGTTTCCAGAAATCGATTTCAACTTTGATCCTGAATTTAAGCATAGCCTTGGTGAGGCCTAGGGCTCTCCTGGCCTCTGATGAGCGATCCGTGACGACCAGGGCTTCGGCGCGGGTGACGTCGTCCTCGGCGATGCGGACGGCTTGAAAGATATCTTCGTAGGCCATCTTGCTCCAGGCGGACAATGCTTTCCTGGTGGCCTTAATCTTGTTGGTCACCCGAATTAGGGGGTTAGGGGAGTCCTCGCGGTTCCATGCTTCCGCAACAATATCCAGAAACTGGGGATGCCCGGTCCAGAGGTCGAGAAATTGGAAGTTCTTTTTGGGAGAATTAGTCTTATTTTTTATCTCGATCAACAGGGGAGCGTGGTCTGATTCTGTAGAATTGAGGTGGGACAGATTGGTGGAGATCCCCATTCCGTGCCAGAAGGTGTTCGTGAGGGCTCTGTCTAGCCTAGAGTATTGCCGACGGTCGCCATTCTGCATGTTGCACCAGGTGAATGCGTTACCTGTGAACTGGAGAGTAGTTAAGTGGGCGTTGAAGATGAAGTTGTTGAAGTTAAGCATGGCCGGGACGGGAGGGGGCCGGCCTCCAGTTTTCTCGGCACTGCAGGTAATCGTGTTGAAGTCTCCTATGCAAAGCCAAGGGGAGTTGGTGTGGAGATAATGGATGTCAAGGAGGTTGTCCCAGAGTTGTTTCCTCTCCGCAACATCACAGCTGCCATAGACCGCTGAAAGGATGGCGCGAGTGGGGAGTCTTGGGTGATCGAGCCAACAAGAGATGGCTTGCCCGGAGTCGTGGATGACTCCTAATTTAATGTCATTCGTGCAGAGGATCCAAATATCATGTCTGTCAGCTATGGCCGAAGGAAGGCCCAGTTGAGTACTCTATATCCGGAAGATCGAAGTCTGGGACGAGAGGCGACGAGGATGACGCCTGGTCTGGACGAAGCTTGGCTGCGAAGGTCGGCTGGGAGGGGGGGCTGGAGAAGGGACCAGGGGTGAGCTGCCGGAAGGTGGGAGAGCAGACGAGGAGGGAATGTGGTCGGGGCGGAAGGTGTTGACTGCTGAGGCTGCCAGGGGGAAGCACTCTGGTAGGGACGCAGAGGATGGCACCACAGACGGTCCAACAGCAACTAGCAGAGGGGGCAAATAAGCAACCGGGGCTTCCCTAGCTGGATCTTCTGGATCGGATGAGAGATCCGGGAGTCCTCTCGCTGACTCCAATGAGGCGGTGAGAGGGATAAAAGAAGGAGCAGCAGGGAAGTCGGGAGCGTCTGCTGAAGAAGTGGGGATCACAGGAGGGAGGCCAAGGGTCACAAAGGGGGAGCCCGGGGTCGGAACTCCAGTGGTTTGAGGATTGGAGATAGTGAGTTCAGGGGAGAGTTGAATCGAAAGGGGGAGGGGGGAGGTGGCGAAAGGCGCCGAAGGTGGACAGGGATGGGATCGGTGTAGGGGAATGGGGCGATGAGCGCAGTGAAAGGGGTGGGGTGAGGATTGGCGTAGAGGGATTGCTGAAGCTAGGCCGACGGGAGAGGGGGTGGATCCTCCCAAGGGAGCAGGGCACAAAAGTTTCGTTGAAGGAACTGGTCCGCCTGACTGGGAGAATGCAGCTCCAGGCTCACAACATCCAATGGAGGAATGGGGAGCGTAAAAATCTTCAATGGTGCGGGTCCTCCTAGAGGGGTGAACGTAAATGCCTCGGGAAGTTCCAGGCTCAAGAAAATCAATGATGGGGGTGGGCCCCCCATAGTGCATGGAAGAGTCAAACGTTGCAGAGGGATAAACGTTGGTGGAGGGGGCCCCCACCATTGGGCGTGGAAGCATAGTAGGGATAGTACGCATTAGCTGCAGCTGGAAATACGCTGGTGGAGGGGGCCCCACCAATGGGCGCGGAAGCATTGAACGCAGCTGTATCCTGATATGCGGTGGTAGGAGGGCTCCACCATAGGGCATGGAAGCAATGGAGGAGGAATACGCTGAAGCATAGGGAGCGTAAACAGCGGGGGACCGCTGATCCACCGATTGGTGGGATCTGGGAGCGTAAAATCCAGGGAACGACTGTTCTCCGGTAGGCTGGGACCCACCAGCATAAACGTTGGGAAGGTAGTACGCGTTGCCATAAGCAGCGTAAAAAATCAGAATTATGCGCAGTCGAGCGCGCGTAAAATCCGGGACAACCTCGAGGTGGGCACCTAGAGCGGCGTACCCGAGGTGTCTGTCGATGGGATGCCTTAAACCTGCACCGCATGGAGGCACCCCACCAGATGGGTCAGAAGGCCCATTCGAATTTCGAAAGAGGGCGGGGAAGTGGGAGGGTTGATGCTGGTGGCTGAGCGCCGCGGCTCGTCCGGCCCAGGGGGCACGGGCCGATAGCTGGTATGCACGGCAGGCGGCGGACGAGGTGGGTGGGCAGACCAAGACGGGGGTTGGGGCAAGCTGCTGACTGACCGGGGATCACCGGCCTCCGAGTCCGGGACGCCGGAAGGGGGAGAATGGCCGAGCAGTGGAGAAGAGGCGGGCTGCTGAGAAAACAGTGGAAGGGGGCACGAAGCAGCGGAAGGGGGCTGGCCCACCAGGGCGAGGGCATCGGCCGGCCATGGCGGCGGCATCGCGCGTCGGCGGGGGGCCGCCGGGAACCCGGCGGGAGAGAGCGGGGGAGTTCCTAGAAACTCCCCAAAGGGAGAGGGGGACGAAGACACAGAGGGCTCATCCTTCTATTATTATCTCTCGATATATATATATATATATATATATTAAAATGATGGGTAATTGTGGCGAACTCGCCTCCACTGGGGCTCGAACAACAGACCACTTGGGCCGCATGCTTCTCTTTTAACCACCAGGCTAGAAGTCATTTGCATATATATATATATATATATATATATATATATATATATATATATATATATATATATATATATATATATATATATATATATATATATATATATATATATATAGAGAGAGAGAGGAGAATGACCCTCTAGCCTAGTGGTAGTAGTGAGGCATGCGGCCCGGGTGGTCAGGAGATCGATTTCCCGTGGAGCAGTCGCTACAATTACCTTCTTTCTGTTAGTAGAATTCTCAAACTTTGTATTTAGACTCTGAAATTAAAATAAATAAAATGATACCGAGGCTTGAACTTGGTTCAATGTTCTTAAGACAATATTCGCCCCGCACTGGTGCTTACGGTTTAATGGCGATTAGTCTCCCAGGATACAACGGTTCTTTCCTTCGGTAGCAGCACTTCTGTCACGCCCCAGAACCAGAATACTGGAGAGCGGGGACAGACATAGCCAGCTACGTATAACGGAATGGAATCTATACCGCTATACGGTCACGGCTGTCTAGATATGTGAGGGTTTCACTACAATCCATCAGTCTCTTAAGGTCATAAAATAGCCTATTGTCTCAATCTCAGCCAACTAATAATAGTTACAAGATGTCAGACCACCAAATACACAATAGTAAGGCGTCCCATACATTATATATTCGAAATGATCATGAAGCTAGTCGTTACAAAATGTGAGGACTAGCAAGAGTTCAGTCATACATGATCAACCCCCGGGGTTTGTCAATCATGTTACAGCCCGTAGGCAGACAGTAAGTAAGTACAATCGAGCTAACACTTGCTCGTCGGCTAAACGCCTCAAAAGAATAATTTACAATATTACAGTGGGAGAATAAAAGAAACCCACTCGATGCCCTGGTTACGCCTGGTGACCACCATCGGGCTGGAAAGCAGGGAGATCCTTTGGTGCTGCTCCGGTATCTAGCCATACAAAACCAGCTGGGTCAGACCCCAGAAAGAGCAAGTGCCACAAAGGAAGCTTCACTTAGGAACTAAAACCAGCAATCAGCATAAGAGTATAAATAAAAGTAAGAACTGGAAATAAAGAAAATACATCAGGATGATATACGACGAGATAATCATGGAACTATTCAGATAACCAGGTTACAACCCGTAAACCAAACAAGGACCGGGGTTGTAACCCTTTGTCTGAACAGAACTTGGAATTCTCACCATTTATCAGTAAAATAAATATAAGCATTCTGGTCATGCAGTAGTCTGGAACAGGATCAGGACAAGGCTAGACAGGTTAGACTCCATCCAATCACTTCACGGCCAAGCAAGAACTACGGCTTGATACTTTAACTAACTAGGGTTATCACAGGCCTAATTACTAGCAAGATACAGTGAGATTACTCCACAGCCACAAGCCCTGCAGACCATCCAGGTTACCCAGGTCAAAATTAGGGGTTGAATTCAGGAGGGTACACCGTCCAGGAAATGCATGTACCCTTAAGTAGCTTGAAAGGTGCAACACATGACAGTGTGCTGGAAATGTGCCCTACTCGACGGCAGGCTACAGATCCCAGGCGCGCCCAGGTAACGGGATTGCCTGTAGCTAGAAAATCTCTTCATGACTAATGTGTTAATCTAGTTATTAACCTTAGTCCATTTCAATAGGTACTCCTGACCGTGGTACTCAGGAGCTCCCTCCCTAGACATGATGCAAGACAGGACTGCTTTATTTGTACAAGCACAATTGCCCACGGTGTCCATGTAATTTATACAGGTCATGTCATATCAGGTAGCCGTCGCAACAGCTTCTCAAGATATATCATGTCAGGTTATCATGTCAAGTGTACTTGTCAGGAGTATGCCACGGCGGGCCACTATCATGTCATGTCAGGTTTTTTTGTCAAGAGTGCACCACTACGGGTCACTATCAGGTCATGCCAGGTATCATTTCCAAACATATTAAACAAATCCATGATTATCAAGTTCACGACAAAAGGCGTAAGGATATAAAACGGACGTAAAATGTCTAATAAAATATCAATATTCAGGGCTATAGAAGAGCCATGCGGCTAAGGCATATGCGGCCAAGAATGATCACATACGGCTGGAAGAGAACAGCCCATGCGGCTGAATGGATACGGGTTCATGCGGCCCAAAATCCGAGTTCATGCGGCTCGGAAAGGTCGGTCTCAAGGCAGTACGGGCGTGCGGCGCATGCGGCTGCAGGAGCTTATGGAGGGGTCTCATACGGCTGAAGGGAATCAGGGTCTGTGCGGGTCGGGATCAGTCAGTCATACGGCTGAGAGGACTCGGGTCCTTATGCGGCAGTGGAAGACTGCAGTCTATGCGGCTCACGAGTATTGGAGTTCATGCGGCTCGGATGGGCGAAAGTCCCATGCGGCAGCGGGGAGCAATGCCTATGCGGCTGGGAGCAAAGGTGCATATGCGGTTCGGGAAGAAGGGCCCCATGCGGCTGAAGTATAAGAGCCTCATATGGCCGAACTAAATACTTGCCGCATGAACTTGTCATGCGGTCAAGTCCAGTTGATAGTGCATGCGGTTTCGAAGCTGACTTGCCGCATGAATATTCATGCGGTCAAGTGCTATCATGCGGCTCGGAACTGTGCTTCTTCTCCAAATTTCCGAGAAGAAGTACACCATAAGCCATGGCTTCCAAGCTGCATAACTCTACCATCCGGAGCCCAAATCCGAACTTCCATAGGTCAAAATGGGGTAGAACGAAATTCTCTACAACATGGAACCATCAAAACACCGAAAAACAAGATTAAGTAGATCAAAACCCAAAAAATCTGAAAATAAAGTAAACTTAGATCTAGAAGAATCTAGCTATGGAAAGTGAAAATGCCAAGTTCTAAAGTAAGTTAAAATACTGTAAAGAAGAGAATGAAGCAATAAAATTAGAGTTCCTCTATGAAGCAAGTTGCACTTGCCTAGACCTCTCTCTTCTCTCTCTGGTAGGTAAGAAGTAATGAGGAAGAAGAAGATGAGATTAATGAAGAGAGAGAGAAAAGAATGGGCTAATAAATACAAATGGTGGTGGTAGGTAGGGGGTTCATCCAAGGGTTCATCATGAACCCAAGCAAAACCAAGCCAGGCCGAACCAACCAACCCAAACCAGGAATAGACCAAGCCAAAAAGGAAATACCAAGCCAGGAAATCATGCAATAAAATACGTACACGTATTCCAAGAATACGTGATACGAACCACAGGCATTACAACTCTACCCATCTTAAAAGAATTTCGTCCTCAAAATTTAATCAAGAGGCTAGAGGAGCAATGACAAGCTACATTAATCATATGCAAGCTATAACTAGGCAGACAATCACTCATTCAAGCAAGGAATCGAAGGCATGAGGCATAAGAAAGACATTATACCTCACGAGTCAAACAAGTCGGGATATCGCGATCGGATATCATCCTCACGCTCCCACGTTTGACTCTCCCAAGGAGCGATGAACTCAAGCAAACACGAACTAAACTAATAGTCTTGCGCTTGAGGTCTCCATCTTTGGTCAAACATGGACACGGGCCTATCCTCATACGAAAAGGTTGGTACCAATAACCAGTTTCGAATGACCCAGGATATGGCTCGGGTCCGGAATGTACCGTTGTAATTAGGATACATGAAATACGTCATGCGTCCCGCATAATGACGGTGGAAAAGCAAGATGAGAGGACACATATACCTCTCGGCCGATTCTGAACCTGAGCCTGGGCTAAGGCAAACTGCCGCGGGTTCTGTTGCTGGAAAGTCTGGGCCTGAGTCGGCAAGGGCCTCGGGAACGGGAACTGCTGTTACTGGTGAACTGGAGCTGGTGCTGGTCCCATAACCGAAGGACTAGATACTGTCGATGCTGAATTAACTCTGAATGGGCAGGACCCCACCCTATGGTCCGGTGCTCCACATAATAAACACAATTTCAATGCCTTGCAACACTCTGCTACCACGTGTCCAGGCTTCCCACAATAAGAACATCCCACGACGGAAGACTGCGCTTGCTTCTGTTTCTGCTGAGAGTACGTCGGGGTTGAGTGCTGAACCGACGTCACTGAGGCCGCTCGCCTCGGAGCTTCGATAGTCAAAGCCCTGGCTGCCGGGGCTGGGGCTGAAGACTGATTCATTTGACTATGGGACCGCTTCCGACCTCCGGTCCTGTCCACTATTCCCTGGGAGGTATACTCGTGCCTCCTCGCTGCTCGCAACACCGCATCATAGGTCTGATGCTCGAACTGTTCTACTGCCAATATAATCTCCAAGTGAAGTCCCTGCTGGAACCTCTGCGCCCTGTCAAACTCGGTTGCCACAAGGTGGGAGCAAACCGACTGAGTCTGGAAAACTCGGCCGCATAACCGTCGACCGTCCTCCCCATCTGCTTAAGATTACTGAACCTGGTCTGTAAGTCATATCGAGCCACTACATCATAATACTTGATCTGGAACTTCTCGCTGAACACTGCCCAGGAGACAGGTGTTGTCAATCCCACCGTTTGTGCGGCCCACCAACTGCGGGCTAGATCCAATAACTGTAGGCACACCACAGCCACCTTCTCGTCTTCTAGAATCTTCGCGGCTTCGAGAATCACCTCTATATCTTATAGCCAAGCATCGGCAGCAATGGCATCCTCGCTGCCATCGAAGAAGGGAGGGTTCAGGCGCTTGAAACTGTTGACCGTACTGTTCCCTCGGGGACCACTTCTACTCAGAGCATCTTGTACTACTTGGTGCAGGGCATCTTCCTGACGGTCTTGGGACGCAAGCAACTCACGGATGAGTCCTACCAATCCTCCATCCTCTGACCCTGCTGGCTGGACGAGCTGAACTGGCGGTACTGGTTCTCCAGGAGGTACGGCTCGGGAGGCTGCTGCTGAGTGCTGGGCATGATCTTCTGGTTGCTGCTGGTCCACGGGAGGTGCTCCGCCTTGCTGGTCGGTAGGACCACGAACAATGCCGCTGAAGAAGACGACATAGGGAACAATAAGAAAAGACCAGGATAGACCAATGATTACAAGCACATGATCAGGACAAGAATCCAGGGATTCAGAAGATATGAGCAGAGATCAAAGGCGGATACTGATTGAGACATCTATTCGGTAAACCCTCATATATCTTGATTTACAAGACCTGTATGGGCCACCACTTAAACCATGTCACGCCCCAGAACCAGAATACTGGAGAGCGGGGGCAGACATAGCCAGCTACGTATAACGGAATGGAATCTATACCGCTATACGGTCACGGCTGTCTAGATATGTGAGGGTTTCACTACAATCCATCAGTCTCTTAAGGTCATAAAATAGCCTATTGTCTCAATCTCAGCCAACTAATAATAGCTACAAGATGTCAGACCACCAAATACACAATAGTAAGGCGTCCCATACATTATATATTCGAAATGATCATGAAGCTAGTCGTTACAAAATGTGAGGACTAGCAAGAGTTTAGTCATACATGATCAACCCCCGGGGCTTGTCAATCATGTTACAGCCCGTAGGCAGACAGTAAGTAAGTACAATCGAGCTAACACTTGCTCGTCGGCTAAACGCCTCAAAAAAATAATTTATAATATTACAATGGAAGAACAAAAGAAACCCACTCGATGCCCTGGTTACGCCTGGTGACTACCATCGGGCTGGAAAGCAGGAAGATCCTTTGGTGCTGCTCCGGTATCTGGCCATACAAAACCAGCTGGGTCAGACCCCAGAAAGAGCAAGTGCCACAAAGGAAGCTTCATTTAGGAACTAAAACCAGCAATCAGCATAAGATTATAAATAAAAGTAAGAACTGAAAATAAAGAAAATACGTCAGGATGATATACGACGAGATAACCATGGAACTATTCAGATAACCAGGTTACAACCCATAAACCAAACAAGGACCGGGGTTGTAACCCTTCGTCTGAACAGAACTTGGAATTCTCACCATTTATCGATAAAATAAATACAAGCATTCTGGTCATACAGTAGTATGGAACAGGATCAGGACAAGGCTAGACAGGTTAGACTCCATCCAATCACTTCACGGCCAAGCAAGAACTACGGCTTGATACTTTAACTAACTAGGGTTATCACAGGCCTAATTACTAGCAAGATGCAGTGAGATTACTCCACAGCCACAAGCCCTGCAGACCATCCAGGTTACCCAGGTCAAAATTAGGGGTTGAATTCAGGAGGGTACACCGTCCAGGAAACGCATGTACCCTTAAGTAGCTTGAAAGGTGCAACACATGACAGTGTGCTGGAAATGTGCCCTACTCGACGGCAGGATACAGATCCCAGGCGCGCCCAGGTAACGGGATTGCCTGTAGCTGGGAAGTCTCTTCATGACTAATGTGTTAATCTAGTTATTAACCTTAGTCCATTTCAATAGGTACTCCTGACCGTGGTACTCAGGAGCTCCCTTCCTAGACATGATGCAAGACAGGACTGGTTTATTTGTACAAGCACAATCGCCCACGGTGTCCATGTAATTTATACAGGTCATGTCATGTCAGGTAGCCGTCGCAACAGCTTCTCAAGATATATCATGTCAGGTTATCATGTCAAGTGTACTTGTCAGGAGTATGCCACGGCGGGCCACTATCATGTCATGTCAGGTTTTTTTGTCAAGAGTGCACCACTACGGGTCACTGTCAGGTCATGCCAGGTATCATTTCCAAACATATTAAACAAATCCATGATTATCAAGTTCACGACAAAAGGCGTAAGGATATAAAACGGACGTAAAATGTCTAATAAAATATCAATATTCAGGGCTATAGAAGAGCCATGCGGCTAAGGCATATGCGGCCAAGAATGATCATATGCGGCTGGAAGAGAACAGCCCATGCGGTTGAATGGATACGGGTTCATGCGGTCCAAAATCCGAGTTCATGCGGCTCGGAAAGGTCGGTCTCAAGGCAGTACGGGCGTGCGGCGCATGCGGCTGCAGGAGCTTATGGAGGGGTCTCATACGGCTGAAGGGAATCAGGGTCTATGCAGGTCGGGATCAGTCAGTCATGCGGCTGAGAGGACTCGGGTCCTTATGCGGCAGCGGGAGACTGCGGTCTATGCGGCTCGCGAGTATTGGAGTTCATGCGGCTCGGATGGGCGAAAGACCCATGCGGCAGCGGGAAGCAATGCCTATGCGGCTGGGAGCAAAGGTGCATATGTGGTTCAGGAAGAAGGGCCCCATGCGGCTGAAGCACAAGAGCCTCATGCGGTCGAACTAAATACTTGCCGCATGAACTTGTCATGCGGTCAAGTCCAGTTGATAGTGCATGCGGTTTCGAAGCTGACTTGCCGCATGAATATTCATGCGGTCAAGTGCTATCATGAGGCTCGAAACTGTGCTTCTTCTCCAAATTTCCGAGAAGAAGTACACCATAAGCCATGGCTTCCAAGCTGCATAACTCTACCATCCGGAGCCCAAATCCGAACTTCCATAGGTCAAAATGGGGTAGAACGAAATTCTCTACAACATGGAACCATCAAAATACAGAAATAACAAGATTAAGTAGATCAAAATCCAAGAAATCCAAAAATAAAGTAAACTTAGATCTAGAAGAATCTAGCCATGGAAAGTGAAAATGCCAAGTTCTAAAGTAAGTTAAAATACTGTAAGGAAGAGAATGAAGCAATAAAATTAGAGTTCCTCCATGAAGCAAGTTGCACTTGCCTAGACCTCTCTCTTCTCTCTCTGGTAGGTAAGAAGTAATGAGGAAGAAGAAGATGAGATTAATGAAGAGAGAGAGAGAAAAGAATGGGCTAATAAATACAAATGGTGGTGGTAGGTAGAGGGTTCATCCAAGGGTTCATCATGAACCCAAGCAAAACCAAGCCAGGCCGAACCAACCAACCCAAACCAGGAATAGACCAAGCCAAAAAGGAAATGCCAAGCCTGGAAATCATGCAATAAAATACGTACACGTATTCCAAGAATACGTGATACGAACCACAGGCATTACAACTTCACACCGTAGGAACTCGTCGAAGCAACGTTGGTTATCTCTCTCTCTTAGACTAACTAATGCAATATGGATGAATTGAATGAATGCTTGAATGCTCCAAACACATGGGTATTTATAGAAATAAAGAGACACGATGGAAAGGGCAAACCTTTCCAATAAATAGATTCGTACACCTTTTCATAGATTCGTTGATAGAAAAAATTGATATTATTATTATAACAAATATACATTCACATTTTCCAACACTTTCAAATATATATATGGAAAACACTATCTGGCCCGCAAGCGGGCCAAACCCCATGCCAGGTGGCCAAAGCCCATTGTGCCCCCCCCCCCCCCCCCCCGGCACTAGTTGACCTGTCAATGGTGTGGAGCCACCTGGTGGCGGGCTAGCCCGCAAGCAGGCCAGCTAGTAGCTATATATATATATATATATTTTTTTTTTTTTTTTTTTTTAGCTATATATATATATATATATATATATATATATATATATATATATATATATATATATGAATGATCAACATCTCCTCACTTTTGCATCCTCCAAGCATTTCCATGATAACAACCATTAGATCTTGTTTTAAGTCAACTAATCTTAATCGTTGATTTTTCAATGGTTAAGATTAGATGACTTAAACAAGATCCAATGGATGTGAAAGGAGGGATTGTTAGGGGATACAAAAGTGAGGGAATGTGGATCCTTCCTTATATATATATATATATATATATATATATATATATATATATATATATATATATATATATATGGAAGCGGATCAAAAGCCCCCCTTAGAAAGCCCCCTAAAAACTTCCTCACTCTAATTCGTAATTTAATGTTAATATTAATGTTAATATTAAGTTTAATGTTAATATTAATGTTAATATTAACATTAAATACTAAAATTAACATTAATTTTAAAATTAAAATTAATATTAACATTAACATTAACATTAATATTAACATTAACATTAATATAAAAATAAAAAATATTAATATTAATATTAACATTAATATTAACATTAATATTACGGATTAGAGTGAGGGGGGTTTTTAGGAGGTTTTCTAAGGGGGACTTTTGATCCGCTCCATATATATATATATATATATATATATATATATATATATATATATATATATATATATATATATATATATATATATATATATCCGCTCCCTATATATATATATATATATATATATATATATATATATATATATATATATATCCGCTCCCTATATATATATTTTTTTTATCCGCTCCCTATATATATATATATATATATATATATATATATATATATATATATATATATATATATATATATATATATATATATTCCTTAGAAAACCTCCTAAAAACTCCCCTCACTCTAATTCGTAATTTAATGTTAATATTAATGTTAATATTAATTTTAATATTAAGTTTAATGTTAATATTAACATTAAATACTAAAATTAACATTAAATTTAACATTAAAATTAATATTAACATTAACATTAATATTAACATTAACATTAATATAAAAATAAAAATAAATTAATATTAACATTAACATTAGTATTAATATTAACATTAATATTAACATTAATATTAACATCAACATTAATATTAACATTAATATTACGGATTAGAGTGAGGGGGGTTTTTAGGGAATTTTCTAAGGGGGGCTTTTGATCCGCTCCCATATAAATATATATATATATATATATATATATATATATATATATATATATATATATATATATATATATATATATATATAAAAGAATATATATATATATATAAAAGAAAAAAATAATATATATATATATATATATATATATATATATATATATATATATATATATATATATATATATATATATATATATATATATTTGGAACCAGGTAAATTGTTTCTAGAATCGCTCCCACTGGAATTCGAACTCCTGACCACTCGGATATATATATATATATATATATAGAGAGAGAGAGAGAGAGAGAGAGAGAGTGTGTGTGTGTGTGTGTGTGTAAAGTTGGGCCATCTGTTCCTTTTCTGTTGCAATTCAGATTAAAAAATCATAATAATCTGATAAATATTATGCAATTATATATGTATAAGTAATAAAATTAAGCTATGATCTAGAATAGAAATCGAGGTTACGAGTCAATCAATATTCACATTTTTTTTGGTGTTGGTTAGTTGTAGCCCTAATCATGATATTGATGTTTCACCATTCGGTTGCGGGAAGGAGTATCATCTAATCAAAATCAACACAAGTTGTTGACATTAATAGAAGCGATTAATAAGGGTCAACAGTAGGGTTTTGTAATTAATTGAACTATGTGTAACTACTGCCACTAATAAAATGAAGTTAGTTGGTTAGTTCAAATGAGCACACGCTAAGCCTAAAAGAAATTCCTTTGTGTGTACAAAGAGAGGAGAGGAAAAGAGAGTTGAGTAAAAACAATCATTTTTTATAGGGGCACTAGGCAAAGACTAAGAGCTGTCTCAAAGCTCACACAACATATGTCCCATGTGAGTTAGATGGGAGTGTCTTCCAAGCTCACCGGTCTCTCACTCAACATACATATAAGGTCAGGGTGTCAATCGGCCGGCCGGCCCGCAATGCGGTTCTGTAACATTTGATCGGACCGGTCCTGATCAAATCAATGGGTCAATTCGGTCCGACCCATAAGGAACGTGAGTTTGGGGTGGGGCTGCATTCGCGACCCAATAGACCAGTCCGGTCCACTCGCAAACCCAAACTGAATCGGGTTGACACAAAAATTTGGCCGAACTAGCCCGGCCCGGCCCGGTCGGTGAGAAGGTTAGGTACCGGTCCCCCAACTCCCCCTCTCCTCTCCCGCAGGTCCCACTGTTGTCACGTCCCGGTTCCGTAAAACTGGTCATCCTCGCTAGAACGTGATGTCGCACGATGTCTAGGATGCGCTCGCGCAATGTGAATACCTGAAACGACCGATTAGAAGTTAGGTGACGGAGTCACACAAAAGTCCGCAGCAGAAGAAAATTTGAACAACACAAATACAAGGAAACAAAATCACATCTTTATTGATAATGCAGTAGCATTA
>JANAVB010022397.1:4491138-4648282 GCA_029216955.1 Iris pallida | reverse complement strand
CACGTACCTTACGACATGGGCATTTTAGCCTGCATGCGCAGTGCATCCGCGCGCCGCACGTCCGTGCGATTTTCTGCCACGCGCCGTGCTTGCGTGCACCTTGTGTGTGGATATTTTTTCCCGCACGTAGCGCATCTCGCATGCCGTGCGCTCGTACGATTTTCTGTCGTACGCCCGCGTGCCGTGCTTGCGTGCACCTTGCGTCATGGGTATTTGCCCGCACATGCAATGCATCTCGTATGTTGTGCTTGTGCGCACCTTACACCGTGGGCAGTTTTGCTCGCACACGCAGTGCATTTTGTGTACAGTGTGCAGACTGCATGCCGTGCATGCGCGCTCCATGCATCGTGGACAATTTTGCTTGCGCACACAGTGCGCCCGTGTGCAGATCACCCTAAATGACTGTTTTTGTCCGTTTGATCTATTTTGTAGCTAAAATCTTGTAAAACTGAAAACATAAAAGTTGTAGATATTTGTTTTGGCTTCAAGAATCTTCATGTCTCACTTTAATTGGATGACCTTGACTTCCTATCCTGACCTTAGTGTGCTATGAATGTCTGAGACTTGTGTGTCCTATGTGACTTCTATGTCACGAGGGGTCCATGTGACTTCCTGACTTGACCATGTTCCCAACTTGATTACCTGTATACGTGCTGGTACCTTTCCTGAGTGCGTATTGAGATACAATATTAGTGTGCACCGTGGTGCTATTAGTGAGTGCACTGAGGTGTGACTCTGCGTGCTAAGTGATCATTCCTGTTATATGTCAATACATGCATACTTTCCAACACAGTCATGGTAATTGGTCAGTAATAGTGTCGTAGTATATTGATTGTTGTTTGATGTATTACACTAAGCATGGATCTATATTTGGTACTCCTTGAGCCGATGTTGATTCATACTTAGGGTACACGTACTATGGTACGACATATAGGAGGATGACCATGTGACCACGACATGTAATTCCAAGATCAAGATAGGGTTAATCTAGGCAACTTAAATTGGTAGAAGCATTGGGAGGGAATAGAATCTCGAGATCGTACGTCACCAGTCATCCCAGGTCCTGTCATGACGTATCGGGTTGGCCTCCATGGATACGGTTTCATCCGCTATAGTGGATGACTATATCCGACTCCTACGTCCTATATGTTATATATTTTAGCACGGTAGCCTTACGGAGGACCGGTGCATAATCAAAGTGCTACGTGTACATATATATAATGGATTGGCTAGCCCTGCTTGGATATGATATGATCTAAGGATTCCTATATATTTGCATTATTGGGATAACCCAGGAAAATTATAGAAAGCCGTAGGATTGATGGGCTGCTAGTAAACTGACTTGCTTGTGATATGTTTCTTCTGTCAGTAACTGAGGAACATGGACTATCGTGGTGCGTGGCCCAACCCATATCTTTGTTTGGTTGTTGGGTTGGGCTATTCTGCTGCTATAGGCTATGGATCGAGGTTACGACCAGAAGCTCTTAACCTGACCATCGTTATAGGATGTATCTTATCCCGGTACGATATTGGCACTGTTTATCCTTGTTTGGTTGTAAGGGTGCCATAGTGTCTCGATGATATGGTATAAGCCTATAACTCTCAAACCAGGTATTAATTTACTAATTGGGTTTTGTCTTATTCATTATGTGCTCCCTTGTGGTACTTACTATTTGGGGCCTGACCCCGCTGGTTTTGTTTGGCCAGATATCATAGCAGCACTAGAGGATCCAGCCTTCTACCCGAATAATGGTGCACATCAGGAGAATGGACGCCAGTTTTACGACCCGCACCCTATTTAGGGGCACGAGCACGTAGGTACGTCCAGCCTATGCCGCAGTATCGACGGTAGAACGCTGTAAAGGTCATCTAGAATATATAGAATCTAAGACACAATAATATAACCTGTCATCTCCACACGGAGGAATATAATCACAACTCAATCACATAAATCTAAGGAAGATAAGCACAATGATAAAGATAAGGATAAAGATGAAGTAAATAGTCTGTAATAGTACTGAGCCACAATCACAAGTTCAGAATTTAAAGACATAACACAAGATTCCAAATAAATACTACAAGTCTCAAAGTATCAATCTGGAATATAGTCCAGACAAATCTAGCTAAACTAAGCCACTACATGCGGTACATCCTCTACGAGCACCGGGTCCACAGGCTGGTCCTGGTCGTAGGCTCCATCTATGCCAAATCCGTAGTACGTCGGGCAATCTGCATCTAAATTCTCTGAAAAACAACGGAGGTTATCCTGTCAGGATATAAGTAAGTACAAACACTAACAGCAGTTCCATGTGAATTGACAAATACTATAAGAGATAATTATAATAAAATACAAGATGTAATATCAAGACTGAAAGTAAACAGTACAAGAGAACTAGATATCATGTCATGTGTGAGATATAAGATAAAACTGGAATATAAACAGTGGAAAGTAATCTGAGTTATGATGTAAACATAAAAAGAAAGTGCCATGAGATATTAGAGCGTTATGTGATCGGCTTGGGTCAAGATCAGGCTGTTCCATTTGACCGGCTATACACAGGTAGTATAATAGTGCAGGGATCAGGCCGACCAAAATGGAAAGCTATGCACAAGTAGTATAAGATCATGCTACACCCTACGTGTGGTGAGGGTGGAGCTATGCACAAGTAAGAAACAAGTAGGGGTAATGATCACATAACCTCTAATAACTCTCCATCCCCGAGTAGTATAATGATTCCAGACATGACAGGTCATGACACGGGATTTGAAGAGCAGGGGGCCAACCCACTCCCAAATCGGTGTCTATACAAGTACAGGAAACAATATCGAACAATGTACTCATATACCAGGTAAACCAGGAATGACATCTCATGACGAGATTCACATATACTATTTCGTGTATCTTCATGTCAAGAATCAAGTATAACACTACAACTGAATCGGATATAGTAGATATCAAAGCAATAAAAACTATCAGAGAATGTACTTGCCTGCTGTCCTGAGCTGAAAAAATCGAACTACAAACCACTCAATGAGCCACGAACGGTCAACTCGCACAACAATCTCCTAATGCTGAAACAGACATTACCAACATTCTCAAAATGGTCAAATTAGCAAGAAATGTCTACCCATAAGTCCAATTCTGGACACAGTGGTAAAATGGTAATTTCGGATCAAAAATGGTGTCCGCCGTTGGACCCACTTTGCACTGAAAAGTATGCCAGAACCTACGGTCTCTAAAGTCATCAAAATATATGTCTACATGTCCGATTTGATGAGACAAATCCAACCATATGTCCAAGTTGGATTCCGGTGGACCGTGCACAAATTTACCTGCTGGATCGGGTCGTGGGCCCGCCAAAATATTGTTCCGGTCGACCTTCTCAGATTCGGACCAAACTTGGCATACAGGACCAGAAAAATGATACGGTCATGTTGGCACAAGTTTTATCTCGATATGACGAGCGTGCACAAAGTAATTGACAAATTTGCAAAAAGGTCGATACGATAAATTTTGACGGATACGCATCAAATTCGCCGCGCACACCCGACCAATTTTAATTCCATCAAATCCCACACGTTCATGAAGTCGATATGCACCTTTCGATACTTTCGGTTCGCAACTACGTCGTCCAGATTGACGGGACGGACGGAGTATCGGGATAATTTTTTCAAAAATTCAGTTTTGAAAACCAGTTTTTTCTCAATCTTTACAAACCAATAACTTTCTGTACAATGCATAAAAATTAAATCTACAAGAAGGGTTTTGATCTCCTATATGTTGTCTATAAGTCTCTTCAGACCGATTTTGAAAACTAGCAACACGCTGGTCGCAAATCGGCCACAAAGTTGGGGTTTCGGGACAGTTTCTAACGTCCAATAAATCAAATTTTTCTCAATTTTAGAACTCATTTTTCATTGCACATGATGTGAATCGGCATGAACTATTTAAAGGAATACGAAGACGTATATGTTGTGAACATACCAGAAGAAACAGATTGAAAATCTATCGAGCGTGCACGGAGTTATCAAGCTGCGAAGTCGGCTTCTTGCTGACAGTTCTGCGCGCGGGTAGGCTGTTCGTCGTGCATTTTCCGGCGATGGACGGCCGCGGGTTGGTCGACGGCGACATCGGGGCGTGCGCTGGGTTGGGTGACGGCTTAGGGTTAGGGTTTTGTGAAAATCCCGCTCCCTCTCTCTTGATTTATATAAGGGAAATGGCTCGAGTTTGGCCGAACTCATAAGGGGGTTCAGTTTGCTCATTGGCTCGGGTTGTTCTTTTTTAAGGGAAATGGGGGGCTCACAAACCTGTTAGTTTACGTGTGTGTGTGTGTGTGTGTGTGTGTGTGTGTGTGTGTGTGTGTGTGTGTGTGCGCGCGCGCTTTTGTTGGTGGGGTGTGTTGTGTTTTAATTTTGACTTTTTATTATTCTATTTTGACTTTCTATTGTTTATTTATTTCTTTCTTTCTTTATACTTAATATATATATATATATATATATATATATATATATATATATATATATATATATATATATACACACACACACACACACATACATACATACATACATACATACATACATACATACATACATATATATATATATATATATATATATATATATATATATATATATATATATACACACACACACACACATACATACATACATACATACATACATACATTATATTTATTTAAAATAAATTCTTTTCTTTTCTTCTTTATGAATAAATATTCATAAAATAAAAAAATATATATATATATATATCTTTTATTTTATTATATATATATATATATATATATATATATATATATATATATATATACACACACACATACATACATACATACATACATACAAACATACATACATACATACATTATATTTATTTAAAATAAATTCTTTTCTTTTCTTCTTTATGAATAAATATTCATAAAATAAAATAAATGCCTAACAATTCTAAAATTATTTCTAAAATTAAAAATAAATATTTTGTATCTATATTTATGCAATATATTAAAAGTTTGATAATAAAACTTATTGAACATATGTATATCTATATCCACAAAGTACTTATTTAACTAATAACGTAAAAACACTAACATTAATAATTTAAATAATATTAAAATAATAAAATAATATAAATGACCATATTAGCCCTATCCAGGATAGTAGGAGTGACAAATCTACCCTCCTAAAAAAATTTCGTCCTCAAAATTAGAGCAAACTAGCACAATAACACTAGCAAGAACAAAAAAAATACCTCAAGGCTCGAAGAGATAAGGGTAACGCTCCCGCATCTCGTCCTCCCTCTCCCAGGTAGACTCATCTGGAGAGTGATGCCTCCATGCGACACGAACCAAAAAAATAACTTGGTTCCGGAGCACCTTCTTCCGACGATCCAGAATCTCCACAGGCTGCTCTGGATAGCGGAGAGTAGGCCCCACCTCTAATTCAGAGTGATCCAATACGTGACTAGAGTTTGCCACGTACCGCCTCAACTGCGACACATGGAACACGTTATGAACTCCCTCAAGCGTAGGCGGCAAGTCTAGTCGATAGGCCACTGCACCGACCCTTCAAAGAATATTGAAAGGTCCGATGAAGCGCGGGCTAAGCTTCCCGCCTCGGCCAAAACGAATCGTGCCCCGTGTCGGAGAAATCCTCAGCAACACCATATCGCCAACCTCGAACTCTAACAGTCTCCGGTGGCTATCGGCCCAATACCGCTGTCTATCCTAAGCCACCAGAAGTATATCCCTGATCAACTTAACCTTCTCTGCTGCATCTACCACCATCTCCAGCCCAAGTAAAACTCTCTCGTCGACATCATCCCATGACAAAGGAGTGCGATATCTTCGTCTATATAGAGCCTCAAATGGCGACATCTCTATACTGGCCTGATAGCTATTGTTGTAAGCAAACTCTACCAAGTGAAGATGGTCCTCCCAAGATCCTCCGAAATCTAACACACAAGTACGAAGCATATCCTCGAGTGTCTGGATGGTCCTCTCCGACTGACCTTCTGTCTGGGGGTGATACGCGATACTGAACTTGAGCTGGGTACCCAAGCTAGTATACAAACTCCTCCAGAAGTGGAAAGTGAAACGACTATCCCGATCTGAGACTATGCTCACCGGAACTCTGTACAATCTGACTATCTTACGTACGTATATCTCTGCCAGCTTCTCTGTAGACAGTCCCACCTTGAAAGGCAAAAAGTGGGCTGATTTGGTCAATCTATCAACGATAATCCAAATCGCGTCTTTCTCTCCTGGAGATCGTGGAAGTCCATATACAAAGTCCATAGTGATGTGCTCTCACTTCCACTCTGAAATGGGTAGTGACTGAAGCAGACCACCTGGCCTCTGTCTCTCGGCTTTCACCTGCTGGCACACTAAGCATCGAGATACAAACTGAGCTACCTCTCGCTTCATGTCATAACACCATACGTGCTCCCTCAGGTCTCTGTACATCTTGTTGGCTCCAGGATGCATAAAGCACTGAGAACGATGTACTTCTTGCAGAATCTCCTCCCGAAGCTCTCCACTCGGAACGCACAACCTAGAACCGTGGCTCAGCGACCCATCTTCGGCTATTAGAGAAATCGTCTAGCAATTCTGCCTGCACCTGTTCCCTGATGCTCCTCAGGGCCACGTCATCAAATTGTACTGATCTGACTCTGTCCATCAACGCAGACTGAATCTGTAAACCCCACATCTGAATCTCCATACTCAGAATGATCACCTCGTTACCCAATCTTTCCAGATCAGCCTATAGATGACGATCTACCACCAAATACATAGCGACTGGATACCTGCTTATGGCATCTACAACTACGTTGGCCTTCCCTAGATGGTAATGTAAAGAGATATCGAAGTCCTTCATCAGCTCAAGCCACCTTATTTCCTCATGTTCAATTTCTTCTGGGTGAACACGTACTTCAAGCTCTTGGGATCCGTGAAGATGTCAACTTACTGGCACACTCTATCCAGGATACTATACTACACTTATGGGATACTACCTTCTATTGTCTTCCTCAAATGAATGCGGGTAAATAAATAGCATGCGGGGCTCAGTTGAATGGGACACAAGTGTCATGTGGGTAGTAGGCTTAATGTGGGTCATGTCCATATTTTGGGTCAACAAGTTTGGGTCGAAATGGTGCCCCCAATTCGAGTCGGAAATAAAAGTGACTTCGTGGGGTGAATCAAGATTGGGCCTTGTGTCAGGAAAATCGTGTGATAAAATGAAGCACAAGATGGTGTGTCTAAGTGGAACATGAAGGTCATGGGCGTAGGGTATCTTGTCTAGATCATGCATATAAAGTTGGTTTTAAGAAAACAACTAGTCTTGTGCTCTTAAATTAAAATTCATGGCAATGTGCATATAATAATCATAAATAAAAGTGGGAATGGTCAATGGCCTAAATTGATCAAAAAATTATGCGATACAAAAATAGTACAAGAGGACGAGTTTGAGTGGAACATGATATATCAAAATGAAGATAATCTTGTCTACTACAAACTCATGAAGGAAGTTTCCAGAGATTGACATCTTTGATGCTCCAGAAATCAAAGTCACAAAAGAACATTCGTCTATCTAGGATACTCTCTCTAGGGTGTCTACCCAAGTCTTGACGCTGTCAACACAATGCACTAACTCATCTATATGATACTTGGATGGTACTCCTATACTAGGTTACTCATGTCCCTTATCTAACTAGTCACTTAAAATATTGGTCCCTAAACCTATATAACACTTGAAATACTCTGGCTATTGCTACTAGGGTACTCCTCTTATTCTGGCACCTAGGGCAACTCCTACCATACTTATTAATCACCCTAGGGTTTCTCATCCATATTCAATTATCAACAATCATATACAATACTTCCTAACCATACTCTAAACTATTAACACTAATACTCAAGGACACAGTGTCACGCCCCGCTCCCGCAGGAGCGATCGTCCTCGCTAAGGCGTGATGCCGTACGGGCCTAGGTTGCGCCCGTGCAAGGCTATGTCCAGAAACGGCCGATTTGAGCTAGGCCAAAGAGTCGCACAGAGTGTCTCCATTTGCAGCGGAAAGTAAATGAACACAAGTGGAAGCGAATTCGAACTCTTTATTGATATTCAAGAAGTTTACAAGCGGCGCTAGGCAATCGCTCAAGCTCTCTCTCTCTGAAACATAAAAGGCATGCCAAGTGGCTTACAATATGGAATGATTCATGGCGATGTTCTGATACATTATGTCCTGTATAGGGTGCTTCAGCTCCTTGCAACGCTCCAAGGCTCCAGAGATAGCTCCGCGCCTTAGCACGTTCGATGGAAGCTCCGCACCCGCCGACGATACCTGCATCCTGCAAGTAGACTGTGGGGTTATCAGTACATTATTATGCACTGGTGGGGAGGCTAGCTCGCCCACAATGCTATCATTACCAAATACGTTTTATTTACTTTTGTGCATCTCTACCATTCATTGTCTTTCTAATCTTGCCTTAGGATCAATTTCATGGCATATGTCATAACCTATCCCGTGTTGCCAAATTCAAGTGTCGCATGGAAATACATACACGACTTACCCATACTTACCGTCCGGCCTTCTCTGTCTAAAGTAAATCAAGTTAGACAACAGTTCATATATTTTAACTTAACATGATACACGTAAGCATTCACTGTAAAGGGCGTGTTCCTGCCTCCGATTCTAGCGCGTCGTAGGCGTGTGTTCTTTTAACTCGTTTGCATGAAGTACTCATTATCATTTGGTATGATACATTTCAAGCTTATTCAGAAGGTGCTTTGTTCAGATTAACTTAGACTACTTTGATTTTAATGCAAGGACTTGCACGTGGATCGCTACCAGCAAAGCCCACTTAACTCTATATGTACCGGTCGCTGGCACCACAAGCCATTTTGGACATCCAAGCCGTTGTATTTCTTAACTAACGTAGGGTGCGGGCTGGCACACACCCCGTTAGTCTCTTGAAAATACTGCTGCACTTACGTCCCCTGGATGGCCAAGTCCACACCCAGGCAGCCCGTAAGCCATTTTGATTCCGCCTAGGCCGGCATATTCCCCCTTTGATCATGCCGCAGAATCCCTTTTTCTTTACGGTCACGGCATCGCCACCCCTCGCCCGTGCTGTTTGTCCACGACCATTTCGTATTAACTTGTCATAGGCTAACCCATAGCCACAATGCGTTATCGACCAGGTTGGCGTCCGTGCAGCGCGGGTAGCGAGCCCCGTTGCACGTGCCCGTCACACATGTCGCTAACCATTCCTTTCCTTCTTATCTTTTATTCATTTCTTCATTTCTTTCTTTCACTTGTCCATTCGTTCATTGATTCAATTTCATATTCATCCTTTCGTTGATTCATTCATTCGCTTGTTTATTCGTTCATTCTTCATTTATACATTATGCAACTTTCCGTACGGGAGTCGCCTTGGCGACCCATCGGTCCCATAGCCTTTTAATGTTGCTAAACTCTACTCGGAGCGACTATGTTGATAGTCTTCCCATTTTATTGTTGTAAACCATTCATTGTTTCATTGTTGAACGCATAAGGGACTTGAACGTAAGCTTGTGCCTTAGCACGAGCGTAGAGCGCGGTGCGAGAGATCTCACATTTTCCATGTTCTTTTCCATATTCTATACAAGCATACAAGATGGGATTATTCCCTTAGCTATGTGCGTTGGATCATTTATTAGCATGCACGGTGTTATCGCCTAGCGACTTCAGTGATAGTGTCCGTATTGTTATGTCTAGGCTAAGCACAGACTGGTTCATCGGAGCCACCCACCTTAGCGATGTTCGCATCGGCCGAGCGATACTCCGAGCGCGCCTTTGAAAGTCTAAGTCTGGATTCATCTTGACGGGCCAATGTAAGCCTTGCATCGATTCGCATCGATACTTCATCGGGTCGACGCAACTCTTCGAGTCGACGGCTCGTTTGAGTCGTTACACTTGCCGTTTGAATCGGCGTTCCGCTAGGGCGGAGCGGGTCATTACATAATACACCACTCAAAACAAGTCTCGTCCTCGAGACTTCCTGAGTGCAGGTCATCCTACCATTTCTTAATTGTGTCATCGTGTTTTATAGACAATTCTATCGAACGGCTCTATCGTTCGATGGCATCGAACAATGCTCAGTACCTTTCCAAGTTCCGTGTCGCATACGTTTGGTCGATTTTTATTGGATAACTTTTTATTCATTTTAGAGTTGATGGCACTTATTCCATTCAAGTGTTTCTTCGACTCGGTTGCTTTTTTGACGTATCATAGGACTGAAACGGTCGCACGAGGTACGTTGTAATTCGTCAAACACGAAAGTCGTAGGCAGAGGCAAACTCACTCATTCGTTCATGCGCATCTCAACACCCACTTGCAGCTGCATTCGAGTTCATCACATCGCTAAGTTTGGATCGTGCACGTATCCAAGGCATCCCCCGAACACGTACATTTCAACCAAGCTTAGCGATTAGTGAAGTCGGACAAGCTACTCATGATAGTTTTGATTTGCCGATCGTTTTGCTAACTTCGATTTAAAACCGAACTCATGTGTGTATCACATATCGTTTATCTCGGTCCTCGAGACGATTCGATTCGCTTCTCAAGCGTTATTGTCCACGAAATCAGTATGATTTCTTTTAGCGGGGTCGACCAAGTCTAAGTAATTTCCGTCCGATTTAAAATCAAGTATTGCACCATCATCAAGTATTTCTTCCTATCAACGATTCAATTCGTTATCCCAACATTTACTTGCGCATCATCCATCCCTATCATTTCTTTCGTTTGGGGCCATTCTCGTTGTCGTTCACGCATACTCCTAATTTCCCGTCCTACTCTAAGTCTTGTTGCCCCAAGTCTATCGTCCGTCCAGACGATACTCTAATATCAATCGCACAGGTTCAATCACTCGGTATAGGGTCGTCCGCCAATCCGCTAGGCTATTTCTTTTCGAGGCTAAGTCAATGTTAGGATTGGAATCACAGTTCCCCAACAATAATGCCAATACTGACCCCAATCTTAGGGTCAAACCAAAGTCGGTAGTACGGGATTCTCTACCCAAGCTCGCGTCACTCAGATTTCTAAACATCGAGCACGATCACCTATTCGCATCAACGTATTCGTTGCGCATATTCGAATCCATTAAATCACCTAATCGACATACTTCATATATCCATTCTAACCAATTTATGTATTCGATCACGAGGTCATCCAGCTCGACAATACATTGCGTTCCAATCTCACGCGAGTCCGATTATCCACGGCGGTTCATGAATCACCATGCAACGCTCCCGCGGAATAATCATTCTCATCGGGGCGTAACTCTTGCTTGCGTCTAGACTAATTCATTCTCGATACGCAGATTGGACCTACGCAATCCTCAAATTCGATCGTCATGTACGCTAAGTCATTTTCGAGTCCACCTTCGCGTCAAACCATAAGTCGAAGCACACAAATTGCCACGCCATGCTAGTTCAATCACCCCCGCTGTATGAATCACCCTAAATTTCTACTATTTTTTTAATTTATTTTATTTAAATTTTTTTTGTACTGATTTAAAATTTTGTATTGTACGTCGCGTAGTCGTATTTTACGTCGCGCACGAAATTTTATTTTTCGTAATTGCTCGACGAGTGCGAATATGTGCGAGCGTACATATTTTTAGGAAAAATATTTTTCTTATTTTTTTATAGTTTCAAAATATATATAATAAGTATTTTAGTTATCGTTCCAAATTTGTTATTTTATTTATAAAGCCTTTTTAGTTATAATAATAAATATGTTTATTATAAAATAGTATATTAGAAAAGCGAGTTTTATATTTTAAAATAATTATTCAGTATATAATTTTTGAAATTTGTTTAATAGCATATTTTAATAGATGTGAAAAAGATATTTTTAATCTTGTTTAATTTAATAGTTTATTAATTTGGATAATTTAAATTGGAAAGGATTTTATTGACCTTATTTTAAAATGGCTTTTAAAGTAAAGATAAGTTTTTATCTATATTGAATTAGATTTTTAAACCGATTTAAATTAAAGGTAGAATTTATATTTATATTAGAGATTAGATGATCTAGGTTTAAAATGGAATTTAATTTAAATTGAGATTTGATTTATTTGAATTAATATTTATATTAACTAAATAGGGTTTAAACAAACCCAAGCCTTATCCTAATGGGAATTCCCACATCCTATAAATAGGCAGGTACTCCTCCATAAATTTTGGGCATCCACAAATTTCTCCACAACCCATTGTGCACCGTGTCTGTGCCTCCCATCCACTAAATTTTTTCCCATTACATATACAATATTTCGTCCCACCCGACAAACCGAGCCTCGACACAATCCGTATCACATAGACAGACCACCCGATCCTTTCTTTGTCGTGTCGGACAGTCTCTGACACGACGATACGAAATCCAATACCCCCAATCCTAACCCTACACCGTTGCCGCCATGTCCAGACCACCACCACGTCTCCGTCTTGCCGCCAACCACCACCCACTAGGTCGGCCACCCTAACCAGGCCATCCCCTTGGACCCACGCCCCATGGTAACTCCGACCACCTGACCGCTGGACTCCCCTCCCAGCCACCTCACCGGACGACAACACCACCACCACCAAACACCGAAAAAACAGAAGGGGAAGACCCTAACCTGTGCCGACCGCCGCATCCCGGCATTTCTCGACCGCCCGCCGCTTGGATCGGCCAGCGGCCACCCGCACGTCACCCCGCTCGACTTCCAGTCGAACCCCCTTCCACCGCCGACCGAGGCTGGCGCCCTTGTGGCCGCATCCGCTGGCGATCGCGCCGACCGGTGGCAGGTCAGCGCCTCACCGCGACCACCGGATCCCCTTCCGCGACCACCGGATCCCCTTCCGCGACCACCGGAGCCGCCCCATCCGCTCCGCGCGCCAGCGCCTGAGCACCATGCCAACTCCGGCGCACCCCCATCCTCTTCATCCTCCGGCGACGCCGACGGCCGTCGCGTCCCGAGCGTCCACCGCCGCCCAAGGCCGTTCTCCGCATGCCGGCGCCCGACCCCGTGCTCCGCCAAGGCTCCGACCCTGCTGCGCTCGCCGGATCTGGACATCCGCCGAGCTTCCTCCACCGGCGCCGTGCGCCCGCCCGCCGGCCACCGACGCCTTCCATCGCAGGTGAGATCTCCTTTTCCCCAACTCTTCCTCTCTCTCTCACTATTTTGTTTGGGGAATAGAGTATAAAGGTGATTAGTAATATTATTATATTATTATTATTATTATTAATGTTATTATTATTATTAGTATTATTATTAATACTGTTATTATTATTATAATTATTATTGTTAGTATTATCATTATTATTATCATTATTATTACTTTTTACCATTATTATTATTATTATTATTATTATTATGATACAATTTTAGTTATCATTACAAATGATATCATTATTATTTTAGTTAACTTATTATTATGATTATTTTTCTAAGGTAGATAGTTTCCAACTTATATGTTTATAAACTTCGGCTTTTCCATAGTTTTTGATATAGAAGCCCCAAAATAATTTATAGTATTACTTTTATTATTCTAAAATAATTTAATTACGTAATTATTTTATCAAAATTATAAATTTGACAAAACTTGGCATATTTTGATTAAAGAAAATTTTTATAGTTTATTTTTACCTAAAATTTCTTCTACTAGTAAAAATAGTTCAAGTATTTTTCCTACAAATCCTTTTGACTAAGGAAAACATATTTTAAAGTAGTAGAAATTTTTTCTAAAATAATATAAATACTCTTCTCCTCAAATTCCCGTTAGTTGTCAACCTCACTTATGACTAAAATCATGTTTTCTTATTTTTTTCGCAACCTCAAACCATTACGCACCAAACATGGCTATTGGACAATCGAAACTTGCTGGATTATTGCACCACGTCAGACAAAATACCAGGCGACACACCAGGCAAGACACCTTGCCTTTACTGTTTAAATTTCCTGCTCATATCATGCATGTTGTGTTTAATTTCAAGATTGTTTCTTTCTAAATTATATGTAGATATAAATTACTATATTTTATAAAATTGGCTTAGAGTTAAGCGACTACCATCAAATTTAGTGTGTCTCATTGACTTGCCACGATTGTACACGAGTTGTGTGTGAGAGTTGTGAGTATCATATAGAGGTCACTTGCGTGTGGGCTGATCCCCCGTGTACATGCGTAGGAATAACTGTCAATAGATGCATGATTAGAAGACTTGACAGTTATCTATATTAAAACAGTGTGGTAGAAATGACACATATTTGTGTGTCATGGTTACGACACACGTATAATATCATTGGGGGGAGGGGACAGCTACTAGCGTAGGGGCTACTTTTATTTTACACACATTTGGGAGATAGTGTCTCGGATGAGCGCTACGTGTTACCCGGCCGATAGTGTCTCGGATGAGCGCTACTTATTGGCCACTCTTTATTACATGCTTGAGACAGCCCCTGCGTAGAACGTTGTCCTCTAAATTGAAATCCACATAGAATGGTTAGGAACCTTTACCCATGCATACTTTTCTATTGAGCTTTATTTATTCAGTTTATCGGCATGATATTATGTGTCTTGTTACGTCCCTCTGAGGACCTGGTGATCTCTCCAGGTGTGTGTTTCGTGATTTCTTGCAGGTGCTCTAGCTAAGGCCATTCCTTCCTTCGTGATGACTGCTTTTGGACTTGCCATTGCTTCGCTCGACCAATCACTTTCTTTGTATATTTCTTCTCTATTTAAATTAGTTGGTAGTGGACTTTGTCTCCGCCCAACGATTGTATCATAAATATTCAAGTTGATTTCTATATTATTATTCCTTTCATTGTGGATGAGATTTAGTTGTCTTGGATTACTACATTTATAGCTTATGTATACATACGAGGTCCATGTATTTCGTATGTATACAGCTGGCACGACTACGTAATTGGTCCTATGTATTTTGGGACTGGGGCATTACATGTTTTTGTGGTGGCCCATGCAGGTCAAGTTTGTCACTTCGGCTACGTAATTGTACCGATATGGGCCTGCAATATAGGATTAGAGTCTAGAATCTCATCCACCTACTTGACATCCTTTTTTGACTTCAAATTTTGAACTCTCGTTCGACCTCCTCGATTTGCATCTTGCTTGACACCTTCTACCATAAATTCTTAAGTTTCGTGCTTAGTGACAAATAGAAAGATGACTACACTCGTATATGCTCATAGGTCAAACACATGGCTAAAAGGATTACCTTGACAATTAGTATGCATTAAGGTCTTATTTGTGTATAAAAGTATTTATGTTTCCTAGAAATTTGATCTTAAGGATTAGTTTATTCCAAGTTGGGTAGTAGTATATTACCGCCATCAAAAGGATAGTTTAAATTTTATTTTTAATTTACAAGGTGGTATACACAAGAGGATAGCTAGATCGAGAAAACAAATTTTTTTATGAATTTTGAAATTGTGAAATAGTTATGATTTATTAGGGATACGAAATCAATTTGAGAGATGTCTTGAGTTTTTATATTGTGCCCCTTGATTTATGATTAACTTTAAATTGGATACCTCGAGATTTTTAAGAGTTTAAATTATGATTTTGTAGATGACTAGAGAGACGAAGGTTTAGAAGGGAGAGAACTTGAGGTTTTAAATTGCGCGTACGATTTATAAGTTTATTAAACTTTGAAAAAAAAGTTTAAATTTTTGGAAGATATCGACTTTGAAGGAAAATTCAAATTTCAATTTTGTCCTATGATCTATGATTTATAGAGTTATTTAAATTTCGAGTTTAAGGCCTTTTTATGGATATTTAAATTTTGGTAAAAAGTATGTTCATTTTGCGATATACAAGGACTATTTCGAGATTGATTTGAGATTTCAATTAAATTTGACAGTCTAAGATAATTGGTAATTGTGGCGGAGTATCTTGAAAATTTTATTGAGAAATTTCGAGGAACTTGAATTTTAGATTAGATTATATTGGTAGAGGACCAAGAAGCAAGAAAGGCCACCCTAGTGAGATAGAAGTATTCTACATTAGATTGTCATGCCACCTATGATTATGATATTGCATATACACAAGTATAGTTAGTCATCGACCAAACCAATGAACATATCCTTTGACCCACTCGCCCTTCCGTCAAATCTAGATCTTTATTCGTGACCATCTAATTGTTTGAACTTATAAATGATTGGAATCATTCCTTTGACCATACCCTTATCTATGAGATTTTTTTTTCTTCTAGAAACTGTACTCTAAATTTATTTTACCTTGAATTGTTAGAATCTAAGTTATCTTTATTTCATGCTTTAGCTCGGTCATTACTTTGTTCGTTGATCATTATCTCATGCACTCCCACTCTCTATTTTAAATTCTTTTGTGTCCTTTACCGTGACTTGGATATTTGGAGCATAACACTAGACTTTTCCTTCCCACAAATTTCATATGCAAGACCTAGACGAGCCCACCTTCATGTAGGTATATCACGTGCCACTAAAACACGTCTCCTTGTACTCTAATTTCATATTACGACTTTCGGGTCAAAAAGACTGGACTCTAATCCCTACCGTGAAACCAATATACTTTTTAACTATAGATGAGACTCGACTTCGACTAAATTCTTTCCACCCGATGTGTAATGCTTGACTTACGCTTTACCTTGATTGCTTGACCCATTGACCCCTTTACACTACCAGTTTAACTCTTGTAAGTTGGGTAGAATACCTCCCGACCTAACCAACCTTTAGTGGACCACATTGATAGGTTCACTTGGACCATAGAATTCAGTGGACCCTAACTTATCTAGTCAACCACGCCGACTGCATAGGCCCAAATTTCGGGCGGAACTTAGATTTTATAAGATCTTGGATTAATTGATCTCTTTTATCATTAACCTTTACTTATTATTTTATCTACCTATGATGCTAATATAGCTTAGTTTTGCAAGCTTATTCTTTTTCAAGCTTGATCATGACATATGTTTAATGTGGGCGCCCACTAATACATTGTCTAAATTAAAACCAGTGCATGATGGTCTGATCAACCAAGTGCACTTTGGTTCGCTTTTATTTATCGTTCTACGTGGATGGGGACATATCTAAACTTGTCCTCTAGACTTCCATCCGTGAATGCCTTGGCAACTCATTTTGAACTTTTTCGGTCGTCCTTGAACCACGTATTCGTACTCGATAATATCGTCTCTTTTGAACTCCCTATTGCTTTCGCCTTCACCTACTTTAGAAGGACGAAGGCGTTATACTAGAACTTCCTCTAGCTATCCTATTACTTATGACCATTATCACTCGATGTTGCCATATCTTTGTCTTGAACTACTCGACCTTTCCCTCGATCCTAAATCTACTTGAATTTAAGAATGATTACAATCGTCACTTAATCATATCCTCAACCTAGACTACGACCATATAAACTTCGAACCCTTCTATCTACCGTAGTGTCTTCTCACCCCCCCTACGAATTCTTAATTTCGAGGACGAAATTCTTTTAAGTTGGGTAGGATGTAAAACCCCTAAATTTCTAATATTTTATTTATTTATTTTATTTAAATTTTTTTTGTACTGATTTAAAATTTTGTATTGTACGTCGCGTAGTCGTATTTTACGTCGCACACGAAATTTTATTTTTCGTAATTGCTCGACGAGTGCGAATATGCGCGAGCGTACATATTTTTAGGAAAAATATTTTTCTTATTTTTTTATAGTTTCAAAATATATATAATAAGTATTTTAGTTATCGTTCCAAATTTGTTATTTTATTTATAAAGCCTTTTTAGTTATAATAATAAATATGTTTATTATAAAATGGTATATTAGAAAAGCAAGTTTTATATTTCAAAATTATTATTCAGTATATATATGTAATTTTTGAAATTTATTTAATAGCATATTTTAATAGATGTAAAAAAGATATTTTTAATCTTGTTTAATTTAATAGTTTATTAATTTGGATAATTTAATTTGGAAAGGATTTTATTGACCTTATTTTAAAATGGCTTTTAAATTAAAGATAAGTTTTTATCTATATTGAATTGGATTTTTAAACCGATTTAAATTAAAGGTAGAATTTATATTTATATTAGAGATTAGATGATCTAGATTTAAAATAGAATTTAATTTAAATTGAGATTTGATTTATTTGAATTAATATTTATATTATCTAAATAGGGTTTAAACAAACCCAAGCCTTATCCTAATGGGAATTCCCACATCCTATAAATAGGCAGGTACTCCTCCATAAATTTCGGGCATCCACAAATTTCTTCACAACCTATTGTGCACCGTGTCTGTGCCTCCCATCCACTAAATTTTTCCCCATTACATATACAATATTTCGTCCCACCCGACAAACCGGGCCTCAACACAATCCGTATCACATAGACGGACCACCCGATCCTTTCTTTGTCGTGTCGGACAGTCCCCGACATGACGATACGAAATCCAATACCCCCATTCCTAACCCTACACCGTTGCCGCCATGTCCAGACCACCACCACGTCTCCGTCTTGCCGCCAACCACCACCCACTCGGCCGGCTACCCTAACCCGGCCATCCTGTTGGACCCACGCCCTATGGTAACTCCGACCACCTGACCGTTGGACTCCCCTCCCAGCCACCTCACCGAACGACAACACCACCACCACCAAACACCGGAAAAACAGAAGGGGAAGACCCTAACCTGTGCCGACCGCCGCATCCCAGTATTTCTCGACCGCCCGTCGCTTGGATCGGCCAGCGGCCACCCGTACGTCACCCCGCTCGACTTCCAGTCGAACCCCCTTCCACCGCTGACCGAGGCTGGCGCCCTTGTGGCCGCATCCGCTCGCGACCGCGTCGACCGGTGGCAGGTCAACGCCTCACCGCGACCACCGGAGCCCCTTCCGCGACCACCGGAGCCCCTTCCGCGACCATCGGAGCCGCCCCATCCGCTCCGCGCGCCAGCGCCTGAGCACCACGCCAACTCCGGCGTACCCCCATCCTCTTCATCCTCCGGCGACGCCGACGGCCGCCGCGACCCGAGCGTCCGCCGCCGCCCAAGGCCGTTCTCCGCACGCCGGCGCCTGACCCCGTGCTCCTCCAAGGCTCCGACCCTACTGCGCTCGCCGGATCTGGACATCCGTCGAGCTTCCTCCACCGGCGCCGTGCGCCCGCCGGCCACCGACGCCTTCCATCGCAGGTGAGATCCCCTTTTCCCCAACTCTTCCTCTCTCTCTCACTGTTTTGTTTAGGAAATAGAGTATTAAGGTTATTAGTAATATTATTATATTATTATTATTATTATTAATGTTATTATTATTATTAGTATTATTATTAATACTGTTATTATCATTATAATTATTATTATTAGTATTATCATTATTATTATCATTATTATTACTTTTTACCATTATTATTATTATTATTATTATTATGATACAATTTTAGTTATCATTACAAATGTTATCATTATTGTTTTAGTTAACTTATTATTATGATTATTTTTCTAAGGTAGATAGTTTCCAACTTATATGTTTATAAACTTCGGCTTTTCCATAGTTTTTGATATAGAAGCCCCAAAATAATTTATAGTATTTATTTTATTATTCTAAAATAATTTAATTACGTAATTATTTTATCAAAATTATAAATTTGACAAAACTTGGCATATTTTGATTAAATAAAATTTTTATAGTTTATTTTTACCTAAAATTTCTTCTACTAGTAAAAATAGTTCAAGTATTTTTCCTACAAATCCTTTTGACTAAGGAAAACATATTTTAAAGTAGTAGAAATTTTTTCTAAAATAATATAAATACTCTTCTCCTCAAATTCTCGCTAGTTGTCAACCTCACTTATGACTAAAATCATGTTTTCTTATTTTTTTCGCAACCTCAAACCATTACGCACCAAATATGGCTATTGGACATTCGAAACTTGCTGGATTGTTGCACCACGTCAGACGAAATACCAGGCGACACACCAGGCAAGACACCTTGCCATTACTGTTTAAATTTTCTGCTCATATCATGCATGTTGTGTTTAATTTCAAGATTGTTTCTTTCTAAATTATATGTAGATACAAATTACTATATTTTATAAAATTGGCTTAGAGTTAAGCGACTACCATCAAATTTAGTGTGTCTCATTGACTTGCCACGATTGTACACGAGTTGTGTGTGAGAGTTGTGAGTATCATATAGAGGTCACTTGCGTGTGGGCTGATCTCCCGTGCGCATGCGTAGGAATAACTTTCAATAGATGCATGATTAGAAGACTTGACAGTTATCTATATTAAAACAGTGTGGTAGAAACGACACGTGTTTGTGTGTCATGGTTACGACACACGTATAATATCATTGGGGGGAGGGGACAGCTACTAGCGTAGGGACTACTTTTATTTTACACACATTTGGGAGATAGTGTCTCGGATGAGCGCTACGTGTTACCCGGCCGATAGTGTCTCGGATGAGCGCTACTTGTTGGCCACTCTTTATTACATGCTTGAGACAGCCCCTGCGTAGAACGTTGTCCTCTAAATTGAAATTCACATAGAATGGTTAGGAACCTTTACCCATGTATACTTTTCTATTGAGCTTTATTTATTCAGTTTATCGGCATGATATTATGTGTCTTGTTACGTCCCTCTGAGGACCTGGTGATCTCTCCAGATGTGTATTTCGTGATTTCTTGCAGGTGCTCTAGCTAAGGCCATTACTTCCTTCGTGATGACTGCTTTTGGACTTGTCATTGCTTCGCTCGACCAATCACTTTCTTTGTATATTTCTTCTCTATTTAAATTAGTTGGTAGTGGACTTTGTTCCGTCCAATGATTGTATCATAAATATTCAAGTTGATTTCTATATTATTATTCTTTTCATTGTGGATGAGATTTAGTTGTCTTGGATTACTACATTTACAGCTTATGTATACATACGAGGTCCATGTATTTCGCATATATACAGCTGGCATGACTACGTACTTGGTCCTACGTAATTTGGGACTGGAGCGTTACATATTTTTGTGGTGGCCCATGCAGGTCAAGTTTGTCACTTCGGCTACGTAATTGTACCGATGTGGGCCTGTAATATAGGATTAGAGTCTAGAATCTCATCCACCTACTTGACATCCTTTTTGACTTCAAATTTTGAACTCTCGTTCGACCTCCTCGATTTGCATCTTGCTTGACTCCTTCTACCGTAAATTCTTAAGTTTCGTGCTTAGTGACAAATAGAAAGATGACTACACTCGTATATGCTCATAGGTCAAACACATGGCTAAAAGGATTACCTTGACAATTAGTATGCATTAAGGTCTTATTTGTGTATAAAAGTATTTATGTTTCCTAGAAATTTGATCTTAAGGATTAGTTTATTCCAAGTTGGGTAGTAGTATATTGCCGCCATCAAAAGGATAGTTTAAATTTTATTTTTAATTTACAAGGTGGTATACACAAGAGGATAGCTAGATCGAGAAAACAAATTTTTTTATGAATTTTGAAATTGTGAAATAGTTATGATTTATTAGGGATACGAAATCAATTTGAGAGATGTCTTGAGTTTTTATATTGTGACCCTTGATTTATGATTAACTTTAAATTGGATACCTCGAGATTTTTAAGAGTTTAAATTATGATTTTGTAAATGACTAGAGAGACGAAGGTTTAGAAGGGAGAGAACTTGCGATTTTAAATTGCGCATACGATTTATAAGTTTATTAAACTTTGAAAAAAAAGTTTAAATTTTTGGAAGATATCGACTTTGAAGGAAAATTCAAAATTCAAATTTTAAATTTTGTCCTATGATCTATGATTTATAGAGTTATTTAAATTTCGAGTTTAAGGCCTTTTTATGGATATTTAAATTTTGGTAAAAAGTATGCTCATTTTGCGATATACAAGGACTATTTCGAGATTGATTAGAGATTTCAATTAAATTTGACAGTCTAAGATAATTGGTAATTGTGGCGGAGTACCTTGAAAATTTTATTGAGAAATTTCGAGGAACTTGAATTTTAGATTAGATTATATTGGTAGAGGACCAAGAAGCAAGAAAGGCCACCCTAGTGAGATAGAAGTATTCTACATTAGATTGTCATGCCACCTATGATTATGATATTGCATATACACAAGTATAGTTAGTCATCGACCAAACCAATGAACATATCTTTTGACCCACTCGCCCTTCCCTCAAATCTAGATCTTTATTCGTGACCATCTAATTGTTTGAACTTATAAATGATTGGAATCATTCCTTTGACCATACCCTTATCTATGAGATTTTTTTCTTCTAGAAACTATACTCCAAATTTATTTTACCTTGAATTGTTAGAATCTAAGTTATCTTTATTTCATGCTTTAGCTCGGTCATTACTTTGTTCGTTGATCATTATCTCATGCACTCCCACTCTCTATTTTAAATTCTTTTGTGTCCTTTACCGTGACTTGGATATTTGGAGCATGACACTAGACTTTTCCTTTCCACAAATTTTACATGCAAGACCTAGACGAGCCCACCTTCATGTAGGTATATCACGTGCCACTAAAACACGTCTTCTTGTACTCTAATTTCATATTGCGACTTTCGGGTCAAAAAGACTGGACTCTAATCCCTACCGTAAAACTAATATACTTTTTAACTATAGATGAGACTCGACCTTGACTAAATTCTTTCCACCCGATGTGTAATGCTTGACTTACGCTTTATCTTGATTGCTTGACCCATTGACCCCTTTACACTACTAGTTTAACTCTTGTAAGTTGGGTAGAATACCTCCCGACCTAACCAACCTTTTGTGGACCACATTGATAGGTTCACTTGGACCATAGAATTCAGTGGACCCTAACTTATCTAGTCAACCACGCCGACTGCATAGGCCCAAATTTCGGGCGGAACTTAGATTTTATAAGATCTTGGATTAATTGATCTCTTTTATCATTAACCTTTACTTATTATTTTATCTACCTATGATGCTAATAGTGATGAGGCCTCTCCTGCCGAAATGTATGGGACCGTGTCGGTAAAGGTATCTGAGCTCGCTTCTGTTGAACTGGTACTGGTGCCCCGAACTGTGGAACTGCAGACTGGAAGGATGAAGATCCAACTGAACTCCTCCCAGGACAAACCCCTATCATGTGGTCTGGTGATCTGCATAACAAACATAGAGAGTTGGCCCTCCGACAAGTAATATGAGTGTGCCCTCTCCTTCCACAGAAGGAACAAACGACTGGTAACTCCTGGTGCTGGTGTGGATAATTGTATGATGGTACTGGTGAGGGATGTCGGGGTGTAAAGCCTGACTTGGGTGTATGGTACCTCTTACGACCCTCAGCTCTGGACGTGGTCCTCCTGGCTATATGTTCGTGCTCTCGTACTGCCTCTACAGTAGGTCGGGCTCGATATGGTGACTGACTTGATGACTGGTACTGCATGGCTCCACCTTCTGGCGGCAAGTCCTCGGCTTTGAATGCCTCTGGTATTCTTTGTCCACTACGATCTATCAACATTTGGATACTCTGCTGGAGAACAAGATCTCGTTGTTGTTGTGACTCCATGAAGCCCCTGAGAACACCCACCAGCTCATGAACAACATTCTCTGGCTGCTCTGGTAGGACTGACACTCCTGGATGATCAGGCTGAACTGACACATCTAACCTCGGGTTAACTCTGAACTCTGCTCATGAATGCTGAGACTGATCCTCCATAACTGGCCTAACAGAAGATTGCTGACCTGCCATCCGTAAAACCCGAATAAGCTGATCGAAAGGAATAAGAACAGTGCCCCTGAAAGTTGAAGGACACAAGGACCAAATTGAGGGAACATGAAAGATCAACGATCAAGGTAGATATCAGGTCAAAGGATCAGAGATATAGAATAATACGAAGGATTTCAATAAAGGAGAATTGTGACTGAGATATCTAAACATCAGTAACCCCTACATATCTGATAAATCAGACCTGCATGGGCCACCACTAAAACCTATGTCACGCCCCAGAACCAGAATACTGGCAAGTAGGGACGGACCAGGCCCGCTACGTATACCAAAGTACTCCAGTACTCCGAAATAACATATAAGCTGTATAGATGGGGGTTACTACTACAAGCCAATAGTCGATCCTAGGTCAAGCAATCCTAGTTATCTCAATCACAGGCAGTAAACAATGTACAAGAAGTAAGATCAACTGGAATATAAAATAGTAAAGCGTTCCAAACTATCATATATCAATGATCATGAAGCTAGTAATACAAAGTGAAGACTAGCAAGAGTAATAGTCATACATGATAAGCTCTAGCTATAGTCTAGAATACACAAATCATGTTCTGGCCCATAGGCTAAATGTCAAGTCCAAAATACGTGCTAAACACGTGCTCGGAGGCTAAACGCCATAAAAGAATAATGTACATAACTAGTAGGAGAATGAAATAGAAAACCCACTAAGGTACTCTGGTGCTCTGGGTAATCACCGATGAGTAGAAGGTACGGAAGATCCTCCGGGCTCCTCAACTAAATCTGGTCAATGCAAAACCAGTAGGGTCAGACCCCCAATAGCAGGTACCACAAAGGAACCCAAACTATGAACTAAAACCAGCATGCAAATCATAGCAACGGATAGAGACAGAAATAAGTAAAAGCAAATCGAGACTCGTGCGCTACCAATGCACTTATCTCGAGAATAGGAAAGACAATAAGTAAAGCAACATGTAGCATAAAGTAAAGGACATGTGACATAATGTAAACTATGTACATGTAAGAAAAAGGAAGCATGTGAACATGAAAGATAAACTAGACATGTGAGCATGTTAAGTAGACGGGACATGTGAGCATGTTATATAACTGGAGCATGTGAGCATGTTAAGTAGACGGAGCATGTGAGCATGTTAAGTAACTGGAGCATGTGAGCATGTTAGATAACTGGGACATATGAGCATGTTAGATAACTGAGACATTTGAGCATGTGAGATACTATATAGAACGACAAATGATTAGATGACTTAGGAACTAATCAGGAACCCAAGTTACAACCCGTAAACCAAACAAGGACCGGGGTTGTAACCCTTCTCCTGAACAGGACTTAATCTCTAATCATTTACCGACAAAAGTAAAGCATAACAAAGATGTACTAAAAATAAACAAATTCGGACACTGCCTAGACAAACTAGACTAGACTGGACTCCATACAATAGTCACGGCCAAGCAATGAGTACGGCTTTATACATTAGCTAAGTAGGGTTGTCACAATCCTAATTTCTAACAAATGCAAGTTTGAGAATTCTAAGTCCAGCACCTGCCCGCTACTACCTGAATGGTCCAAGCCAAAGGAGCAATGGTAATAGTGGATACATCGCCCAGGAGACAAATGTACCCGATGGTAATAATGGATACATCGCCAAGGAGACAAATGTAACCTATAGTAGTGGTACATCGTCCGGAAGACAAATGTACCACTAAGACATATAATAATAGGTACATCGCCCAGGAGACAAATGTACCCAGTGCAATACTCGACGGTGCGCTGGAAGTGTGCTCATCATGACAGATAGCTCCAAATCCCAAGGATATATATATAATACCAAGACCAAATGGGCAACAGGTAACTGGAAAATCCTCAATGATCTAAGTAATCAAGCTAGTTGTTTAGTCCTTAACATTTTCTTATTGGATTTTGGGTGTGGCATTCCGCAGAATCCATCCTAGACATGAGACATACAAGACTGGACAAAAGCGAGAATGTGCACCATAACAAGCCACAACAAGAAAATATAATAAATAAGAAGCTAGGAGTGCGCTACGACGAGCCACTATAGGAAGTACGCCATGACAGGCCACTATCATGTAAGCAAAGAAAGACATGTACAAGAGGGCACCACGACGGGTCACTATCTAGTAAACAAAAAAGACATGTAAGAAGAGTGCGCCATGACAGGCCACTATCATGTAAGCAAAGAAGACATGTAACAATTATTATAGCTTGTAAGAAAGAATCTATCAAAAAGACATATCATGGTATGTGGGAAACAATAATTAAAGCTAAGTACATTTCATAGAAAAATGATTGAACATGTGCTAGTGTCACGTGTATATAGGGTGTACAATCATTCTCTAACTATGCAAGATCATCTAATCATGTTAAGAAATCATTATAGTCGAAGAACATATCAAAAACGGACAAAAACGGGCAAAAAGGGCAAAAAACGGGCAAAAAGGGGCAAAAAGGGCATAAAATGGCATACCGGCGGGATACTGCGGCATTCCGGCGGTATACCGGCCTAAAAACAGAAAGTTTATGGTGCAAAAATCAGCATACCGGCGGTATACACCGGCATACCGGCGGTATACCAATTTTTCAAACAGCAACAAAATCCAGATTTTTGCCAAAACTTGTTTCGGCCATAAAAATTTCGTTTTAAATCAAAATTCGGATTTTCAAAAGTCAAAATTACATAGAATTGAATTTCCTACAACATGGAACTATTGGATTTCAAAAATTCAAAGATTTGATAGATTAATATCTTAAAATACTCCCAAAAATAGGTTTTTGGTACACCGAAATGGGTTCCGATTGCCACCAAACTCAAAATCCATGATATATAAACTATGTGAGGGCCTCATATATGTATATGTGACCAAGATCCATGATGGTAACACTAGTATCACTCTTGATACCAAGTTTTCTACTAAGTCCATATTGGGTTTTAACAGAAAATCAAACCTTGCTTAAACAAATTTTGGAAACATGCATATATACGAGAATCATAAGGAAAACATATTTTACAAAATGAGTTTAGAAAAATTCTAAGTATTTAATACCAAGGAAAATAAAATGACAACAAAAACATTTTTGTTCAAGATTTGGCAAGATGTACTTGCCTAGGTTAAGCTCCAAGCCTAATCTTCTACTACTCCTCCTAGGAGGGTTAGACACCACACCCAAGGCCTCAAGGCCAAGCTCTTGGCAAGCTCCAAGAGGGAGAGAAGGGAAGAAGAAATGAAGAGAGAGTGAAGAGAATGAAAAGAGAGAGGAGCGAGAAAGTAAAATGGTATATATAGAAGGGGGAATTAATCTTAGCCGTTGGATGGTGATCCATGAGAAGATCTAAGTCAATCATTGCCATCCAAACAAAACCAAATATCCAATGGGTAATAGGGTGCATCTACACTATTCACAAAAATATCTAAACACTATTCATCAAAATATCCAAAACACTATTCATCAAAATATCGGAAACACTATTCATGAAAGTATCTGAAATCGAAAATATCTAAAATGTGAAAAATCTGTCTGGACGGTATGCCGTCGGTATACTCCGGTATACTGGCGGTATGCCGACCAAGGAAAAAATCTATAAGTTAGGAATTTTTTTAAAGCATTACGAAAACCAAAAAAATTAGAAATACACTACAAAATACGTATCCGTATATAAATACCGATACTGTGAGATGAGTCTCACATATTTGGGGTCGTTGTTGGAGGTTGCAAGGGTACTTGCTCCTCTTGGGCCGTCGAGTCTTCATAGGTAATGGTAAGAGAGACGATGTGACTACTACTAGGATTTATCCTATTGGCACGAAGTTAAGAAAAATGTTAGACAGATTTCAAACAAGAGGCAATTAAAACAATCAAGAAGAGTTTAAGAGAGTTTGAAGTCAAAGGTGGTAGTAAGTTGTGGATGAGATACTATTCATATTCCTAGATGCATGCTTGTTGAGCACAATCATGTAATCCAACAATATTTTCTGACCTGCATGGGCTACCACAAAAACAAGTAACGCCCCAGTCCCAAAATACTTAGGACTAAGTATGCAGACATGCCAGCTGCATACATACGACGAATACTCCAATCTACGGAATTCTTGTACGTATACATTGTAGAGGAATAAAATTTTTAGCATTATGTGCCCAACCCAGAATAGCTATACGCCCAAGTCAGAAAGTGGCAGACACCCACAATGCAAATCCTATGCGCCCATATGTAAAATCCTTATGCGCCCACACGGCTCCTCCAAAAGAGGGCGCATCGCCCTGTTTCCACACTATACGCCCAAGTCAGGACAGCACCACGACTCGGTCAACATCCACGATCAGTCGTGCACCGAAGCATGCGGCCACGTCAGTCTCTACGAGCAGTCATGCACCGAAGCATACGGCCACGTCAACCCCACGATCTACCCACGATCATCCAGTCTTTATGTGCCTACACTCTATGCGCCCAAAAGAAGACTATGTGCCCATAGGGAAATCAGTGTATTTTTCTACTGTGTGTGCATAATAGTCATTTCAGTACAAAACGACTATAAATAGAGGTCACATGCCTCTTCAAAAAGACAGAACAGAGAGCATTTTAAAGCCAAATTGCTACCCTTCTTGCCAGTGAGCCAAGGGTTAACAATTTTCTTAGGTTTTCTCCCACTTTTATGAATCGAAGTGTCAACGGAGTAAAGGAGCAACTTTCGTTCGATCTCTATCATCCTATTGCCCAGAATTCTTTTTGTACTCGAGGATTATCAGTACAGGATCTCTCAGGTGTACTCAATTTGTGGTACCTTGCGCTAATAAGAAAAGACGGTGCTTTTTCTTCTTTTTTGCGTGTGTCCACAAAAATAGCGACTCTGCTGGAGACTACCTTTTCCTCTGACGAGAAGGTGGTGACACAATCTGATACCGATAAAGTAGGGAGCACTCTGAAGATGTTGATCGTAAAGTTCGATCAACAGGCGTTCGAAGAGATGCTCTCGAGGGACGGCTCTACTCCTTCGAAATTAGTGAAGCGAAACAAGTCTCGCAAGACTTGGCTTCCGAAGGCTCGCATTTCATATCCTGCCAGTGTCCTAGAAGATATACAACCGAAGGGGAACTCTGTCATAGGGGCGCATAACCCTTCCACAGGAGCTCCCAATGCGAAGAAGGCGCATACCGTTCTGGGATCTACTAGCCCAGCAACTTTCCTCTTGTGCAATCAACAACAGAGTGTTCAACACTTGAGACTTGGCAAAAGAAAATACTACAATGCCAAGAATCAAAGTGTTCGATGCTCTGGACAAACTCAGCGAGGCTCGCAAACAAAGAAGGCAAAACTGGGAGAAAATAATACTATTTTCCAAAGCATGTACCCAGAGCTATACGTCCAAGGAAGTATGTGGGCGCATAACTACGGCCAGAGGACTTCTATCTTTGATAGGCTATGCGCCCAGGGCCATGCGCCCAGGCTTTGATGACCCGTTCTATGCGCCCACATCCAGGAAGACCAGGCATGCTGCCAGGACTTCAAGAAAGCATGTGCCCAAAGGCATGCCCCAGAGTCTATACACCCATAGCAAAAAGACAGAACCCAATGCGTATAGCACGGGGCTGTCTTCAAGGTCATCACGGAACTTAGGTGTGGGGGTTGTCCCTGCACATGAACTAAGTCCGAATGTGCCAACTTCCCTTACAAACCCTTATCCAAAGCTCGATGATGCATGTGACATGGTCGTCCCGGAACTCGGTGGAATTCCTCTCGGCTCTGCTCACCAAGTTCTCGGTTCGAGCCTCGTAACCAACATGATTAGAAATATTCAGGCCAAGATCAGCCAGAATCAGCCTTCAGTGCAGATGATTGCTATGCTTGAACATGATAAGGTGTTCCTGAAGCAGATGATAAACGATAAAAAGTTCCTACTCGGAGGGGCGCGAAATCTTAAGAAGCCGTACTTTTTATTCGGTGACATCGTGTGCAAAGGGATCCCTAGAAATTGGAGTAAACTTCTAGGGATGATGCTGAGGAAGGAACCTTGATCAATATGCATCAGATCCACCTTAATCGCCCCGATATATCCTGTATAGTATAGATGTCTATCATGATAAATGTTTTTGAGCAGCATGTCCTCTTGTGAAAAGATGATATTGGGCACTACTTCCATAGTGCTATGGCAGTAAGGACAGGACACTGGATCATCAGCGGGGGCTTTGACTTCAGCGAGATAAGAGTCGGCATGTAGTAAGACCTTACTTAAAGCTTTACGCATCTCTTTGAAGAGGCGCAGTAGATTGAACAAAGACAATCTAGTAGGTGTAATGGCCAGTTGTTCCAGTATGTCAAAGTTGTAAGGCCGATCCATGCCTTCGGGAGTTGGTGCCTTCAGAGACTTGTCAAATCGCGTCTCCTTCTGCTTAGCTTTGTCGGTAGTTGAGGATGTAGATGGACCAGCTTTTAAACTTGTGGGGGGCAGCAGGAGCTTGAGAAGGCACTATGTCTTCTTGTGCGGGGTCATAGGTCTGCATGTAAGTCTACCCTGATCGCGTCTCGCCAGAAAGAACTTCGTAAATGGGAGAAGACACCATATGACATGACTTTTATTTCTTACCCCTCTTTGATTTGGAAGGCACCACCCTCTGCGTCATTTCTTGCACAAGGTCTGGATGGACCTACATGATCTCACCACGTTCTGTCGTGAGCGACACCAATATTGATGTTGAGTCGCGAGCTGGCGGGAGGTTGACGACTTCCATTACTGCCTTGGGGATCGGGACTACACCGTCTGGAACTTCTGTGGAAGGAAAGTCACCAAATTGAAGAGAGATCTTGTTAGAAGATACGACCTTGTCTTCAGCTTCGAGGTTGATAACTTGGCTGTCGATAAGTTGTTGTATCTTCTTCTTCAGGATGATGCAATCCTTGGTAGAATAGTGCACGTACTGGTGATAAAGACAGTACTTGGGATCGTTGAGTTGGTTTGCCTCCGCAGGACGTCGTGGTGGAGGCAATATCAGTTTATTACCCTTCATCAATGTGTGAAAAATGGTAATAACAAAATCTTCGTCAATGAGAAAGACTCCTTGGATTTGTCAAGAGCGCCCTGAGAATTGGAAGCTCCCTTGGAAGTATCGACCTTCAAGACTTCTTTCTCTTTAACCCCACGGATATGGATAGTTTGGGTGTGCTTGCTTTTGTCTTCAAATTTGGGTGTCTTCAACTCCAGTATTTCCAGATTAGGAATATCATTCTCAGCAGCATCAGTAGCCCCGATGAAAGTGGGCCATGTATCATACTTATGTATACCCAGACATAACTTCACTGTAGGAAGGAAGTTATGCCGACAAGTATCCATAAGCTCTGAGTCTGGTATACCGAAGGGCATCTTCAATGCTAGTCGCCTGAAGCGTTCGATGAAAGCAATAACAGACTCACTCCTCCTCTGTTTGGTCTCGATGAGGGTGGACATACTAACATGCATGCCGCTCTCATAAAACCTCTTGAGGAATAACCTCTCCAAGTCTTTAAATGAGTTAATACAACCGTCAGGAAGACTGCAGAACCATTCAAAAGCTACCCCTGCAAGGTTCTGATAAATAGCGTTGACGATAACGCATCGTCTCTTGGTAACCGCAGAGTCTGCGTCTTGAAGTATGCATGTGTTGGCGAGGAGAAGTCATCCCATCAAACGAATTTAGCGTCAATGGCTTGTAGTTGGGAGGGCAAGTAGCATTCTCCCATTCAGGAGGATAAGGTTGAGATATCCCCATCTTCTGAAGTTCGTCTTTGTGTGAGATGGTATCGAGATGGGCAACAAAAAAATCAATTACATCCTGCTGATTAAGCAGATGTTGAAAAATAGCTATTGTACGGTTGTCAAGTGTCATCGGTGAAGGACCACCCCCAGTATTTACGAGATTTGAAGGAGGCACAACGAAATGATACTTCTTTTCTAGTGAATGAGGGTTGTTGCTATGAGCCGGACTAGCGTGTGCTGAGACGTTCGGTTGAGTTGGAGGAACAGCCCCAGCAGTTTGGACATCTATGATGCTGGTAAGCATATCAGTGATCTTAGCAAATGCTATACCAAGTCTCTCTAGCCGCTTGTTGGTCTGATCACTGGCTTCTTTAGGTCTCTCTCCATCCGCCATGTACGTAGATAGCATGCGAGGATGAATAGAGGAGATAGTACAACTGGTGCAGACACTGTTTGTCTCTAAGTTGAAAAGGCCCTCATCTTCGGGCAAGAGAAGTAGATAGTCACCATCGGACTCAAAGAGATCATCGTCATCTGGAAGGCTACCCTCGGTATGAAGGTTGTCTGCTTTAGATTCTGAGGGAATACTACCCCCAGCTGAGGGAACATCACCCCTAGCTTGAGGATCCTTGCCATATATAAGGAATCTCGTCCTTGACTGAGTACCCATATAGACTCCTTCAGATGTAACAGCCTGCTGGCTGTTTGCTGCCAGACTTCTTCTTCTTCTATTTACAGAACTGAGAGAAAAGGTCGGGTTAGTGGTCCACCTTCTTTGATTGGGGCTCCCGTAAGGAGGATCCTATGAAGCCAAGTTGGATGAAACACATTACGGCTTTTCATCATCAGAGCGTTGTAGTCGTCGAAACACGGACTGCCTTGGAGGCACCTTCGTTGCTTTGGAGCAGCAACAGTTGATGACAATACTAGTGCATGGATGCACCCTATGAGTTGCAGTATCCTTTTTCGCTTTATGCTTATGATTTATCATGTTGCGTAAATTAGCGGAAGGGAGTTTTGCCTTAAAACCCATGTCACATGCATCGCCGAGCTTTGCATATGGGTTTGTAAGGGAAGTTGGCACATCTGGACTTAGTTCAAGTGCAGGGGCAACCCCCATACCTAAGTTCCGTGATGAGCTTGAAGACAGCCCCGTGCTATACGCGTTGGGGCCTATTTTTTTGGTGTGGTGATCTCCGAACATAGGTTGCTTGCTATGTAATTGATGCCAATGTGTCCTACAACATCTTGTTGGGGCGTTCATGGATATACTAGAACATGATCATTCCTTCTACCCTTTACCAGTGCTTTAAGTATGTCAACTGTGATGGCATCGTGAAGATGGAGTTTGCCGATGTCGATCCTTTTAAGGGTATTAAAGCCTACTATGGTGATTCGGTACTTTATCAATCTCAGTCTCCCAAGGATGACGGCAACGAAGCTGACGATGAAGCTGAAGTTAATTCATCCGCCGGTGATGGTCCCCTGGTTATCCGAGTTAAAGGATGTACTACTCCAAAAAGTACTCCAAAGCCTCTCACAATCCGGGTCAAAAAGAAGAATCAAGATATTGTCAAACCATTGACCATCACCCTCCGCAAGACGACTCGGGTGGAACCTACTGAAGTTCATCCTCCCAATCCTGATGAGTTATCCTACGTGGTGAACTTAACCAAGTCTGTGACTCTAGTTCCGGACAATGATGCCCTCAATGAGTATATCAATACTCAAAATAATGTACCTTCAGTGGATGATGTTATCCCTGAAGAAGAACTTGCATATTTTCTGAGTAAAGGTTTATCTTTGAATTGCTCTGATATCTACCAATCTGTAAACCAGTACACGGATACGTTGTACATCCTAGAGCATGGCATAGGACCACATCTCTGCATGCTGGTCACGATGTCTCGCTTGCGGGAAAAAGTTCGGCCAGAAAATATACACTACTTTATCGTTCCAGCTAGAAAGAAGGGTAAAGAATTGATCATCTTCGGTCGAATAATTGCGAAAGAAAGTTCGTTCTGGACTTTACTCCCAATTACAACATCGAAGCCGACTATGATTCAGGAAAAATGCAACTTTACCGATATAGTTTGGTAGGCCAAGAATATCATCCAAAATATAGGATATGATATAAAAAGCGACCAGGGACTAAACTACGGTCAAGGGTGACGATTGCCAATACGTCACTTTGCTCCTTCCGACAAATCCGAAAACTATTATCAACAAAACGGTGTTGGTTTGGGTTATGTTACTCCTCCAACAACTCCTGAAGGATCAGACGTCGAAGTGGATCGTTGTTCTCATTCTTTTGATTCATGTCTCTGGGATTCAGACTCCAGCATTGGAGACATGTTCAAATCAATTTTGTCCGTCAACATGGTATCAGTTGATCAAATTGCAGAAGATGTCCAATCAATCGAGCTCGAACAATGGGCTTAAAAGATGAACACTAGGTGGGAGTTACATTTCGAACAACGTGAACCACCTACTGAAGACGATGTCGTCCAAGTTAATTTAGGAGATGAATCATCTCTTAAACCAATCTTTATCAGCAAAAGTCTGTTTAGTGAAGAACAACAATCCCTTATACATCTTATAAGAGAATATATTAACGTATTTGCATGGAGCTATGAAGACATGCCAGGCTTGAACCCTAAAGTTGCTATGCACCGCCTAAATATCTCGTCTAAAGCTAAGCCAGTGAAGCAGCAGCAACGACGGTTCCGACCAGATATCATGGAGGCCATCGAAACTGAAGTCAAAAAGCTTATCTCAAGTGGGTTCATTCACGAAGAACAATACCCTGACTGGGTCGCTAACATTGTTCCGGTCATAAAAAAGAACGGTAAAGTTCAAGTCTGTATCGATTACCGTGATTTGAACTCAGCATGCCCAAAAGATGAGTTCCCTCTATCGATCAACGACGTAATGATCGACAATACTTATGGCTTCGAGCGAATGTCCTTCATGGATGGGTTCTCAGGCTACAACTAGATCAAGATGTTCCCCGATGATGAGAAACACACATTTTTTCGAACACCGTTGGGGGTATACTGCTATACGGTGATGCCCTTCAGATTGAAAAATGCGAGTGCGACATAATAGCGAGCTATGAACACAATTTTTTGCGATCATTTGCGCAAAACAGTAGAATAGCTACGTAGATGATATCGCAGTTAAAAGTCATCTCAAGGGCAACCACTTCCAAGATTTGAGAACGGCGTTCGAACTAATGCGTGCACACCAACTCAAGATGAATCCAACCAAGTCTTTTTTAGGAGTCTCCGGCAGCAATTTTCTTGGTTTTGTTATCACTTCAAAATGTATACATCTTGACCCGGAGAAAGTGAAAGCTATCCTCGATATGCATCCTCCAAGAAATCTCAAAGAGCTACGAAGACTTCAAGGAAGGTTAGCCTACATCAGACAATTCATTTCAAATCTTTCTAGAAGGTGTCAATCATTTACTCAGCTCATAAAGAAAGGAGTATCTTTCGTCTGGACTGAACAATGTCAGCGTGTATTTGACGACATCAAGAAGTATCTCACAAGCCCCCCAGTAATTGGTGGCTCTGATAGTTGGAAAGCCTTTCTTGTTATATGTTCGTGCTATGGATCATTCTTTTGGGGCCCTATTAGCTCAGAAGAATGAAGACGGTCATGAAATAGGCAATCTATTACCTCAGCCGTACGATGGTGGGTGCCAAACACAGATACACACCTATGGAAAAAGAATGTCTCACACTGGTATTTGCTATCCAGAAGACACGTCATTATGTGTCTGGGTAGACTATACACATCATAAATAGAGTCAATCCTCTCAGAATACTCATGACTAAATCGGGTTCTCTTAATTCCCGTTTAGCTACATGGGCAATGCTGTTGACTCCATACGATATGTTGTTCGTCCCCCATAAAGCAGTAAAAGGCCAAACATTAGCTGATTTCTTAGCAGCTCATCCAGTGCCAGATTCTTCCTAACTCTACGACAAAATCTCGGATGGAGTGGTTGAGTCTAACACTGCAACTGAGGAAGTCCCCATTTGGCCTATGTTCTTTAACGGTGTGTCAAGAACATGACCTAAAGGAAATATTATGGCCGGAGTAGGCATCGTACTTGTGTCACCCGACCATCTGGTTATACACTGTACGTATTCTCTCGTGGAACCTTGCACCAACAACATGGTCGAATATAACGCCCTACAAATCGGCTTTCGATTGGCAAAAAACTTGGAGTTGACTATCTGGAAGCTTACGACAATTCTAAACTAATAGTTAGTCAGGTCTGAGGGGATTACGAAGTTCGTCACGAAGATCTCATCCTATATCACAAAGCAACGATCGAGTTGGCTTCTACCTTCGCTGGATTCTTCATCGAGCACGTGCCTCGATTACAGAATATAAAAGCTGATGCTTTAGCCGGTCTGGCTGCTTCCTTGACCGTCCCTATCAATACTCATCATTCGATCACGGTGTCTAGTCGAGAGTTATTCTGTGCGAAAGATGCCTTGCATATTCATCACAGTTATGCAACAGAAACGATCGTTGACGTCAAAGACTGGAGATTTCCTTTCATAGACTACACTGTCTACGGAATTCTCCCTGAGGACCCAAAGGAAGCAGTGTCTATCCAACGGCGATCCCTCAGATTTTACTATGATATAGCTACCAAAATGCTGTACCGACGTTCTTACGACGGGCTACTGTTACGATGTTTATCAGACACAGAAGCCAAACATGCACTACGTGAGGCTTGCGATGGAATTTGTGGTGCACACTAACCAGGTCCCAAATTACAAGATCACCTCAGACGAATGGGTTATTCTTGGTCCACAATGATAGCAGATGCTGTTGAATATGCAAAGAAGTGTAGGGCTTGCCAGTTCCACGCCGATTTTATTCCTCAACCTTCAAAATTTCTACACCCGACGGTAGCATCTTGGCCTTTTGAAGCCTGGGATATGGACGTCATCGGCCCAATTAGCCCTCCATCCTCCAGAGAACATCGGTTTATCCTAGCTATAACCGATTACTTTTTCAAATAGGCGAAAGCTATACAACTCATCGAAGTAATGATGTCGAACGTGATCAGTTTCATCAAATATCACGTCATCTACCGCTTCGGCCTACCTCGCAGGATGATCCATGATAATGGTCCACAATTTATGAGTCATGCATTCTATCGGTTCTGCAATAAGAATCGAATTCAGAATGTAGCCTCTACCGCTTACAATCCAGCAACTAATGGATTGGTATAAGCTTTCAATAAGACTATCATCAAACTTCTCAAGAAGTTCGTGTCTTCGAACAAGCGCGATTGGAATGAGAAGCTCGGCGAATGTCTCTGGGCCTATCGTACAACGATTCGAACTTCAACATGAAGTACGCCATTCTCTCTGGTTTATGGGAGTGAAGCAGTTCTTCCCCTAAAAATACAGATTCTCTCTCTTCGAGTAGCTTTAGCCAGTGAGTTGACTACCGAAGAAAGTTACCGTCTGCAACTACAAGAGCTGGAAGCGCTAGAAGAAAAACGCTTATTAGCTCAACAGCATATTGAACTATACCAAGCACGCCTTTCTAGAGCCTTTAATAAAAAGGTGAAGGAAAGAATCTTCCAAGTTGGTGATCTGGTCTTAGCAGTGAGAAGACCAATGGTCATGACGCACAAGATAAAATAAAAATTCCAGCCTAAATGGGAAGGTCCTTTCATTATAGAATCAATGTATTCTAACAGTGCGTATCGACTAACCAAGCCTGATGGTGACTTGCTCATAATGTCGATCAACGACAAGTTCCTGAAGAAATATTATGTGTAACCTTCATGTACAACGTTCACATATACCCCGTTTTAATCATGTAAATGTATAGTACAATGTTTACGTGATTCAAAAAATCTTCTAACTATTATTCGTATTTCAAGAGTCTTGGACACGCTATGGATAATAGGTCCTGTAAAAAAGAAAAAAGAAGAGATTCCCAGTAGAATTATCTTCATTTTGGACTCTGCCCAAACTCGGTTTTATAAAAACGGTCACGTCCATATTACCTCTAAACTGTTTTCCGATAATTATTTCCCAGTAGAATAATTAAGAAATGTCTTGCCACGTCTACAACCTCTGAGCAAAACATTCGTCAAAGATAATCACGTCCATATTACATTTGAATTAACTACTCTTACCTAGTGTTATATATCCGTCCACGTCCATATTACCTCTGGTCAGATATAGAACATCCTCTGCTATTACGTCCTTATTACCTCTGTTAGTAGTTTCTTTCAACTTATTATCTATGTTCGAGCATCTTGAACATAAAACAGATAATAAGTCCACATCAAATTCTCCAGCAGAGTCACCATTTTTGTGGACATACACAAAAAAGAAGAAGAAGCACCGTCTTTTCTTTTTGGTGCAAGGCACCACAAATTAAGTACACCTGAGAGATCCTATACTGAGAATCCCCGAGTACAAAAAGAATTCTGGAAAATGGGACGATGGAGATCGAGCGACAGTTGCTCCTTTACTCCAATGACACTCCGATTTACAAAAGTGGGAGAAAACCTAAGAAAATTGCTAACTCTTGGCTCACTGGCAAGAAGGGCAGCAATTTAGCTCTGAAATGCTCTCCATTATGTGTTTTTGAAGAGGCACGTGACCTCTATTTATAGTCGTTTTGCACTGAAACTACTATTATGCGCATATAGGAGAAAAATACACTGATTTCCCTGTGGGCGCATAGTCTTCCTTTGGGCGCATAGAGTGTAGGCGCATAAAGACTGGATGATCGATGGTAGATCGTGTGGTTGACATGGCCGCATGCTTCGGTGCACGACTGCTCGTAGAGACTGACGTGGCCGCATGCTTCAGTACACGACTGATCGTGAATGTTGACCGAGTCGTAGTGCTGCCTGACTTGGGCACATAGTGTGGGAACAGGGCTATGCGCCCTCTTCTGGAAGAGCCATGTGGGCGTATAAGGATTTTACATATGGGCGCATAGGATTTGCATTGTGGGTGTCTGCTACTTTCTGACTTGGGTGCGTAGCTACTTTCTAACTTGGGCGCATAGCTGCTTCCAAACTTGGGCGCATAGCTACTTCTGGATTAGGCACATAATGCTGAACTTCCCTTACAAACCCATATGCAAAACGACTATAAATAGAGGTCACATGCCTCTTCAAAAAGACAGAACGGAGAGAATTTCAGAGCTAAATTGCTGCCCTTCTTGCCAGTGAGCCGAAAGTTAGCAATTTTCTTAGGTTTTTTTCCACTATTGTAAATCGGAGTGTCAACGGAGTAAAGGAGCAACTGCCGCTCGATCTCCATCGTCCCATTTCCCAGAATTCTTTTTGTACTCGGGGATTCTCAGTGTAGGATCTCTCAGGTGTACTCGATTTGTGGTGCCTTGTGCCAATAAAAAAAGATGGTGCTTCTTCTTCTTTTTTTGTGTCCACAAAAATGACGACTCTGCTGGGGACTAGCTTTTCCTCTAACGAGAAGGTGGTGATGCAATCCGATACTGATAAAGTGGGGAGCACTCAGAAGATGTTGATCGTAAAGTTCGATCAACAAGCGTTCGAAGAGATGCTCTCGAGGGACGGCTCTACTCCCTCGAAATCAGTAAAGCGGAACATGTCTCGCAAGACTTGGCTTCCGAAGGCTCGCGTTGCATATCAAGCCTGTCACGCCCGCACCCGCTTTCCGGGATATGAATGCGTGTCCAAGCCAGCCTACACTGCAGTGTCGGTGGTAGAACGCTGTATAGCCACAATGCTCAAAATCATAAATAATGCTCATTCACAAATTAATTTAATTTACAATATTCACAATTTTTACATTTTTAGAAAAAGATATAAACTCTCCCAAATATTGAAATAATCACAACTCATCTATCTAGATAATCTCTAGGTTTTCGTCTGCAAGTACACCCGTATCTTCCAACGCTAAGTGAAGCTACAGCTAACCTGAAAAATATTAGTTTCCAGTCAGGAATGAAACGAGTATAATTTACTGAATACAGTTTCAATATATGAAAATGACTATACAACAGAGATTAGCCTTTAAATATATGATTTGGAAAATAACCACAGAAAGACAAAATAAAACTAAACAAAAGAAAACAGTAAATAAATACAAAGACAATACTTACCGACTGACTGAAGTACCTTTGATATGTGATCGATCTCGGGACAATTACACGACACGGTCTACGATATCTATACGTTATAATGTACAATGTCTACACTGTATAAAACAATAATAAAATATTGTCTACACTGTATAAAGCAATAATGAAATACTGTCTACATGGTATAATACAGTAATAAATCACGTTCTACACGGTATACACTGTATAAGGTCAGATCCACATCCTTGGTACTTCACCTCCCCGACACGATAAAATATAACAAACATAAAAGACAAAAATCATATATCTATTGACTAACAATAAGGTATAGTAAAGCTCAATATCGAAAACAAATAATAAACTGTACTCGCCTGTGGTCCTTTGCTGATGAAACAATAATCCAAACCACTCAGTGTGCCACAATAGTCAAAACTTGTACACAGTCTCCGGATGCTGAAATAGACATTATCAATGTTCTCAGAATAGTCAAATTAGCTAGATTTGTCTATCCTTAAGTCCAATTCTGGACACAGGGATAAAACGATAATTTTGGGTCAAAACGGTATCCGTCGTTGGACCCGCTTTGCACCGAAAAGCATGCCAGAGTCAATGGTCTCTAAAGTCATCAAACTACATGTCTACGGATTTGTTTTAATGATGCGAACCCAACCATATGTCCAAAGTCGGATTTCGGCGGGCCGTACACAAAATTGCCCGTTGAGTCGGATCGTAGGGCCCGCAAAACGACGATCCGGTCAACTATCTCAGAATCGAACCAAACTTGGCATAGAGGACCAGAAAAATGATACGGTCCTGTTGGCACAAGTTTCGTCTCGATCTGATGAACGTGCACAAAGTAATTAAGAAATTTGTATAGAGGTCGATACGGTGAATTTCGACTGATACGTATCAAATTCGTCGCGCACATGCAACCAATTTGAATTTCGTCAAAGCCCACACGTCCACAAAATTATTACGCACCTTTTGATGCTTTCGGTTCGCGACTACATCGCCCGGATTGACGGGACGCACGTCGTATCGAAGAGTTTTTCATAAATTTTAATATTTTAAAACAGGTTTTTCGCCCAATTGGTAATCCGATTTCTCGACGTATAGTCGTCAAAATCGACTTCCGTAACTTAGGTTGCCGAGCCCTATAGGTTCTCTAGGACTACCTTCAAATATATTTCTAAAACTCCTAATGGATTGCCAATAGTCGGCCTTCCAAACAGGGTATCGGGATTGTTCTATGAACTGTTCAAGAAAAGTTTTCGGGCAAAGTTCGTGTCGATTTTCTGGACAACCTAATTCGTTTAAATAAAAACCAACTGAAGGGATTGGAAGGTGTATATGTTGTCATCATACCTGAAGTGGTAGCACGATAAACGATTAACCATGCCTAGAGAAAACTCGCGATGAAGTCATACAAATCCTGATGTTGTTGGTGCGGTGATAGGGCTGTCCAGCGCGACCGCGGTGGCTCCGACGGTCCTTCGATAGTGCACAACCGTCGGGGTAGCCCCCCAGGTTAGGGGGAATGGGCGTGGGGTGTTGGCTAGGCTCGGGGTTAGGGTTTATATGAGAAACCCCTCCTCCTACTCTCGATATATATATATATATATATATATATATATATATATATATATATATATATATATATATATATATATATATATATATATATTGCCGAAAAAACTGAGCGGGAAGGTTTGGGAAAGCTCAGCCTGGGCTTAGCCTGGTCGGGATTGGACTTCCCTGCTGTTGGTGTGGGCCTGTTGGCCTGTTGGCCGACTGGGCTGCTTTAGTTTGCTTTTCTTTGGTTCTCTTTTATTCAACAAATATATATATATATATATATATATATATATATATATATATATATATATATATATATATATATATATATATATATATAATATATATATATATATTAAAATATTAAAATATTTCTATATATAGAAATATCATTTATAAGATATCTATATTTACTAACCTTTCTAACAAATAATGAAGTCATATAATCAATTAATAAATAGCCATACATATGAATATACATATATATATGTGTATAGTCTACAACCCCAAGATCCACTAATATATTTTAAGGAACTCGTTTACCATAGATAAAGTATTATTTATTTATTTATTTCATAAAAGAACATCTAATATAACCACATTTGTAATATGGCCTACCAGGTTATTAAAATAAAATAAATATTAATCATACATCTACGTGGATGTTTTTAGACGCATTACCCGACTACATGGGCTCTGGTTTGGTTCGGGTCAAGTCCGAGCCAGTTTGGAACAACCGGGTCACTTAAACGTCAAATAATATTAATAATGAATAATTAAAACGTCTATAGAGGTTAAGTAGCAACTTGGCCTAGTTTTCCTAGTTAGGACATCACTATGGCTCGGTCTTTCCCTACCATGGCTAAACACTAGTCGAAGCACGCCACTGCACTATCCGTGCCATGATTCCTAGTCGCCTTATACTCAAATTCCAAACAATGACTAAAATCATCTACCATAATAATTAACTAAATAATTATTTATAAAATTCTAAAAATCACCATTTAAATCAATTAAATGATAAATAAAATATTTTAAAATTTTCGGAATGGGGAGCTACAAATTTATCCACCTTAAAAATAATTTTGTCCTCAAAATTTAAGGGAAGAGTCCATCAGTTATGATAGGAGACGAGTTTCATTAGCTATCATCTATTCTCATGGTTATTTCGTACTACGAATCCTTGAAGATTTCTACACACCTTTGGTCACACTACTCCCCCAATCTTATGTCGCTAAAACTTTATAATCTTCCAAATAATTGCTAAAATTGCTACCAATAGACATCTACTGTATATGGCATCTATAATCCTCTCCTATCTATCAAGCAACCCAAAATTTAACAAACAACAAATTTATACAAGTAGCTAAGAAATATTGGTAAATTCTAATAAGCATGACCATTCATCGCTCTGCAATAGGAAGGACAGGAAGATAAGGAAGAATAATCAAGAGCAATTATGAAGTTTCAAGAGCGGTAGAGAGTATCCAATGATGCAGATAGGAAGTCTATGAACCATTGACTCATTTGCTAGATTGGGCTACTCTAGTCTAGTCACTTGCTAAATCGAAGCACCCTTCGCCTCTTAGAGTGGCTTGTAATCCGTGCAATACAGAAGTTTCATTCTCAAAATTAATCTAAATAAAGGTTCTATAATAGAACAAAATTTGAGAAATTAAGATTGTGATCTTTTCCGTAGTTATTTAAACACAGGAGCAAGGGATATAAATGCAATGCAAGATCGTATCGCAACTTCCAGGTAGATGGAATAAGGGTTACGAATGGCTTCACATTCTAAGAGGTGGGGACTACATAATAGGTATAGGGACTTATTTCAAAAAGTTCGGTTTTATAGTTCAAATATGGTGGTATGAATTGATGGGTTTTACTGGGTCTTAATGGGTTCCCTAATTGGCCATCAATCGTTAGTTGGATGAACCTTGAATTTCAATCTATATTGACTGAACAAGATCCCAATGATAAAACTATTTCTACTAGGTTAGGATAACCTATAATAGGTTTCCACCCCCTAAGTGGTTGAGCTAGTTGCCAGTCAGATTGGTTAGCTAGGTCTTTAAAGCCCAAAAATGCGCCTTCAGTGACTTTTGTGTTTAAGTAGCACGAGAAGACACAATTGCATGGCACACTAGTAACATGTGCGTAGTGGGCTTCGAGTAGATCACAACCATATATTGGGTCGAAAGGTTTGAGTCGAGGTTGAGTCTCTAATTGTAGTCGGGAAGTATACGGGTATTATGGTAAGGGTTATAGCTAGTCCTTTTGACCTGTAAGTCGTACCACGAAAAAGGAGTACAAGGGGGCGGGTTTGAGTAGGATAAAATATACCTAGATGAAGGTGGACTCGTCTATATCTTGCATATAAAATTTGTTGGAAGGTAACAGCTGGTCTCGTGCTCCGAATATTAATGACACGGTCGGGGACACAAAATGATCTAAATGGAAGGTGGGAGTCCATGGGGCACTAATTATCACCATAATGGAAATTATTCTAATCAATTGGTAATCCTTGCATACCCCAAACTTCTAGAAGGCTTATAGTCTACTCACCTTAGAGGCCAGGACATGATTTTAGGGATAATAAGGTTAGAAGAATTCCAAAGTCCGGGTATTGTACCTCGACTCTTGCTAATAAATAATAAGGCACGGCATAACGGGATACGGTAGATATAAGTCAAGTCAAGGATCGTTCCTCAATAAATGGAAAATGAGTGTGTACTATGACACATGGTCGATAAAATAGAATGATCTACTCGGCCGCATTATACAAGAGTTATCGACGGGGTAACCAACTCTAAGGCACATCATATGAAAAGATTTCTGACAACTGGGTCGTGAATTTCTATTTGTGTCAAACCTGCCAGACTATTGTCATAAGAGTTCTAGTGGTATGGGCTGTAGTGATCATGTATTACTGTTGACAACTGGTAGATCATAATATGACAGGGTATTATGCTATGGATATTGGCCAAGCTAGTGAGGGTGATATTCTAATGCTAAGTCACGTCTCAAAAATAAATTGTATAACTAGAAAAATACCTGTTGGATCCCTAATCTCGGAATGGGTGTTTATTATAGTCATGGTAACTGCTTGTGTTTTTGTCTATTCCACTCATGTCTAAACCGCGGGCTTGGTCGAGTAAAGTTTGTGTTAAGGCATAAGGATTTCTAGTTAAGGCAATATTCAAGAAAAATATTTAGAGACTCACAATGAATTGTTTCTTGAGAATAGATAGTCTCCTGGGTTGGCATTTTGACTAAGGGTAAAACCCTAATCATTCTCAAATACAGATGGCTAGAAGGTCCCAATAGTAGTTTGAGGGTCAAGAGGAGAACGAGTAACTCAAAGCAAGGTTCTAGTCACATGGTTGGCCGATGGTAGCTACACTTGTGTATACAACTATCATAGCCATGGGGATACTCTGTATCTCTCTACCAATTATGAGCTTTCATCATTACAAATCAGTGAAAGACAAAAACAATAAAGAGTTCAAAGGAGATGTCACTGAATACAATTACTTGATTCAAAGGCGAATGTATAATTCAAGAGGAATTATCAATGCAGTAGCAGATGAGATCCTAAAGACATCTACGTCTCAATCCACGTGGGATAATCAAAGAGAGAGCAAGCCGAGTGCACTAAGGTTGATCAGACCATAGTACATCGATTCTGATTGGATAATATATTAGTAGATGTCCCCAATAAACATATGTCTTGGATCAAGATCGATAAAAGAGTAAGCTTGCAAATCTAGGCTGTAATAGCAGTATTGGTCAAGATAGTCAAAATACGAGTATGTGAGATTTTTGAAAGGAGGCACAAGTAGTTCGAGTTTTGTGAGAATCAAAACCTTACCCGGTGTTCTTGCTTATACAGTCTTCCTACTATCTTCTTATCCATAAGGCCTTGGTCGACTAATGGGTTATGGACCTCCAAATACTATATTCCAGGGAAACCTATTTGTGTCAGTCAATTACCTCGTCAATAGATCACAAGGACCACGGAATGCTGGGTTGGGAGACATGCTATCCAACTTGCAGAACTTCCACTAGTATTGGCTTTGGATCTTATGGGACATACAGGGCATTTTCCAATCCTCTATAGTAACCTAAACTTGTAATCACGTCTGAAGTCATTTCACCGAGGATTATGCCTCGCCCGTATACTCTGGATGTGGTAAACCCTTGGTTTCGTAACTCAAATATGATACAAAATCGACCATTTCTTAACTTTAGCCAATATTGACTCAAGGGTAACTACGATCAAGAGAGGACCACTAGCCATAGTTTTAGCAATATTCTATAACCTATATTTTCTTAAACTAATTTTGACTTTAGGGGTCGTGCCTCGCCAGTACGCTGCTGGCTGTAGTGAATCCATAGTCTCCATAATTCAAATAAATGGCGACAGTGCGCTGCTGTCCTGCCATTATGAGTTAACTAACATTCCTTTAACTATATCTGTAAAAATTCATGAGCTTCTAGAGATTCAAACAAGTTGACTATGAAATAAAGCGTAAGTATTTGTCCTATCAGTCACAACCCTTAAATTAAAAGATTGAACATGGAGGAAATAACTGAAGACAAAAGAAATACAAACATTCTAGTATCTATTTCATGTGTATTCAAACCATGGAGGAAGATCTTTGAATCGAAACTAACTCAAGGTTCGTATATGGATAACATAATCAGAAATTATATAAAAATAATAATTCTTAGGGCAAAATTGGGACTAAATAGGCAATTCGGACTAAGATATGAGGATTATATCTAAATAGACAAAGAGAAGGAATTGAACAATTTATCAAGGTTAGATCATTAATTCTATAAAGCCCTGTCTCACTAAGTGAATAATCTATCCACATTGGATCATATCGTCATATCAAGAGGTAATAGTGTAGCTATGGGGATCTGACAAACTATCAAAATTAATAACTCCTCATCTAAATTGCGTGGCCTAGACTACCCATCGGTAAATTTGTATAAGGGACTCCTAGTCCTAGTCATTCTCTTAAATTAAATTAACCCTAATTCGTGAATGGGCATTTCCTAGTCGCAGGCTCGCAATAGTACGACTAACTTAAGTACTATCACAAGTTCGTATGATTTACGAAAACAGACATGCGTGGGCCACCACAAAAACTTGTCACGACCCGCATCCGCTTTTCGGGATACGAATGCATGTCCAAGCCAGCCTACGTCGCAGTGTCGGCGGTGGAACGCTGCTAACCTAAAAAATATTAGTTCTCAGTCAGGAATGGAACGAGTGCAATTCACTGAATGCAGTTTTAATATATGAAAATGACTATACAACAGAGGTTAGCCTTTAAATATATGATTTGAAAAATAAACACAGAAAGACAAAATAAAACTAAACAAAGGAAAACAGTAAATAAATACAAAGATAATACTCATCGACTGACTGAAGTACCTTTGATATGTGATCAGTCTCCGGACAATTATACGACACGGTCTACGATATCTATACGGTATAATGTACACTGTCTACACAGTATAAAACAATAATGAAACACTGTCTATACTATATAAAACAATAATGAAACACTGTCTACACGGTATAATGCAGTAATAAATCATGGTCTACACGGTATACACTGTATAAGGTCAGATCCACATCTTTGGTATTTTACCTCTCCGATAAGATAAAATATAACAAACATAAAAGACGAAAATCACATATCTATTGACTAACAATGAGGTATATTAAAGCTCAATATCGAAAACAAACAATAAACTGTACTCGCTATGGTCCTTTGCTGATGAAACCGATAATCCAAACCACTCAGTGTGCCACAATAGTCAAAACTCGTACAATCATCTCCGGATGCTGAAATAGATATTACCAAAGTTCTCAGAATAGTCAAATTAGCTATAATTGCCTATCTTTAAGTCCAATTCTGGACACAGGGTCAAAACGATAATTTTAGGTCAAAACGGTGTTCGTCGTTGGACCCGCTTTGTACCAAAAAGCGTGCCAGAGTCAATGGTCTCTAAAGTCATCAAAGTACATGTCTACGGATTCGTTTTGATGATACGAACCCAACCATATGTCCAAAGTTGGATTCCGGTGGGCCGTGCACAAAATCGTCCGTTGAGTCGGATCGTGGAGCCCGCAAAACGGCGATCCGATCAACTGTCTCAGAATCGGACCAAACTTGGCATACATAACCAAAAAATGATACGGTCCTGTTGGCGCAAGTTTTGTCTCAATCTGACGAACGTGCACAAAGTAATTGAGAAATTTTCACACAGGTCGATACGGTGAATTTCGACGGATACGCATCAAATTCGTCGCGCACACGCAACCAATTTAAATTCCGTCAAAGCCCACACGTCCATGAAACCATTACGCACCTTTCGATGCTTTCGGTTCACGACCAGGTCGTCCGGATTGGTGGGACGCACGTCGTATCGAAGAGTTTTTTATAAATTTTAATATTTTAAAACAGGTTTTTCACCCAATTGGGAATCCGATTTCTCGACGTATAGTCGTCAAAATTGACTTTCGTAACTTAGGTTTCCGATCCCTATAGGTTGTCTAGGACTGCCTTCAAATAGATTTCTAAAACGTGTTACGACCCGCACCCACTGTGAGGGTACGAGTACGTAACGACGCCCAGCCCACGCCGCAGTGTCGGCAGTAGAACGCTGTCCTAGGTTACTATCTAATCAACAACTCACGCAATTATATAATGTACTTGTCAAATCTCAACTCCAAACGGAGGACAAGCATAGATATAATGAAATCTCAACCACAGTCTAAGAACGATAAGATAACACAGAAGTTTATAACTAAAGACTAAACAACAACAATTATAACTACTAAATAATAATATCTCAAACAAACTCAAATACAAACTCATATCTCAAGTTATTACACTTCAACTTCTAAAACATAAAAACTAAACCAAGTCTACTAGCTAGTCTCCCGATCACTCCTGAGTGTCGGGGCCAAAGGTAGCTAAGCCATCTCCTGCTCCAAGGCAAGTAGGGCAAATGTCTTCAGGGCAATCATCTGTAATATTTTCAACAGGTCCAGTCAGGACAGGAACGATCTCAATCTCATCTAGAAAACCCAAGTAAATGACAGAGAACTATAAAGCAGTTATAGACAGTTGTATTGATGAACATGGCAGTTTATATTCAGGTGATGGTATAGAGAGACAGATAAAGTACAAGGAAAGTAAGTAACTAAACAAGAGAAGAATCATGGCAATAAATACTGTAAAATAGAATCTAGCTGAACTAAAGTAACATGATGAGTCCAGACGGTACAATATAAGTCGAGTGTAATCCCAATGTGAGTCTAATACAAAAAGAGTCAAATATGATTCTAATCATTGTTCTAATAAGGTGATTCGAATAAGGTGACACGAATAAGGTGATTCGAATAAGGTGATTCGAATAGTGATTCATATGATGATCTAACAATAATTCGAATAAATTCTCCAAGTATGTTTTAAAATATCGAGTTCGACATGTAAACGGCTGTAGGTAATACGGCACACCACACACTGATCAGGTGAGGGATGGCTATCGTTCGAATATCATTCACAGAGGGGTGATTCGAATAGGGGGATATGTTTACATGTCTAATCAGTATTTTCCTGCCCAGTCTAATACAATGAATCCATAATCCAACACATAAGACGAATACAAGTCCAACAGCACATGAAGATACGAATAGGTGGTTCGAATAGTGATTCGTATGGTGATTCGAATAATAGAGGCAAGACGAGTAAGTATGTGTGTCGTATACATGGATTCAGTAATAACAATACGTGTTTGTAACAGAGAATCACATACAGCTAACTAGAACTGAAGTACAATAATTGACAAGTAAATGAGAGAACTATCAGAGAATGTACTCGCCTGCTACTCTGAAAAGAGTAGTGTAATATCAGATGTCTGCACCGGAGTCACAATGTCCTAAACGGAGCAATATGGATTATAATATATTTAAAATAAGATAAATGAAGTTTATGATGCAATCTACGTGATTTCTAGGTCAATCTAAGTCAAAGTCAACTCTAAGTCAAACCTAGTCAACTGTCTAGGTCAAACTAGGTCCAAGTCAAACTTGGGTCAACCATGGTCAACACTCTAGTCAAACTAGGTCGATCCTAGTCGATCAAGTCTCACTAGGCCTAACCAAGCCTAGGCTAGCAAGCACACATCAATACAAGTCACACTTAGCCTAAAATAACCCAACACTCTTATGAATATATATTCTATATACCGTAGGCTATACTACCTAGGCTATAAGCCAAATTCACATATAGGCAATACACACATTTCTGTTTCCATGTATCTATATACACATTATTTATATATATCAATATGTAATATCTATTTTACATTACATACATCACACTAGGTTATATATTATATTATATATATATATATATATATATATATATATATATATATATTTTATATATATATATATATATATTATATATATATATATATATATATATATATATATATATATATATATATATATATATATATATATATTATATATATATATATATATATATATATATATATATATAATATATATATATCTTCGACTACTTTGATTATTGTGTTCTCTAGTACTTCCGTCTATTGCAAGGTGATATCTTCTAATGGCTCTTATATCCGGATATTATTGGCTGTCGGGATTCTCACTAATCTTCGGCTTCTACTATGTTGATTATTCCTCTCAAAGAGTTGTGTTTCCTTTGTCTAGTGTGATCAGCTATTAGTGCTACTTTATCTACTGTTATTTGTATATTGTGGACGACACTTCTATTCTCTATGGTAGTATATTGCTTATGACTACTATTCTATGATGGATTCCTCGACTTTCATCTCTCGCACCTCTACTCAGTTTTCGAGATTGGACCATCGTTATGATTCAGAGGGAATCTAATGTATATATAAAAATATATATATATATATATATATATATATATATATATATATATATATATATATATATATATATATATATATATATATACATATATAAAAAGATGGGGAATGCATATGTATGTGTGTCTTTGAGCAATGTGTGTGTATGCAGGAATTAAAGTCAGTGTTGTGTGTCATGTCATAATGTGTGTGTCAATGACAATGGTGTCAAAAGCTAGGAGAGGGTGTCAAGTGAGTTTTCTTGTGTGTACATGAGAACACCATGTTCTCAGTTTAGTGAAGAGTGTCAATAAGAAATCTGTATATATATATATATATATATATATATATATATATATATATATATATATATATATATATATATATATATATATATATATATATATATATATATATACAGATTTTGACACACACATTGTCATTGACACACACATTATGACATGACACACAACACTGACTTTAATTCCTACATACACACACATTGCTCAAAGACACACATACATATGCATTCCCCATCTTTCTATATATGTATATATATATATGTATATATATTTATATATAAAATATATATATATATATATATATATATATATATATATATATATATATATATATATATATATATATATATATATATATATATATATATATACATATATTAAAAAAAATATATATATATATATATATACATATATAGAAAGATGGGGAATGCATATGTATGTGTGTCTTTGAGCAATGTGTGTGTATGCAGGAATTAAAGTCAGTGTTGTGTGTCATGTCATAATGTGTGTGTCAATGACAATGGTGTCAAAAGCTAGGAGTAGGTGTCAAGTGAGTTTTCTTGTGTGTACATGAGAACACCATGTTCTCAGTTTAGTGAAGAGTGTCAATAAGAAATCTGTAGATAGCAGTGGATACAATGAAACAGAGATGCAGGACCAATTATCTGAACCAACAGGGAAGTTAGTGAGTTAAAGGTCATGTGGTGGTCTAGGCTATGCAGGACAAGGGATGTAGTGAATGGAATGAATGCAAGATATGCAATTAACTTGGACTGAACAATTAATGAAGAGGATACAGGACACATCTAATGTAGTGTGCTGACAAATACAGTATAGGATATGTCTAATGCAGGCAATTTCCTAATGTGCAATGAAGAATGATGCAGTGAAGTGAAGCATGTAGGTCTGCAATGTTATGCAGGACTGCCAGGAAGGGTGTAGGGCAATGCAATCATGTGGAAGGATTTGAGTGCAGTGAACTAATGCATAGAAGTGAAATGTAAGGCTAATTACTGTAAATGAATGTATAATCACCTGTAGGAGGAAATGCAGGAATCCTCATTATACATCTGATATCAAAGCCAACATATATGTAGGCTGTGTCAAAACATATCTAATATTCTCCTAATTGATCTATATGCAGGTCATTCTAACATGTGCATGATATCTAAATGGAAATGCAGTGAATGAGCTCTTAGTACTCTCTAGACTGGACATCAAATGGAAAGTGGGTTGCATCAAAAGGAATTAGTTGGCCAAATCATATAGGAAGAATGGATAGAGTGTGAAGATGGATATCAATGTACAGTACAGGTACATGATACTCAATATCTGTGAACTAATGGCTACTAGCTGCCCAAACATGAACAGACATGAAATGACAGTAGATAACATCTGGACAGTAATCCATCAATAGGACAGGGCATTAGATGGAAGAACATCACAGGAATGTGTGATCGAGCTTCAAGGACTGAACTAAATGGTGAATTGGTTGATCCATACATATAGCATGGACAGGGCAATACAAATCTCTGATACATCTAATGAACCTATATGCAGACATGTGGTGTGCCAAGAGTACAGTGAACATGGTGTGTGCAGTGAGGTATCTGTAGGTTATTACGGGGTGGGGACTGATCTAATGAAATGGGAATTGACCATAGAATATAATACCAACTGATACTTAGTGAATATCTGACCCAATGCAGTATATTTCAATATATAAAGGAGACTGCCATGTGAGTGAAGCAAGGGGTATCTCTGATACATAGTTCAATGGTCGACTGATGGCTACACTAAAAGAGGAAGGTCTGGGCAAGGAAAAAATCGGGGACAGGCTATTATGAAGATTGGACTCAACTGAGATCAGGTAAAGGGAGACTAACCATACAAAGATATGGGTTTATCATCAAAGAGGAGGCGACTGATCATTAGTTCAAAGGAACTGAGTATTAAATGAAGGATAGAACATATGGTAATTTACTGATACATAATTTGAAAGCATAAACCAAGCTAACTAAACATTAATGAACCTTAGATGTATACATATCATGTTAACAAACCCGAAAATCATCAAATCTCAAAACAATCAAACAAAACCTGAATTATCCCAAAACTGGAACACAGTTCGAGTGAAATTTGAACTTCAACATTAAATTTTGAAACCAAAATTAGAATATAAATGCGAAATAAATAGGGGAAACACGTGCACTGTGTATAGGCAAATCCCATGTGTCCTAGGGAAGCCAAACGTATCCAAAAATTAGGACACGAAGTGTCCAAATTTGAAGTGGCAAAATATCAGAAACTGGCAGTGAAGACTGCCTCGTGCTTGCGTGTCGAGTCGTTGTGGACTCGACACAAGGCTCGATATGACCCGTGCTCGTACACAGTCTTAGAGGGGACATAGGGATTACTCTCCACCAACAGTAAATAAACAATGATTAGGTCCTAATGCAAAAGACTAGGGTTAAAAAAGAGTTGAAATGAAAAAGTTAGGGAATGGCTCTTTACCTCTTTCTTCAAAGCTTGAAAATAATAATAAAAGAGGCAAGAACAAGGAGGAGATTATTTATAGGGAAGGGGGAGCCCTAGTGGCTGGTTAAAAAGTAAAAAAATTAGGGTTATGGTTAAGTCTAATGGATATGGGCCTAGTTGTACTAGTCATGGAACGAATTTCTAAGTCTCAAGTCTATGGACCAATACACCAATCCTCATATTTCAAACTTGATCCTAAGTGTCCTAACTCGAGTTGACTTAAGTTAGACTAGGGTTCATACCATGTTAACTAGGTCACCAAGTCAAGGTCAAAATCTAGGACAGTCTCTTAAGTCACAGCTTAGCAAAAGTCAAAATCAACAATCACCAGTGCAATAAATCATGAAATAATTCAAAGAGGCCAAATGACCAAAATACCCTCATGCTCAAAAGTAGAAATAAATTATCCTAATGACATGGTCAGGCTCTATGTCAGACAGTCTCTCAGATTACACTAGCAAGGCATCAAAATCACAAGACATGACTTAAAACAGTTTTAAATTGATAAAAAATCACCAAAAATCATAATATGATTTAAATACAAATAAATAATATTTATAAATACAAAATTTCAAAAATACTCTCATTCCAGAAACTGGGTGTTACAAGTAGGGGTGGCGATGGGTAGGGTAGGGTAGGGTAAGGACAGGAAGAGGGCAGGGCAGGGTAGGGTATTGACATTTTTTGATACCCTAGGGGAGTCATGAGGGTAGGGTAGGGTAGCCCTCTTCCAAAAAACCAATACCCATTACCCGTCCTTACCATTTACCCTCACAGGGTAGCTGAGGGTCAGGGTAGGGAGGATAAGGGTATTACCCTTGCCATTTCATTTTTTAACTTTGAAAATTATTTTTTTTGCTAGTAAACACCTTGATACTTAAGATTTTTACAACATTCAAAAATTATAACAACTTAACAAGAAAAAATAGGGGGAATATTTTTTTTTACTAAAGGCGCTGAACCCAGTTATATAGTAGAACCTGGGCTGCCTACATACCCAAGGAGGGGGCTAGACCTGACTCCTTAGGATCAAGCACTATGTAGTTCTCCTAATCCTAAGTACTAACTAATTACAAAAAACTACAAATATATAGTAGTAATTCAGGGTAGGGTAGGGTTACAAGGCAGAGGGAGTGTGGGACTATACAAGTATGTAGTAGTAACTACAGTGGGAGTGTGGGACTATACAAAATTATAAAGCACAGATTTACAGGGTAAGGTAGTGATTCAGGGTAGGGTAGGGTTCAGGGTAGGGTTACAGGGCATAGGGTAGGGCGGGTACCCGGGTAATTGCACTAGGGTAACATAATAAAACCCTTATCCTACCCTAATTCTAAGAGGGTAAGGGTAGGGCTTGCCCTCCTAGGGTAGAGGGTACACATGGGCACCTGAGGGTACAGGGTACCCGGCTAGGGTAGAGGGTACCAAGGCAAAATTGCCAGCCCTAGTTACAAGTCTACCCCCCTTAGAAAAATTTCGTCCTCGAAATTAAGCTGATCGCACCCTTTCTAGGTCAACCCCCAATCAAATCAAGGTCGATAGATAACATGCAAACATAATCCTACTGGTCGTGATACTACGGTCTTGATCAGGGTCACTATACTATCTATCACAACACAAAATATCCTGACAGGTACTAATGGAATCACAAAACAAGATGGAAAGAAGAACAGGAAAGACAGACCTGCTAACCCGTCACCCGTAGCGTCGGTATACTCGACTGTCAGCACAAAAGCCCTGCCCCTCTGGGATGTATCCCTCTGATGGTGCAGGGCACGGTGCTGCGCTACAGGTGGCCTAGCTCCCTCTATCTAATCCATGACACTCAACTAATATCCACACTGATATTCTACTCAATTATACTAGGGCACCATCTATATGGTATCTATTCTGCAATCTGATAATCATACCCGTCTATCCAGAACCATGTTACCAAAATCCTCGTCACACCAGTAAGTATGGCTGCGATAATCCATAGGGTCCACAACTAATGTACATACCTCTAGAATCATGGTATTTAAAATTTTTGTATTGCCGCTAGTTTGGCTACGAAAACTTTAAATTCCCACACCCGAGAAATACATCCAAAATCAGACTCTATCTCATCGCCCAACCAGCTAATATGGCTGTAGAAGACTCTAAATTCCATGACTGAGGCAACCTAGCGCATAATGTTATCTTGGTAGAAAATCAAGTCAATAATGAATACTAAGAATCAATTCAACGATGAATCAAGGAAGATAGACAGATACTGTCAGAATCGAATTTCGAGATAGTTTATAATGAGATTCTCAAGGGTTATCTAGGAATCTTCTCAAGTAGTCCTAACTGTGATTGACTACTCTCTCAACTAAAGCCTATTCCTTAATTTCTATCGCAGGCGCGCAGCAGTACAACTAATCGTTGCACTACCATGACATCGCACTAATGCGACTCTCGACCTGCATGGGCCACCACTAAAAACGTGTTACGACCCGCACCCACTGTGAGGATACGAGTACGTAACGACGCCCAGTCTACGTCACAGTGTCGGCGGTAGAACGTTGTCCTAGGTTACTATCTAATCAACAACTCACGCAATTATATAATGTACTTGTCAAATCTCAACTCCGAACGGAGGACAAGCATAGATATAATGAAATCTCAATCACAGTCTAAGAATGATAAGATAACACAGAAGTTTATAACTAAAGACTAAACAACAACAATTATAACTACTAAATAATAATATCTCAAACAAACTCAAATACAAACTCATATCTCAAGTTATTACACTTCAAGTTCTAAAACATAAAAACTAAACCAAGTCTACTAGCTAGTCTCCCGATCACTCCTGAGTGTCGGGGCCAAAGGTAGCTAAGCCATCTCCTGCTCCAAGGCAAGTAGGGCAAATGTCCTCAGGGCAATCATCTGTAATATTTTCAACAGGTCCAGTCAGGACAGGAACGAGCACAATCTCATCTAGAAAATCCAAGTAAATGACAGAGAACTATAAAGCAGTTATAGACAGTTGTATTAATGAACATGGCAGTTTATATTCAGGTGATGGTATAGTGAGACAGATAAAGTACAAGGAAAGTAAGTAACTAAATAAGAGAAGAATCATGGCAATAAAGACTGTAAAATAAAATCTAGCTGAACTAGAGTAACATGATGAGTCCAGACGGTACAATATAAGTCGAGTGTAATCCCATGTGAGTCTAATACAAGAAGAGTCGAATGTGATTCTAATCATTGTTCTAGTGATTCGAATAAGGTGATACGAATAAGGTGATTTGAATAGTGATTCATATGATGATCTAACAATGATTCGAATAAATTCTCCAAGTGTGTTTTAAAATACCGAGTTCGATATGTAAACGGCTGTAGGTAATATGGCACACGACACACTGATCAGGTGAGGGATGGCTATCGTTCGAATATCATTCACAGAGGGGTAATTCGAATAGGAGGATATGTCTACATGTCTAATCAGTATTTTCCTACCCAGTCTAATACAATGAATCCATAATCCAACACATAAGACGAATACAAGTCCAACCAGCACATGAAGATACGAATAGGTGGTTCGAATAGTGATTCGTATGGTGATTCAAATAATCGAGGCAAGACGAGTAAGTATGTGTGTCGTATACATGGATTCAATAATAACAATACGTGTTTGTAACAGAGAATCATATACAGCTAACTAGAACTGAAGTACAGTAATTGACAAGTAAATGAGAGAACTATCAGAGAATATACTCGTCTGCTACTCTGAAAAGAGTAGTGTAATATCAGATGTCTGCACCGGAATCACAATGTCCTAAACAGAGTAATATGGGTTATAATATGTTTAAAATAAGATAAATGAAGTTTATGATACAATCTACGTGATTTCTAGGTCAATCTAAGTCAAAGTCAACTCTAAGTCAAACCTAGTCAACTGTCTAGGTCAAACTAGGTCCAAGTCAAACTTGGGTCAACCATGGTCAACACTCTAGTCAAACTAGGTCGATCCTAGTCGATCAAGTCTCACTAGGCCTAACCAAGCCTAGGCTAGCAAGCACACATCAATACAAGTCACACTTAGCCTAAAATAACCCAACACTCTTATGAATATATATTCCATATACCGTAGGCTATACTACCTAGGCTATAAGCCAAATTCACATATAGGCAATACACACATTTCTGTTTCCATGTATCTATATACACATTATTTATATATATCAATATGTAATATCTATTTTACATTACATACATCACACTAGGTTATATATTAAAATCACAAGCCATGACTTAAAACAGTTTTAAATTGATTAAAAATCACCAAAAATTATAATGTGATTTAAATACAAATAAATAATAATTATAAATACAAAATTGCAAAAATACCCTCATTCCAGAAACTGGGTGTTATAAAACTCCTAATGGTTTGCCAATAGTCGGCCTTCCAAACAGGGTATCGGGACTGTTCTATGAAATGTTCAAGAATAATTTTCGGGCAAAGTTTGTGTCAATTTTCTGGACAACCTAATTCGTTTAAATAAAAACCAACTGAATGGATTGGAAGGCGTATATATTGTCATCATACCTGAAGTGATATAACGATAAACGATTAACCATGCCTAGAGAAAACTCGCGATGAAGTCATACAAATCCTGCTGTTGTTGCTGCGCTGATAGGGCTGTCCAGCACGGCCGCTGCGGCTCCGACGGTCCTCCGACAGAGCACGACCGTCGGGGTGGCCGCCCAGGTTAGGGGAATGGGCGTGGGGTGTTGGTTAGGCTCGGGGTTAGGGTATAGATGAGAAAACCCCCCTCCTACTCTCGATATATATATATATATATATATATATATATATATATATATATATATATATATATATATATATATATATATATATATATATATATATATATTTTGCCGAAAAAACCGAGCGGGGAAGGTTTGGGAAAGCTCAGCCTGGGGTTAGCCTGGTCGGGATTGGACTTCCCTGCTGTTGGTGTGGGCTTGTTGGCCTGTTGGCCGACTGGGCTGCTTTAGTTTGCTTTTCTTTGGTTCTCTTTTATTCAACAAATGTGTAATTCCTATATATATATATATATAGGAATCCTAACATCACAGAATATAATAATAATTTAAGTACAAATATTATAATTAATAACAATTATATTATTTACATAGAAGAGCATATATATATATATATATATATATATATATATATATATATAGTAAAATATTTATATATAAAAAAAATATAGAAATATCATTTATAAGATATCTATATTTACTAACCTTTCTAACGAATAATGAAGTCATATAATCAATTAGTAAATAGCCCTACATATATATATATATATATATATATATATATATATATATATATATATATATATATATATATATATATATATATATATATATATAAAATAAAAAAAAAAATATATATATATATATATATATATATATATAAAAAAAAAAAAATATATATATATATATATATATATATATATATATGTGTGTGTGTGTGTGTGTGTGTGTGTGTGTGTGTGTGTGTGTGTGTGTGTGTGTGTGTAGTCTACAACCCCAAGATCCACTAATATATTTTAAGGAACTCGTTTACCATAGATAAAGTATTATTTATTTATTTCATAAAAGAACATCTAATATAACCACATTTGTAATATGGCCTACCAGGTTACTAAAATAAAATAAATATCAATCATACATCTACGTGGATGTTTTTAGACGCATTACCTGACTACATGGGCTCTGGTTTGGTTCGGATCAAGTTCGGGCCAGTTTGGAACAACCGGGTCACTTAAACGTCAAATAATATTAATAATGAATAATTAAAACATCTATAGAGGTTAAGTCGCAACTTGGCCTGGTTTTCCTAGTTAGGACATCACTATGGCTCGGCCTTCCCTTACCATAGCTAAACACTAGTCAAAGCACGCTACTGTACTATCCGTGCCATGATTCCTAGTCGCCTTGTACTCAAATTCCTAACCATGACTAAAATTATCTACCATAATAATTAACTAAATAATTATTTATAAAATTCTAAAAATCACCATTTAAATCAATTAAATAATAAATAAAATATTTTAAAATTTCTACGAAGGGGAGCTACAATGCCAGTATCGTAGAAGATATGCAACCGAAGGGAAACTCTGTCATGGGGGCGCATAACCCTTCCACAGGAGCTCCCAATGCGAAGAAGGTGCATACCATTCCGGGCTCTACTAGCCCAGCGACTTCCTTCTTATGCAATCAACAACAGAGCGTTCAACACTCGAGACTTGGCAAAAGAAAACACTACGATGCCAAGAATTGAAGTGTTCAACGCTCTAGACATCCTCAGCGAGGCTTGCAAACAAAGAAGGCAAAACTGGAAGAAAACAGTACTGTTTTCCAAAGCATGCGCCCAGAGCTACGCGTCCAAGGCAGTATGTGGACGCATAACTCTGGCCGGAGGACTTTTGTCTTCGATAGGCTATGCGCCCAGGGCCATGCGCCTAGGGCTATGCGTCCAGGCTCTGATGACCCATTCTATGCACCCATATCTAGGAGGACCAGGCATGCTGCCAGGACTTCAAGAAAGCATGCGCCCAAAGGCATGCCCAGGGTCTATGCGCCCACAGCAAAAAGATAGGCCCCAACGCGTATAGCACGAGGCTGTCTTCAAGGTCATCACGAAACATACGTGTGGGGGTTGCCCCTGCACATGAACTAAGTCCGGATGTGCCAACTTCCCTTACAAACCCATATGCAAAGCTCGACGATGCATGTGACATAGGTTTTAAGGCAAAACTCCTTTTCACCGATTTACGCAACATGATAAATCATAAGCGTAAAGCGAGGGAGGATACGGCAAACTCATGGGGTGCATCTGTGTACTAGTATTGTCATCAACTGTCGCTGCTCCAAAGCAACGAAGGTGTCTCCAAGGCAGTCCGTGTTTCGACGACTACAGCGCTCTGATGATGAAAAGCCGCTATGTGTTTCATCCAACATGGCTTTATAGGGTCCTCCTTACGGGAGCCCCAATCAAAGAAGGTGGACCACTAACCCAATCTTTTTTCTCAGTTCCACGAACAGAAGAAGAAGTCTGCCAGTAAACAGCCAGCGAGATCTTACATCTGAAGGAGTCTATATGGGCACTCGGTCAAGGACGATATTCCTTATAGATGGCAAGGATTTTCAAGCTGAGGGTGATGATCCCTCAGCTGGGGGTAGTATTGCATCAGAATCTGAAGCAGACGACCTTCATACCTGGGGTAGCCTTCCTGATGACGATGATCTCTTTGAGTCCGATGGTGACTATCTACCTCCCCTGCCTGAAGATGATGGACTTTTTAACTCAGAGACAGACAGTGTCAACATTAGTTGTACTGTCTCCTCTATTCATCCTCGCGTGCTATTTGCGTACATGTCGGATGGAGAGAGACCTGAAGAAGCCAGTGGTCATACCAACAAGCGGCTAGAGAGACTTGAAATAGCATTTGCCAAGATCACTTATATGCTTACGAGCATCATGGCAGTCCAAACTGCTGGGTCTGTTCCTCTACCTCAACCAAACATCTCAGCACATGCTAGTCCATCTCATAGCAACAACCCTTCTTCACTATAAAAGGAGTATCATTCCATTGTGCCTCCTCCAATCCCATAAATGCTGGGGGTGGTCCTTCGTCGACGACACTTGACAACCGTACAGCAGCCGTTTCTCAATATCTGCTCAATCAGCAGGATACAATTGATTCTCTTGTTGCCCAACTCGATACCATCTCACACAAAGATGAACTTCAAAAGATGGGGATATCTCAACCTTATCCTCTTGAATGGGAGAATGCTACTTGCCCTCCTAACTACAAGGCATTGACGCTAAATTCGTTTGACGGGATGACTTCTTCTTGTGAACACATGACTTACTTCAACACGCAGACTCTGCACTTACCAAGAGACGATGCGTTCTTGTCAAAGCAATTTATCAGCACCTTGTAGGGGGTAGCTTTTGAATGGTTCTGTAGTCTGCCTGACGGTTGCATTAACTCTTTCAAAGACTTGGAGAGGTTATTTCTCAACAGGTTTTATGAGAACGGCATGTATGTTAGTATGTCCACCCTCATCGAGACCAAGCAGAGGAGGAGTGAGTCTGTTATTGCTTTCATCGAACGCTTCAGGTGACTAGCATTGAAGATGCCCTTCGGTATACCAGACTCAGAGCTTATGGATACTTGTCGGCATAACTTTCTTCCTACAGTGAAGTTCTGTCTGGATATACATAAGTATGATACATGGCCCACTTTCATCGGGGCTGCTGATGCTGCTGAGAATGATGTTCCTAATCTGGAATTATTGGGGTTGAAGATAACCAAATCTGAAGACAAAAGCAAGCACCCCCAAACTATCCCTATCCGTGGGGGTAAAGGAAAAGAAGTCTTGAAGGTCGACACTTCCAAGGGAGCTTCCAATTCTCAGGGCGCTTCTGACAAATCCAAGGAGACTTTCTTCTTTGAGGAAGATGATGTTATTACCAATTTTTACACATTGATGAAGGGTAATAAACTGACATTGCCTCCACCACGACATCCTGCGGAGGCAAACCAACTCAAGGACCCCAAGTACTGTCTTTATCACTAGTACTTGCACCATTCTACCAAGGATTACATCATCCTGAAGAAGAAGATACAACAGCTTATCGACAGCCAAGTTGTCAACCTCGAAGCTGAAGACAAGGTCGTATCTTCTAACAAGATCTTTCTTCAATTTGGTGACTTTCCTCCCACAGAAGTCCCAGACGGCATAATCCCGATCCCTAAAGCAGTAATAGAAGTCGCCAACATCCCGCCAGCTCGCGACTCAACATCAACGTTGGTGCCGCTCATGACAAATTGTGGTGAGATCATGTGGGTCCATCCAGACCATGTGTAAGAAATAATGCAGGGGGTGGTGCCTTCCAAAGCAAAGAGGGGCAAGAAATACAAGTCATAACATATGTTGTCTTCTCCTATTTACGAAGTTCTATCTGGCGAGACGCGATCCGGAAAGACTTACCTGCGGACTTATGACCCCGCACAAGAAGACATAGTGCCTTCTCAAGCTCCTGCTGCCCCCACAAGTTTAGTAACTAGTCCATCTAAGTCCTTAACTACCGACAAAGCTAAGCAGAAAGAGACACGATTTGACAAGTCTCTGAAGGCACCAACTCCCGAAGGCATGGATCGGCCTTACAACTTTGACATACTGGCACAACTGGCCAATACACCTGCCAGATTGTCTTTGTTCGATCTATTGTGCCTATCCAAAGAGACGCATAAAGCTTTAAGTGAGGTATTACTATATGTCGACTCTTATCTCGCTGAAGTCAAAGCCCCCGTGGAAGATCCAGTCTCTTATCCTCACTGCCATAACACTATGGAAGTGGTACCCAACATCACTTTTTCACAAGAGAACATGTTGCTCAAAAACAATCGTCATAATAGACCTCTATACTATACAGGATATATCGGGACGATTAAGGTTGATCGGATGTATATCGATCCAGGTTCCTTCCTCAGCATCATCCCTAGAAGTTTACTCCAAATTCTAGGGAATCCCTCTGCACAAGCTGTCTGCAGCCAATACAACTATCATGTCTTTTAATATTGGGAGAAGTCACCCTCTGGGCAAGATCCGTCTCAACTTCCAGATTGGTGATCTCCGAACAGAGGTTATTTGCTATGTAATTGATGCCAATGTGTCTTACAATATCTTGTTGGGGCGTCCGTGGATACACGAGAACATGATCGTTCCTTCTACCCTTCACCAGTGCTTTAAGTACGTCACCAGTGATAGCATCATGAAGACGGAGTTTGCTAATGTCGATCCATTTAAGGGTATTGAAGCCTACTATGGAGATTCGGGGCTTTATCTATCTCAGCCTCCCAAGGATGACGGCAATGAAGCTGACGATAAAGCTGAAGTTAATTCATTCGCCAGTGACGGTTCCCTGGTTGTCCGAGGTAAAGGACGTACTACTCCAAAAAGTACTCCAAAGCCTCTCATAATCTGGGTCAAAAAGAAGAATCCTGATATTATCAAACTATTGACCATCACTCTCTGCAAAATGACTCGGGTGGAACCTGCCGAAGTCCATCCTCCCAATCCTGATGAGTTACCCTACATGGTGAACTTAACCAAGTCTGTGACTCCTGTTCCGGACAATGATGCCCTCAATGAGTATATCAATACTCAAAATAAAGTATTGATGTTATCCCTGAAGAAGAACTTGCATATTTTCTGAGTAATGGTTTATCTTTGAATTACTCTGATGTCTACCAATCTGTAAACCAGTACACGGATACGTTGTACGCCCTAGAGCATAGCATATGACCACATCTCTGTATGCCGGTCACGATGCCTCGTCTGCGGTAAAAAGTCTGGCTAGAAGATATCTACTACTTCATCGTTCCAGCTAGAAAGAAGGGTGAAGAATTGATAATCTTCGATCGAATAATTGGCGAAAGAAAGTTCGTTCTGGACTTTTCTCCCAATTACAACACTGAAGCCGACTATGATTCAGGAAAAATGCAACTTTATCGATATAGTTGGCAGGGCAAGTATATCATCCAGAACATGGGATATGATATAAAAAGCGACCAGGGACTAAACTACGGTCAAGGGCGACGATTGCCAATACGTCACTTTGCTTCTCCCGGCAAACCCGAGAACTATTATCAGCGAAACGGTGTTGGTTTGGGTTATGTTACTCCTCCAACAACTCCTAAAGGATCAGACGTCGAAGTGCATCGTTGTTCTCATTCTTCTGATCTGGGATTCAGACTCCAGCATTGGAGACATGTTCAAAGCAACTTTGTCCGTCAACATGGTGTCAGTTGACTAAATTGTAGACGATGTCCAATCAATCGAGCTCGAACAATAGGCTCAAAAGATGAACACCAGGTGGGAGTTACGTTTCGAAAAACGTAAACCACCTACAGAAGTCGAAGTCGTCTAAGTTAATTTAGGAGATGAATCATCTCTTAAACCAATCTTTATCAGCAAAAGTCTATCTGGTGAAGAACGGCAATCTATTATACAGCTTATAAGAGAATATATTGATATCTTTGTATGGAGCTATGAAGACATGCCAGGCTTGGACCCTAAAGTTGCTATGTACCGCCAAAATATCTCGTCTAAAGCTAAGCCAGTGAAGCAGCAACAACGACGGTTCCGACCAGATATCATAGAGGCCATCAAAACTGAAGTCAAAAAGCTTATCTCAAGTGGGTTCATTCACGAAGAACAACACCCTGACTGGATCGCTAACATTGTTTCGGTCATGAAAAAGAACGGTAAAGTTCGAGTCTGTATCGATTACCGTAATTTGAACTTTGTATGCCCAAAAGATGAGTTCCCTCTACCGATCACCAACGTAATGATCGACAATACTTGTAATTTCGAGCGGATGTCCTTCATGGATAGGTTCTCAAGCTACAACCAGATCAAGATATTCCCCGATGATGAGAAACACACATCTTTTCGAACACTGTTGGGGGTATACTGCTATACGGTGATGCCTTTTGGATTGAAAAATGTGGGTACGACATACCAGCGAGCTATGAACACAATTTTTATGATCATTTGTGCAAAACAGTAGAATGCTACGTAGATAATATCGTAGTTAAAAGTCGTCTCAAGGGCAACCACCTCCAAGATTTGAGAACGGTGTTCAAACTAATGCGTGCACACCAACTCAAGATGAATCCAACCGTCTTTTCTGGGAGTCTCCAGTGGCAAGTTCCTTGGTTTTGTTATCACTTCAAAGGGTATACATCTTGACCCGGAGAAAGTGAAGGCTATCCTCGATATGCGTCCTCCAAGATCTATGCGGACTTTAAGGTAGGTTAGCCTACATCAGACGATTCATTTCAAATCTTTCTAAAAGGTGTCAATCGTTTTCTCAGCTCATGAAGAAAGGAGTATCTTTCGTCTGGACTGAACAATGTCAGCGCGTATTTGACGACATCAAGAAGTATCTCACAAGCCCTCCAGTGTTGGTGGCTTCGATAGTTGGAAAGCCTTTCTTGTTATATGTTCGCGTTATGGATCATTCTCTTGGGGCCCTATTAGATCAGAAGAATGAAGGCGGTCATGAATAGGCAATATATTACCTCAGCCGCATGATGGTGGGTGCCGAACACAGATACACACCTGTAAAAAAGGAATGTCTCGTACGGGTATTTGCTATCCCGAAGACACATCACTATGTGTCTGGGCAGACTATCCATATCATATCTAGAGTCAATCCTCTCAGAATACTCATGACTAAACCAGGTTCTCTTAATTCCCGTTTAGCTACATAGGCAATGCTGTTGACTCCATACGATATGTTGTTCGTCCCTCAAAAAGCAGTAAAAGGCCAAGCATTAGCTGATTTCTTAGCAGCTCATCCAGTGCCAGAATCTTTCAAACTCTACGACGAAATCCCAGATGAAGTAGTTGAGTCTAACATTGTAACTGAGGAAGTCCCTATTTGGCAAATGTTCTTTGACGAAACGTCAAGAACATGACCTAAAGGAAATATTGTGGCCGGAGTAGGCATCGTGCTTGTGTCATCCGACCATCTGGTTATACACTGTGCGTATTCTCTCGTGTAACCTTGCACCAACAATGTGGCCGAATATAACGCCCTACTAACCGGCCTTTAATTAGCAAAACAACTGAAAGTTGACTATCTGGAATCTTACCGCGATTCTAAGCTAATAGTTAGTCAGGTCCGAGGGGATTATGAAGTTCGTCACGAAGATCTTATCCCACATCACAAAGCGACGATCGAGTTGGCATCTACCTTTACTGGATTCTTCATCGAGCACGTGCCTCGATTACAGAATATAAAAGCAAATGCTTTAGCCAGTCTGGCTGCTTCCTTGACCGTCCCTATTAATACTCAGCATTCGATCACAGTATCTGGTCGAGAGTTATTTTGTGAAAAATATGCCTTGCATATTCATCATAGATACGCAACAGAAACGAACGTCAATGTCAAAGACTGGAGATTTTCTTTCGTAGACTACGCCGTCTACAAAATTCTTTCTGAGGACCCAAAAGAATCTATCCAACGATGATCCTTCAGATTTTACTATGATATAGCTACCAAAATATTGTACCGACATTCTTACGACAGGCTACTGTTATGATGTTCATCAGACACAGAAGCCAAATACGCACTACGTGAGGCTCACGAAAGAATTTATGGTGCACACCAACCAGGCTCCAAATTACAAGATCGCCTCAGATGAATGGGTTATTATTGGCCCACGATGATAACAGATATTGTTGAATATGCAAAGAAGTGTAGGGCTTGCCAGTTCCATGCCAATTTCATTCATCAATCTTTGGAGTTTCTACACCCGACGGTGGCATCTTGGCTATAACCGATTACTTCTCCAAATGGGCGGAAGCTATACCGCTCATCAAAGTAAAGATGTCGAACGTGATCAGTTTCATCAAATATTATGTCATCTACCGCTTCGGCCTACCTCGCAGGATTATCCATGATAATGGTCCACAATTCGCGAGTAATGCATTCTATCGGTTTTATGATAAGAATCAAATTCAGAATGTAGCCTCTACTGCTTACAATCCAGCAGCTAATGGATTGGCATAAGCTTTCAATAAGACTATCATCAAACTTCTCAAGAAGTTTGTGTCTTCAAACAAGCGCGATTGGAATGAGAAGCTCGACGAATGTCTCTGGGCCTATCGTATAACGGTCCGAACTCCAATAGGAAGTACGCCATTCTCTCTGATTTATGGGAGTGAAGCAGTTCTTCTCTTAGAAATCCAGATTCTCTCTCTTCGAGTAGCCTTAGCCAGTGAGTTGACTGCCGAAAAAAGTTACCGTCTGCGACTACAAGAGCTGGAAGCGCTAGACGAAAAATACTTATTAGCTCAACAGCGTATTGAGCTATACCAATCACGTCTGTCTGGAGCCTTTAATAAAAAAGTAAAGGAAAGAATCTTTCAAGTTGGTGATCAGGTCTTAGCAGTGAGAAGACCAATGGTCATGACACACAAGACAAACAAAAAATTCCAGCCTAAATGGAAAGGTCCTTTCGTTATAGAATCAATGTATTCTAATGGTGCGTATCGACTAACTAAGCCTGATGGTGACTTGCTCATGATGCCGATCAACGGCAAGTTTTTGAAGAAATATTATGTGTAACCTTCATGTACACCGTTCACATATACCCTATTTTAATAATATAAATGTATAGTACAATGTTTACGTGATTCAAAAAATCTTCTAACTATTATTCGTATTTCAAGAGTCTTGGATACTCCATGGATAATAGGTCCTCTAAAAGAAAAAAAAAGAAGAGATTCCCCAGTAGAATTATCTTCGTTTTAGACTCTGTCCAAACTCGGTCTTATGAAAACGGTCATGTCCATATTACCTCTGAACTATTTTTTGATAATTATTTCTCAGTGGAATAACTAAGAAATGTCTTGCCACGTCCATACAACCACTAAGCAAAATATTCGTCAAAGTTAATCACGTCCATATTACCTCTGAATTATCCACTCCTACCTAGTGTTATATATCCGTCCACGTCCATATTACCTCTGGGCAGATATAGAAGATCCCCTGCTATTACGTCCTCATTACCTCTGTTAGCAAATTCTTTCAACTTATTATCTATGTTCGAGAATCTTGAACATAAAACATATAATAAGTCCACATCAAATTCTCTGACAGAATACACATCAGAAATATTCCTACTACGTCCACACTACCTTTAGTTCTGATATTTCACAAACTATATTCATAAGTTTCGAAAGCCAAAAGATTCTTTATTAAAAACGTCTCTTAAAAAAATAGAGAAAAGAAAAGAGATACAAGAGTCTTTACGGCTCAAATGAGCCAATTATAAATGAAGATTTAAGCGATACATAACCGATTGATGCTGTCCCTTAAAGTCGCTATCACAGTCTGAGACTTGACAGTGGCACGACGCGTGCTTTTTCCTGCCGAGCGGCTTCATCCTTGAAGGGGATCAACTTCGCGTGCTCTCCCTCCAACTTTACCAGCTGTTCTTTCAACTGGTCTGAAGTTGTGGCAGTCATAGCAGCCTGAACCGTATAGTCTTTCTGTTCAGACGCAACTATCCTTAAGCTGGCCTCCAGTTGGGAAATCTCCTTATGGATCTGCACAATATAATTATACTTTTCAGTGATCTGGGCAGCCAGCTTGTTCTTCGAAGCAACACGAGCCTCGCTTGCGGCGTTGAACTGTTCATATTGATCAGCCAACTCACTGATCTCCTTAGCAAGGGCATCCTTCCTTGCTTGGAAAGAAGTTTCTCCTGCCAAAGAGTCCGCCACCGGCCCAGCATTCGTCAGTTTGGGATAGTGCAACAGCAACCATCCCATTAAGAAATGAAAAAGGAGTTCAGTCCGAGCAAAATTTGTTCTGCCGTTGGGAGTCACCGTGTTTCCAACAAAATCTCGTAGACCCCGTTGGATGGCGCAGACCATTGCAGGAAGAAGGGCAAGCCGGTATCCAAACGCCAGATTTATAGCCGGAAGTATCATACTCCGGCACATCCTTTAAATAGACCCTGAACCACCAGAGACTACGCAGTCGCGGATTCAGATCATCAAAAAAGCTGCAAGCACGGCTTTCTCCGACAACTTAAACTCAGCTTGTCAGAAGAAGTGCTAAATTGGGGAATCCCCCTCAGGATCATCACTGTCATCAGTATCTGCGGCCCCGTGATCTGTCATTAATTCCTCTATTTCAGATTTTATCAGGGGCTTGTAAATCGAAAAAGAAGCCAGACCTTCTCCTTCTTCTTGAACGAAGATATAGTTCGTCCAAGATCTCGTATAAGGATTGGCCCCCTCAGTCTTTCCTTTCTTATTGATCCTATGGCAGATGAGAAAATGACAGAATAACTCCTTATACACATCCGTCATCTCGAAGTTTTCCCTCTCCAGGTCCAGGAGTTCCTCATCATAAGGAACATATTCTGCGTACGACTCTGTGCCCCAAGGAAGCTTCGATATCTCCTGCATCTCATGGAGAGCTAGGCCTATCTCCCCGCCTGGAGTGAAGAACTAAAGGTATGATGATTGTACAACTCTGCTAGAGAAACAAACATGGGCCAACTTGTCTTTACGCCATATTGAGTGGCTCTGATGGCATGAAAAAGGCCGGCAGCCTTTAAGGTGGCTTCATAGGTTGAAAGCACCCATTCAGTAAGGTCACTCCAAAATGAAGCGGGGTACCTCCAACCTTCCATCCGCATCTACCGTACGGGATATGACCTATTCTTCGATATCATCAGATTGGAAAGTGTGTCGGCAGCATAAGGATGAAGGTCGGTCGGGATATCGTTTATTATGGCACTAGGGTGCAGCGCCCTCGTGGAATAGGACGTGGAGCCCTTGACACATTTAAAAGTGTCCTTCTTCCGATCACCAGAGATAAACTGTATCTTTGCAAAGACGACCCCATGAAGTTCAGGGGTTAAGTCCCATTTCATCTGCCTCCGTACAGCTAGATCGGTGAATGCCGACAGAGGATATTGGCGATCCATCGTCGGCAACCATATTCTTTGGTTGTTCAACCTGACCACAAAAGGGTCTCTCAGGCGTATCGTCTCGCCGTCCTCAAATCCCAATCTGTTATCGAACAAAAAGTATGGCTTCTTAAGACTCTGCCCCCCTCCGAACAGGAACTTTTCATCGTTTATCATCTGCTTCAGGAATACCTTATCCTATTCAAGCATAGCAATCATCCGCACTGAAGGCTGATTCTGGCTGATCTTGGCCTGAACATTTCTAATCATGTTGGTTACGAGGCTCAAACCGAGAACTTGGCGAGCAGAGTCGAGAGGAATTCTACCGAATTTCGGGACGACCATGTTAACTGCAAAGACAGAAGAAGAAAAAAGTCAGACTTAGAATCTACAAAAAAAAGCTAAGTATTGGAAAAATTATATGCACCCAGTTGTTATGCGCCAAACGGCCTGTGGGCGCATAAGGATCTTCAAACACATATGTTATGTGTGGGCGCATGATGTGCAACAAGCATGTGGGCACATAGTTTTGCAGGCGCATAAGAGTGCTCAAGCACAAAAGCGTTCTGCGTGGGCGCATAACACACGACAATGTGTATGGGCGCATACTTTTGTGGGCGCATAAGAATGCTCACAGAAGTGTGTTGCTTTGGGCGCATATCAATGGTTATGCGCCCAAGCAGAGAGAAGTCCGAGCATCACAAATTAATGCTCGAGACTTCGTTTTGAAGCATAGCCTCACCCAGAATGGGGTCTTGGACTAGCGGAGACGCTGCCGAAGGAGGAGAAACGCTCGGTACAGTTTCCTTGCCTTTCATGGATTTCTTGACAGCCTTGGGAGACATGATTCGTGCAGAGAAGAAATGAAGAGTCTCTTGAAAGCTTCTTGAGATTAAGAGGAGAATAAATTTTCTCTCTCCTCAATGCCTATTTATAGGCACGAACCAGAGGTATGCGCCCACATGACCTATGCGCCCGTATGGTCTATGCGCCCACGCAGACTTGATCTTTTGCACATTATGCGCCTGCAACTTGCTGATGTGGACAATGCATAGACATCGCACGAAGGATGGACCTCTTTAAATTCCGCTCCGATGAATCTGTCAATTCAGATTTTTGAGGACGATCTCAATAGCCATCTCTTGATAGCCTGGCAGCATCTATGTGCCCAAAAAGAGAGTTTTGCTATGCGCCCACAACGCCATAAGAAAATAGTCTCTCATGTTTCTTTCAAAGTATTTCGAACTCGTTCGAGTATCAAAAACTTTGAAGGACTTCTTGTAGAAGCATAAAAAATTTAGCATTATGCGCCCAACACAAAAGTAGCTATGCGCCCAAGTCAGAAAGTGGCAGATACCCACAATGCAAATCCTATGCGCCCATATGTAAAATCTTTATGCGCCCACATGGCTCCTCCAAAAAAGGGCACATAGCCCTGTTTCCACACTATGCGCCCAAGTCAGGACAGCACCACGACTCGGCCAACATCCACGATCAGTCGTGCACCGAAGCATTAGGCCACGTCAGTCTCCACGAGCAGTCATGCACCAAAGCATGCGGCTACATCAACCCTAAGATCTACCCATGATCATCCAGTCTTTATGCGCATATACTCTATGCGCCCAAAGGAAGATTATGCGCCCACAGAGAAATCAGTATATTTTTCCCTGTGTGCACATAATAGTCATTTCAGTGCAAAACGACTATAAATATAGGTTACATGCCTCTTCAAAAAGACAGAACGGAGAGCATTTTAGAGCCAAATTTCTGTCCTTCTTGCTAGTGAGCCGAAAGTTAGCAATTTTCTTAGGTTTTCTTCCACTTTTGTAAATCGGAGTGTCAACGAAGAAAAGGAGCAACTGCCGTTCGACCTCCATCGTCCCATTTTCCAGAATTCTTTTTGTACTCGAGAATTCTCAGTGCAGGATCTCTCAGGTGTACTCGATTTGTGGTGCCTTACGCCAATAAGAAAAGACGGTGCTTCTTTTTTTGTGTCCACATACATAAGCTATAAGAAATAATAATCACAAGCCACATCACTGTATAACTACATCTTATCCACATAACACAAACTATAGCAATAGTCCAAACAGAATATAAATAAAGAGTCAAAAGATATAGCCGGGTGGAAACAAATCCACTACCAAACAGTTACGATAAAGTCTCAAATAAATGGAGTCCGACTTCCTCAAGTAGAAATAAAAGAAATAGTAAAAGATGTCCACTACAAAGTCTCAAAACGTAGATAATGAACTAGATCTCGGAAGGCGTGATATCATTGGTGGCATAAGATAGCTCCAGTGTGGTAGCATACTCCCGGGGAAGGTCCTGATTATCTAAGCCTGGAGAATTCACCAGGTCCTTAGCAGGATGTAACAAGATACAAGAAACAATATGCCATATAAAATGTGAATAAAAGAAATATGCATGCAATCGGGTGCCTAACCATTCTACTGTGAATGTAGTTTAAGAACAACCTTCGACACAAGGGCCTTCTGGCTATAAATGGGATTGGCTTGGTTCCCATATAGGGTACCAGTGGCCTACGTCCATAACACTCTAAGAATATTAGAGGGCATCAATATAGGGGTACGTCCATAACGCTCAGTGAACATCAGAGGGCATCAATAACCTGCGTCTTGGGCGGAGCTTACAGGGTAAAATAAGAAAGTGCACAAGTGGCCATTACGTCAAGGAATTGTTCTTCCCACCCAATGTCTAGTATTGTCATCTCCATAACTCATATGAACCTCTAATAACTACAAAGTCTACTAATCATGCAATCTATTGGCAGTTATTCCTAACCGTCGCATATCTCATACGTATCGGTGGCCAGCCGGCTAGCAAGTCTGTGTCCTACATGTGACTCACAACTCATGATAAAGTAGGTTCTAAGGCTATATGAGATATACCAATACTTTATTTCAGTAGGTGGTCAACGAGTACTAAGTCAATGCAGAATAATAAACCAAAAACAGTAAAACGACTAATACAGTCGCTTGCACCCTAGTATGACTTGGACGCGCAGTGAAATAGAGACAGGCAGTATATAAATAAAAAATAAATATAAATAGCAAAAATAAAACAATAGTAAGAGACAGAATATAATGGCAATGTATCTTGCCAGAGGGTGGGGCGTAGTATTAGCAAACTCCACTACACAGATCGTTAGAATCGGAAGCAAATGAAGTCAAATTCTGCAAATGCCCTCAGATGATGAAATAAATATTATGAACATTTTTGTATAAAAGGTAAGTCTAAAAATACCAACCCAAAAGTTCAATTCTGAATACAGGGGCAAAATCATAATTTCAGGTCAAAACGATATCCGTCGTTGGACCCATTTTGCACCGAAAATCATGCCAGCATCTACGGTCTTTAATGTTGTCAAACTATATGTCTACGGGTCCGATTTGATAATATGAACCCAACCGTATGTCCAAAGTTGGATTTCGGTGGGCCGTGCACAAGTTCGTCCGTTGGATCGGGTCGCGGGCTCGCCAAATAGTGCGTTCCGGTCGACCTTCTTAGAATCTGACTAAACTTAGCATATAGGACCAAAAAAATGATCTGGTCCTGTTGGCGTAAATTTTGTCTCGAGATGACGAAATGAGGGGCTAGTTTGCAAAGGAGCCAAAATGGGATATCTCGACCGATACGCCTCGATTTCGTCGCACACGTACAACAAAATCGAGTTCTGTCGAATCCCACACATCCACAACATCCATACGTATTTTGAATGCTCATGGATTGCGACCACGCCACCTGGTTTTTTTGGGTGCACGTCGTATCAAGAATATTTTATCGAATTTGGTTGTTTTGAAAACTAGCTTTTCTTAAAAAATTTAACCTAATTTATTATGAAAATAAATACAGAATACATAAACTAATTGATGGGTATTATACTCGGCAATGTTGACTACAATACTGATCAGATCGATTTCCAAAAAATTTCAAATCCTGGAAATTGTTGGCCTGAAAAAATATAGTTCTACCGTTGAAACTACCAATGAAGAAAACCCATATACTATGTTTTTTCTTAATTTTTAGGGGAGAATATTGGAAGAATTAATGTCCCTAAATTAAAACCAATTGTTAGGTTTCGAAGGTGGTCGTGTTGGCTACGTATAGGAATTGATAGATCAAAATTTGATTAAATGAAGGGAGAGAATACAGTCAACAAATATGGGTACCTATCTACAATTTTGAACAGAGGCTCCTCTTTCTCGATAGAAATCTCGACGACCGCAGGCGGCTCCGGCAGTGTCAAGAGGTCTGTGGTGGTCACAGGGATGTCGGGGACACGGGCGAAGGTATGGATTAGGCTTTGGGATGGAGAGTAGGGCACAGTCGTGTATTCGTAAAGAAATTTCTTCCCATGAACGTCGACTTTATATTTGGTTTAAATCCTATTCCCGATTGGAATTTCAAATAAATTTTGATCCAGTTGGATGAGAACTTGATCTAGTTTAATTAGGATTTTTGTTTCATCCAATTTGGATGAAAATTAGATTTAAACAGGATTTATGAAGGAAAGAAATTTTTTTGATTCAATACAGGGGTCGGGTTTCGTCTACTTTTAGGGAGGATGAACAGTGCTTGGTGTAGGACCATTGAAAATAATCACCAATTAAAAATTAAGCAGCTATATATTATGGCAGATAAAAGATAGTAAATAAAATAAGGTAAAGTAAGAGTCAAGAATTCAAACTCAGTGACCCGGCGATGTATACTTGTTTCCCTCTAAGAGTACTAGTCCAGTCGAGAATACGCTTGCTCAATATTAATCCACTATGGCACAAGCTTTAACTGAGCACTTGAAACTCTTACAACACCTTGCTTGGCGACAAGTGCACGACCGACTTCACAACACCATGCTTGGTGACGAGCGCACAACCGACTCCAGAAGGCAATTGGAAAACTGTAAAGTTTTCTAAATACAACCTCTGATACAACTCTTCAATACCAAACTCTAGATTAAACAGAAGCTGTACTAGCTTGGCTAAGAGTCGTAAAGGCTTAAATATGAAAGTAAAAAGTTCAGAACACTTTAGATAGAGAAGAAAAGAGATGAAATAGGATGAGTAAAATGAATGGTAATCTCAACTCTATTTATAGCATTTTTTGGGACCGAACTCGGGCAGAGTTCGGATGCTAGAATTTCACATACGAACGTTGGATGCAGATTTGGGGGGAACTGTATTTTGAATTTACCCAGACCAAACTCGGGCCGAGTTTTGATCGAGTTCGGGCAGAGTTCTGCCAGAACGGTTTTGGCCAAATTTTGATGCGTTTTGGACTTTTTAATATGTGGACTTTTGGATAGATATTTGTGGATAGGTAGGCTATATATTGTGGACTGAGAATAACTAAGCCAATACCGATCCGATCAATCTCGCATTTTTTCTAGACTCAATAAAAGGAAAAATACAGAATAAATATAAAAACCAATAGCCCTTTTGATGACGTCTTTTTCTGACATGGAAGACGCAATGTTCCTTGATGGCAGTTATCCAAAGATAAACATATCTGGAAATTTGAATACCTTTTGGGAGCTTCGCCCCCAAACCCCTACAGGGAGCGCTGCCTCATCGACCCCGAATACGAGGCCCCGGATAGGTCGTTGGGTGGTTCAGAGAAATTTTTTTGTATAACGTTGTCTTTGGCCCATCAATAATTTTTCGTTGCATATATCCTAGTTTGATCATGCTTACTGCTTGTCTACAAGTACATGTTAGATGAACAAAATAATATGATGTAGTATGATACAAGCATAGCAATATGATATAGTAAACATTTAGTACAATGCTATGTTTAAGTAGCAACATAATAATGATTACATAAATATTAGTGACAACATTCTGTTAAACTTAATTGATTAGCAATATTCAAAAAAATGATATAATCTTAGGCTAACAATCTCCTTTTTTATTATGGCAAATTGGTTAAGTTTAAGACAGATACGATAGATGCATGTATCACTAATAAAAACATACTACTAGAAGATTGTGTGCTAACTTAAACTTATTTCTCCCCCGTTGACATGATCAAAAATAAGCTCCCCCGTAATAAGAGATTAAAAGAGCTCAAGCATAGTAGGACGAATCGATTTGAAAGAAACCATTCAAAACTCAATCTAATAAATAGTATAACTATAGTTTTGAAGGAAACCAATAAAGGATTTTAATAAAAAGTAGATACCAATATAGAAGAAATCAATCATTGGTCATAAATAATTCATGAGGAGTAGAAATTCGCAGATCTAGTATATACCAATATAAAATATCAAAAATAGTATAATTAGAAGGTATCATAGGACTTTTAATAATGATCATAAAAAATATGATTCATAAATTGCATATACAAATTAGTGAATCACTTCAATAACGAGTATAATCATTGAAATGAAATCAAGTTAGACATATTAGAATCTATCTACTTACCCAAGTTCATGCATTTGAACTCAATTACCTTAACATGATATATGAATATTCATTAGATAAACATGAAGGTAATGGAGACAAAATACTTGAAAAGGAGAAATTCAGTCGACATGAATGTTCCCCCGCAAAGTATGTTTAGTCTAAATAAGATAATCATATACTTTGAGATAAAATCTCAATAAGAAAAGACAAATCAGTTTTAAACTCAAGAAATCATCAAAATTAAATATATTTGGCAAGATAACTTTTAAAAACTCATAAAATGAGAAAATTTAGAAAAAAATAATAATAAAGACAATCATATATTCTCTCATAAATCAACTATAAATCAAAGTATCATGAACAAATCAACAATATATTTTAAATAAAAGAATATATGTCTATGATGAACTAAGTATACCACATATTGACGGTATAAATGAATTGAATCAATTAATTTGCTCCCCCTTAAATATGTGTATCTTGTTCCAAAGTAATTTATATGCAAAAATAGATAAAATAAATAATCACAAGATCTAAGGAATATCCAAGATATACATCTTTTTTTTCCTTTGATCGATGCATATAAAATTCCACACTTAAAACAAAATATTGTATTTAGGTAAGTAAAAGAAATATTCAATAGATAAACGCTTAAAGATGAACAAATAAAATATATTTCCAATAAAAATATATAAGAAATATATGAACAACAGAAAATGATCATTTCAAAACAATAAAGGATTTTTGAAAACTGTCTTAATAATAACATTCGAGTAATGGACAAATTCAAAATAACAGAGAGAAATCAAAAAGACTCTTGAAATACGAAATTTATTTTGAAAAGCTATCTTAATAAATGTTCGAATGCATCCGTTAGTCCTCAGACTGACAGTTGATGATTCAATTTTTGTATCACAAAAATAGCTTTAATAAAAGAATCCATAAATCATAAATAGACCATTTGAACAAAATAATAATAAAAGGACTAGATAAATGCCGAAATCAATAGTATTCTAGATATATGGCATGTCAGGAGAATAATTGATTTGAAACAATTAACTACTCTCCTTAGTTCATCAAAAATATTAGGTCTTCTTATCAAAGTCCATTTCTTTCCTTTTAAAACCTTAGCACGGTATCCATCTGATAACCGTAGGGATTAAAAAGAAACGCTTTGAGAGAGAGAAAGTCAATTTGCCTGACTTTTCTTCCACAAAGAATTACTACTATAGACAGTTAGTAACTTGAATAAGAAGAGAATAATAAAAGCTTAAAAAAGAGTATCATGAATATGAAAAATAATCATCTTTAGATAAAAGAGATGATATGCATTAAATGAACACTTAAGATGAAACAATCAACAATCAAAAGATATTTCAATTTAGCTTATATAAAACAAAATATGATGAATAATCATATAAGACGACATAAATTGATCTATGCAATAGTATTCACAATAGACAAGATAGATCAACATATGCTACCTTTTGTGAAAATATAAAAAGATAATATTGTCCAACAAAATGAAAGTTCAAATCTAAAGACAAAATTTATATCTCTTTGCTTAGAACTGAGATCAATCCAAGATTATAGATCGTTTTAGAGAATACAAAAATAACTGCATCCACTAAAATCGAAAGATCTCAAACAACAACAAAAATCAAATTATTTGTAGCTACAAGTATAAGATGTATCCATTACATGTAACATATATGTGCTACAAATTATTGGGTAACAATAAAATATAAAACATTTAAAAATTAAAATGTAGGGCCTAGATATGTTGAGGTATTCTGGAACCTAGGGGACTGGGTTCAGTGCCTTGGATCCAGAACTAGGTAATAGTTGCGAGTAGACCTTAATAAATCTTAAGTCTATAAAGTATTGATCACTTTGGGTTAGCTGTAGGGGCCAATTTTCAGCTGGTGGTAGTCCGAAGACTAGTACACCGTGTCACTTCAGACTATTTACACTTGTATGATAGAAGGACCCTTTCGGCTTGTGTAATGCCCCGTCCCGCTCAGCTCAATCGGAGAAATCGAAACGCCAACGGCGTTCGAATTTAGTCATGCAACGGATTACTCGAAGTCCTGCTCGGTCGAGGCGATCCCTCACTCAGGTGGGTGGCTTCGGTGAACTTGCCTCAGCTTGGCATTCGTACTAATAAAATAAAATTTTTCAAATGCACAAGTAGGCTTGATAATAAAAGAGACGAATACACATAGCTAAGGGAATAATTCCAAGTTGGGTCAGACTGAGTTAGAACATGGAAAGGTCCCACGGTCGACTTAGAAGTATCGCACGTCATGCTTTAAAATGACAGTCGGTCTTTTGTCCCATGCTTGGGAGAAGAAAAGTTTATCTAAGTTGCCACAAACCTATGAATTAGCCTAAGTCATAGGCGTCGCTGGTTCCAGCGTCTAAGGCTTGGCATAGCCATTGTTTGTCTCACGGGTTAAGTTGTATTGCACGACTTCTGGCATAAGTCTAGGCACCCAAAGAACTTGGTTGTTCAAGTCGAACGTGTGCACGGCATGTTCCCACGATGCGAGGCTTGGCATAGCCTTTGCTCGTCAAATAGTTGTACGATTAAGTTAGGCAAAGTTATTCTGGGCTATCGAAGTCATAGCAAGCACTATCCCATGTTATCTGCGGTTATCAAGTCACTTACTCCCACGATCTCTAGGCTCGTCATATAAAGTATGACTTTGGCAAGTAGTGTCGCATAGAACACATGTTGGTTTAAGGCACGAGCCACGGTTGGTTCGATGAAGAGTTAGCCATGGTCTATGGCACATATAGAATACGTTATGTTCAAGTTATGCTTGAAGGCTATCGATTAGCCATTCATGAGTTGAGTCAATAAGAGTATGGAAACACTAAAAATATGTCGGGACTGTAGGTTAGTCGCCAAAAAAAATATGTCGGGACTGTAGGCCAGTCGCTGAGGAAAGATGTCGGAACTGTAGGTCAGTCGTCAAGGCAACCCTGGTTTGGGCTCTACAAAACAAGTATGGAAAAAGAAAAGAAGTAAAAAAAGGAAAGTAAGTGTGACGGTTAGGCCATATATTTACGTTGAGTATAAAAGTTCTCGTAGGTGCGTGGTCATGGACAACTTGTCAACAAGGTTTTACGCCCTCGATTCAGTAGCCTGGGGCCACAAGACCGTATCGGCCTAGGAGGGAAACAAGGTAGTTAGACAAGAATACGCCGCCAGTAATTCGAGGACTTGAGCAGGGCTAGCTACCGTTAGCTGCAAGGGTCTCGTCTGTACCACCTATATGTCCAAGATGGCTTGAATTGCTACTGACCTTTAATAAAGATAATTTGGCGTACTGAGCGGCAATCTGCATGCAAGGTGTTATAGGGTCGATTGTAGGAATGAGTTGTAAAATGCAATACTCTAGAGGGGGGTGAATAGTGTAGGCAGCAGAAATTAACAATTTAAAAATATTAGCAGCAAGATCACAGATAATATATCACAGATATGTAAATAAAAAGTAGAGAGTTGAGAGCAAACGCAAACACAAGGATGTATACTGGTTTCCCTCTTGTGAGGACTAGTCCAGTCGGAAGAACTCTAGCTTCCAGTTGAATCTACTATGGAAAATCACCACAAGTTTTCATCCTAAGTTCTTGTAACTTCTACAACGCGAGCTTTGATCCGAAGTACTCGACCAACTTCAATTGTGAAGTGTCTACCTTCAATCAAGCCTCTGATTACGATTACTCTGAAACCTCTAGACCGTATCGCACTGGCAAATCGACTAGAGGATTGTAACTGGCTTGGGATTTGAAAATGAATAGCTCAGAACACTTTGGAAGAAGTAGTAGGCTTATAGAGAAGAGATATGAAAGTGAATTGGTGTATGAGTGTATTGAAATGATCGAAATCCTTCTCTATTTATAGTTTTTCCAAAGGCAGAATTCTGACAGAATTCGGGCAGAATTTGGACCGAACTCTATGAGAAAATCTTGTTGGGATCCGTAACTGCGGAAAGACCAAGTTTAAAAAGCAACATTCACTAACCGAACTCTGGCCGAGCTCTGGCCGAATTCTGGCCGAACTCTGGCCGAGTTCTGTTGGAGTTCTGTCAGGGTTTTTGCAAATTAGTTTTGGGCTTTTTAAAAAGTCAGGCAGTTAGGAAGTAGTTTGGGCTTTTGTATGTGGGCTTGTTTTCAAAATGAAAGGGTATTTTGAAAACGTTTCTTGGGTAGCCTATTTGCCAGTACGATGCAGTTTACATCGTATTCCTAGACTTAATAAATATAAAAAAGACATTGATAAAATAGAAAAACTAAGAGCCCTTTGATGACGTCTTTCTTCAAATATTTGAGCATACTTTGAAGACGCCTTTTTCACATGACGGCAATCGTCCAAAGATAAACAGATCTGAAAATCTGAATACCTTTCGGAGGCTTCGCCCCCGAACCCCTGACGGGACGGTGCCCCCTCGACCCCTGTCCGCTGACCGGGTAGCGGAACCCTCGATGCGAGGCCCCGGATAGGTCGTTAGGCGGTTCAGAGAAATCTTCTTGTATAACGCCGTCTTTGGCCCATTGCATATGTCCTGGTTTGATCATGCTTACAGCATGTCTAAGAACATGTTAGACGAACAAAATAATAAGATACAAGCATAGCAATATGATATAGAGAACATTTAGGACAATGCTAAGTTTAAGTAGCAACATGATAGTGATTAAATGAATATTAATGACGTCATTATGTTAAACTCAATTGATTAGCCATATTAAAAAACATAATATAATCATTGGGCTAACAGTCTCCCCTTTTTTTATTATGGCAAATCCTTTAAGTTTAATATATATACAATAGATGCATGTATCACTAATAAATACATAATACTAGAATATTGTGTTGCTAACTTAAACTTATTTCTCCTCCTTTGACATGATCAAAATAAGATCCCCCGTAATTGGAGCTAAAATCAACTCAAGCATAAGTAAAGGAGGAAGGCAAGAACAATCATGATAAAGGATGAGGAGAACAGTGTAATGACAAGTTTTAGAAAATAATTGCATAACTATAGTAGAAAAACTTGTCAAAAATAGTTGGTAGAACTTAAAAAATATTAAAATCAATCAATACATAGTTTACCAACTAGAAATCCAAAAATGACATTCAAAACATATTTTGTTCATCATACTGTGTTTTGAAATAGACCAAAAAAAATATATCAATATAGTAGGAATCAATCATTGGTCATAAATAAATCATGAGGAATAGAAATGCACAGATCTAGTATATAAAGAATCAAAAATATAATGAGACTTTTAACAATGACCACAAAAAAATATGATTCATAATTTGCCCATACAAATTAGTGAATCAATTCCATAAAGAGTATAATCATCAAAAAAGAAATCAAAATAAACTAGATTCTATGCAAAATCTATACCAAAGTTCATGCTTTTGAATTCAATTACCTTAGCATGATATATATCCATCAGATAAACATGAAGGAAATGAAGACAAAATACTTGAGAAAGAGAAATTCAGTCGACTTGAATGCTCCCCCGTAAAGTATGATCAGTCTAAATATAGATAATCATAAACTTTGAGATAAAATCACAATAAGAAATGCCAAATCAGTTTAAACTCAAAAGGATTATCAATAAATTAAATTAATTTTGGCAGGATAACTTTTAGAAACTCAAAATTGAGATAATTAAAAATAATAATAATCATATATTCTCTCATAAAACTAATACAAATCCAAATATCATGAATAACTCAGCAAGATATTTAACCAAGACAACATAAGTCCATGGTGAACTAGGTATACCACATATTAAGGGCATAAAATAATTGAAATAATTAATTTGCTCCCCCTTAAAATATGCGTATATAGTTCAAAAATAATTTATATGCATAAAATAGATAAAATAAATGATCACAAGATCTAAGGGATATCCAAGATATGCATCTTTTTTTCCTTTGATCAAATGCATATAAAATTCCAAACTTAAAACAAATATCATCTTTAGGCAAATAAAAGAAATATCCAATAAATAAATGCTTAAAGATGAAGAAAATATGTCTTCAATAAAAAAATATAAAAAAATTATTTCAAGACATTAAAAGATTTTAAAAACTGTCTTTAATAATAACATTTGAGTACCTGACAGATTCAATAAATCAAAAAGACTTTTCAAAAGTGTGCAATTTATTACGAAAAACTGTCTTAATAAATGTTCGAATGTGTCCATTTAGTCCTCAGACAGAAAGGTGGCGATTCGAATCACGAAAATAATTTCAATAAAAGAATCCATAAATCATAAATAAATTCATTTGAACAAATAAACCTAACTTGATAAATGTCCAAAGAAAAGTGTATTCTAGATATATGGCATGTCAAGGGGATAATTGCACTAATTCTTCTTAAATCCTCGGTTATTAAAGAAAAGATTTGTTTTGGGTATGTCACGACCCGGTCCCAATTTCTTGGGTCGAATCGGATCATGCCCAGCCTGTACCGTTGTTGAGACGGCGACAATAAGCTGTATCACTCATGCAGGTAATCAACAACACAATTCTAATTGCCACAACTTTTAATGTTTCGATAAATAAAACTTGTCCAAACACAAAGTTTTCAAATACAACCCACAACTGAAATAAAATATTTGTTTTTCACAATATCATAAACTGGAAATAAAACTAATTAGCAGTCTCCTCATCATCCTCCTCTGGTAGAACAGCCGGGTACAGCTCGGATCATAGTAACTACTAATCAGTAGCTCTGCATCATCAATAGGACCTAAAAATATAGTCTCCAGTCAGAAGGGAGCAAAGTACAATTCATGATATTTTAATAATTGAAATAATAATAGAGTTATGCACTTTTAAACAATTTGAAATAATAGTTTTCCAGCAGTTAAAACATTGTGATGTGAATAGGCAATGAAGATGACCGGATTGGGTTGTACAGTTGTATTATATTGATACGATATGGCTTATCCCCGTGTGTATGAGGGGTAAGCTAACACAGTCATTATACTATTTTGGATGTGGTCATACTCATTACACTACTCCCCCAGTACCCAACAGTTAAACAGTCAATGCTCTCAGAGAGAGTTCCGTGTTGCATCATGGTTTACAATAAAACGATTACTAAATAATTGTAAACTACCACAAAATGTACTTGCCTTCGATTATGACTGGATTTGGAATGTCTCCGGGATTGAATTCAGACTTGTCCTCGAAATCCTACAATCGAGAAGTCTGTCTTAGATTTCCAAAATTGCCATGCTAGATGTGCTAGTTACAATCTCTAAATTTGTCCTAGTCAATTTTAATCTTTATTATACTAACACAAACAAAACTCGATTATCTAATGCGTTACATTTAATTATGATAGAAAGATCATTTTATATTTAATTTCAGAAAAACTTTGTATTTATCGATTTATTGGCAAAACTTGGTATTTTATAATTTATATAATAAAACTACATTTTTTTTTAAATGAGAAAAACGTGAAACTTGTTTAAATAATAACTTGTAATTTTTCCTAATTTATTTAATATGAGAAAACAATATTGATTTTCTATAAAATAATTATTTTACTATTTTACGTGTTTACGTCAACCACAAACCAGAAAAGAATAAAAATTTTACTAACTTATTACAAAACCACAGAAAATAATAAACTGGGCTTATGCCCTTTATAGACCATTTTACATGAATTTAAATAAGAAAAAAACTTTGGTTAGTCTCTAAAAATTATCCTACAATTTAATTAAAAAATAAAATAATAATTTAAATTAAATTGAATTAATTTACGAGTCTCAGATATTGGTCCAATCATCAAAATAGCTAATTCCTCAACGTCCGGTAAAACCGGTTTTGTTTGCATTTAGCTAGGGCCCATGGACCAGTACGGTCGTCGCCCAAATTTCATTTTATAAATATTTTTGAAAACTGATTTGAAATCCATTTATATAATTTATAAAAATTTCGGCAGCATTCCCTCTATTTTCGGGATAACCCAAAACTGGGAAAATGTGCCATAAACTCCAAATATCAGTCCCACACCTGGAAAAATCCATTTTTATATAAAATATACTCACAGAATTATTTTCGAAACGAATTCGGAAAACCCAGAACCAGCATACCAACAATCAGAAAATTCAATTTAACTACTAAACCAAAATACCAGAAGCTTTTCCAAGATAATCTCGGGAATTCTAAGAACCAAAATACACAGAACCTATCCCGAAAGAATTCGGAAATTTCCGAAATCAAAACAAATTAACCACAGAACCAAAAATCAACTCACGGAATAAAATCCGAAAGTCACAGCACAAAAATACCAAAAGAACTTCAGAATTCCCGAAATCGAACTTCTAACCGAATCCCGTAACGGGATTGAGGACCAAATTCATCACAGACTCGACACGTGAGGGACGAACTACTGTGTTTATCAGAATTTACCTAAATCCTTTGGTCGGGGAGCCGCGGGATAAATCTCGAGAATGAAATCGGACAGCGAAATCGGACAGCGGGTTCAGCCGAACGATCACAGAACTACGCGAGGTCAACCGGAGACAGGGACGTGCCGGAACAGCAGCCGAAACGCGGCCGGGAAGCGGCGCGCAGGGGGCGGTCGGCCGGTGGCCGGACTGGGCCTCGTCGACTCTGAAACAGCGGCTAGGCCGCTCGGTCGGGATCGACGGCGCTGGCCTAGGCGGCCGGGGGTCGCCGGGAGGGCGCGGTCCTGGGGTCGCCGAGAGGGGCACGGTCGGGATCCGCGGAGAGGGACGCGATTCAGGCGGAGGAAAACTGGGGCACGGTTGAGTTTTGGGAAAAAATGGTGAGATGGTGAGATGGAGGGATGGGGAAGAGGGTTTATATAGGGAGAGGGGGAAAGAGGAGTTATGGAAGTCCGAGGGGTCACCGGAGTTACGGGAAGGAAAGGTCGGGTGGTCGGTTTGGGAGCCGAGGAGCCGCTCGGCCGTTTGGTCAGGGAAGAAAAAGAAAATTTCTTTTTCCTTAAGTAACAATAAAAGAGAGAGAGAGTGAGAGAGTTTAATAAAACTACACTACATAAAAAAATTTGCTGGAGAATGAAAGAGTCTAAATAAATTTTTATAAAAAAAAACTTTTTATAAATACCTTAATTATTTAGTAATAATTTTATTTTCTTCTCTTCGAAAATTTGTAACACTACATAAATAATTCCTAAAAAAATTTTAAAATAGATTCAGATTTGGGTTCAAGTTCGGACTGGGCCAGACAGTCAAAAGTCCAGGAATTTATATTTTAAAAAATAATAATAATAATAATCTGGAAAAATATTAATTTAGCAAACATGCAATTTAATAATTTTCTAAAAATTTCATTTCCTAAATAAATGATTTATATTAATAATTAGCTAATTAAATATTCAATTAATTAATTGAAAAAAATGAAAGGTTTCATAACCTTCCCTCCTTAAGAAATTTCGTCCTCGAAATTAAAGCTTAGGGTAGGAATTACCTCAGGTCTCAAACAAGTACGGGTATTGCTCCCGCATCTCATCTTCTCGCTCCCAGGTAGACTCGCCTGGGGAATTGTGTCTCCCCATAACTCTAACTATGGGAGTCACCGAAGTACTGGTCCTCTTCTCGCCTCTGTCCAAAATCGCCACTGGCTCCTCTGGTACTGTGAGGCTCGGTCCAATCTCCAGCTCTGAATGGTCCAGAATGTGACTCGGATCCAGGATGTAGCGTCTGAGCTGTGAAACATAGAAGACATTGTGCACGCCTTCAAGATTAGCTGGTAGAGCTAATCGGTACGCTACTTCACCAATTCGGCTCAAAACTTCAAATGGCCCGATATATCTGGGACTCAGCTTTCTAGCTCTGCCAAATCTGATCGTTCCTCTGGTAGGAAAAATCTTCACAAAGACACTATCTCCTTCTTCGAACTCCAGTGGTCGACGACTGCTATCTGCCCAATGCTTCTGTCTGTCTTAGGCAATCCTGAGCTTGTCCCTAATCACCTTCACCTTCTCCGCTACATCAATCACCATCTCTGGCCCCAGTAGTACTCTTTCTCCTACGTCATCCTATACAAGTGGAGTGCGGCAACGACGTCCATAAAGTGCTTCGAACGGTGTCATACCGATGCTAGCTTGGTAACTGTCCTTGTAGGAGAATTCTACCAAATGCAAGTGGTCTTCCCAAGACCCTCCAAATTCCAAGACGTAAGATCTCAGTATATCTTCTAGCGTCTGGATGGTCATCTCCGATTATCCGTCAGTTTGGGGATGATAGGCTGTGCTGAACTTCAGTTGTGTTCCCAAGCTGTCATGCAAACTCTTCCAAAAGTGAGAGATAAATCTAGTGTCTCGGTCAGATACAATACTTATCGAAACTCCATGAATCCGGTAGATATGCCGCATGTACAGTGCTGTCAACTTCTCGGTGGATAAACCAACCTTGAAGGGGATAAAGTGAGCTGACTTAGTCAGTCGGTCCACAATAACCCAAATAACGTCATTTCCTCCTTGGGATCGAGGCAATTCTGATACAAAGTCCATTGTTATATGTTCCTACTTCCACTTCGGAATGTCTAGCATCTGTAGAAGTCCTGCGGGTCTCTGTCTGCTAGCCTTTACTTGTTGACAAATCAAGCATCTAGCCATAAATCTGGATACATCCTTCTTTATTCTATACCACCAAACAATGGTACGCATATACCGATACATCTTATTAGCTCCAGGATGTATGGAATACTGCGAGTGGTGCGCTTCTTGCATCAGCTCATTCCTCAGTTCGCCAGATGGTACACACAGCCTCGTACCATTCTTCAATGCTCCGTCACTGGCGATAGAGAATCCTTCAAGTGTTCCTGCCAGTACTTCATCTCTGAGTTTGTAAAGCGTCTCGTCTTGGAATTGTGTCTCCTTGACTTTGTCCATCAGACTTGAATGCAATTGCAACTGCATCATGGTTGAGTCAGCTCCAGGTACAATAGCTTCTCGCCCCAGTTCCTTCATCTTTTCCTCAGGCAGTATAATCTCCAGACCAAGCTTTTCTATGTCCTCCAACAAGTGCCGCTCCTTAGTTAAGAACATCGCCACTGGGTATCGACTAAGTGCATCTGCAACTACATTAGCCTTAGCCGGATGGTACTGCAGGTCAATGTTAAAATCCTTCATCAGTTCCAGTCATCTTCTTTGTCTCATGTTCAGCTCTTTCTGAGTGAAAACATATTTCAGACTTTTGTGGTATGTATATATTTCCACTCTCTCTCCATAGAGATAATGCTTCCATTGTTTCAAAGTAAAGATGACTGCAGCAAGCTCCAGATCATGTGTGGGATAGTTCTTCTCATGAGTCCATAATTGCCTAGATGCGTAAGCAATCACTTTTCTATGTTGTTGAAGAACGCAACCCAGTCCTTTTCCAGAGGCATCACTGTAGATTGAGAAACCGTCGGTTCCTGCGGGTAGCACAAGTATCGGTGCTGTTGTAAGTCCTTTCTTCAGTTCCTCGAACGATGTCTGGCAAGCTTCCGTCCAGATGAACTCTTCATTCTTCCGAGTGAGCTTCGTCATCGGTTCAGCAATCTTGGCAAAATCTTTCACAAACTTTCGGTAGTAGCCAGCCAAGCCCAAGAAACTTCTGATTTCAGCAACTGAGCTTGGAGTAGACCACTTCTCAACAGTAGCTATCTCCTTAGGGTCCACCGAAATTCCTTCTCCTGTGACAACATGGACAAAAAAATTTATATTGTCTAGAAAGAATTTACATTTGGAAAGCTTACCATATAACTTCTCTTTCCTCAAAGTTCCTAAAACTTTCCTGAGGTGCTCTTCATGCTCCTCTTCAGTCTTAGAGTAGATCAGAATGTCATCGATGAAGACAACGACAAACTGATCTAGGTATTCATGGAAAACCTTGTTCATAAGGTTCATGAACACAGCAGGAGCAATCGTTAGTCCAAACGGCATGACCAAGAATTCAAACTGCCCATACTTGGTGTTGAATGCCATCTTGGGAATATCTTCCTTCCTGACCTTGATCTGATGGTAGCCAGATCTGAGGTCTATCTTCGAGAACACCTTGGCTCCACTGAGTTGATCAAACAGGTCATCGATCCGGGGCAGAGGGTACTTATTCTTGATGGTGATATTGTTCAGCGCCCGGTAGTCGATGCATATTCGCACAGTTTCGTCCTTCTTGGGAACAAATAAGACAGGTGCTCCCCAGGGTGAAGCTCCATCTCGGATAAATCCCAAAGCCTTCAGTTCATTGATCTGATCCTTCATCTCTTTGGCCTCCTTCGGGTTGACTCTGTAGCATCCCTTAGAAATAGGGGTGTTGACACAAAGTCACAGTCAACCAAATATTGATAACATTGACTAAATAATATTTATAATAATTCAATACGACACACGACGTCTACATCAAGCTCAAGTCAGACGACAGCTCAGTCTTTACAATTCAGTTGTATATGAGTCTGTATTTTATACTTTTATTGAGTCTAGACTGTTGTAAACTGTGTCATGTTGAGCTCTTGAGACTTGACCTATAGCCTACCCAAAGATCCATAAACTCTACCATCCAGAAATAAGCCCATTGGTCCATTAGAACCATTCTGTGCTCTGGAGACAGAGTTCGGGCCGAACTCTGCCTCCACACAGAGTTCGGGCCGAACTCTGTCCCCTAAAAATCAGCAACCTAAATTTTAGGGTTAGCTGGTTGCAAGTTGTCCAATGGCCAAATATTTGAAATTTTCTACCCGAATTTTGGCCGAATTCTGCCTACAAAAACCCTATAAATAGGCCTAGAATTCTCTCATTTCAATCCATCCAATCTTCTCTTCTCTTCTCTCTTAAGCTCAAATAAGCCATACCCTTTCCATCTACTAGCCACAAGCTTCCTAAGTCTCGAGTGCTCAGCATCTCTCAGTTAGGAGTCTTGTACAAGAGTTGAAGAAGTCGCTTGGAAAATTTTGAGCAAATCGCCACTGCGATCCTCTGTAAGAAGTTGACGTGCTCTTCTGAAGAAAAGGCACGGGTTGTAAACTACTATTTCACAAATAGTAGATTTAATCCTGAGCTAGAGTTCTCAGGCCTGGACTAGTCCTCCACGAGGGAAACCAGGTTAAAATCGGCTGTGTTTGCGTATGCTCTCTTGCTTCTCACTTTAAATTTTGCATTTACTCTGATTAGTTTTGTTTGTGATAGAGTTGAATTTTTAATTGGATATTTTCTCTATAAACTTTATTCACCCCCCTCTAGAGTTGCCATCTGTTCTTCAATTGGTATCAGAGCTCTGTTCTCTTTACAAGGATTTACATCCTAGAGCTGATCCATGGCAACCACACAATCCTTAATTTTCAATCACGGTGAAGGACAGTCCACTCATAGGCCTCCCCTATTTGATGGAACTAACTACACGTATTGGAAAACAAGGATGAGCTTTAATCTCAAGTCGCTAGACTTTGACCTGTGGACTGTCGTCACTGACGGTTACAAAAAGCCCGCCAGAATAGTTGTCAACGGTGATCTTGTTGAGAAATCACATGACAAGTATTCTGACGAGGAGAAGAAACATGCAAGTCTAGACGCGAGAGCTATTAATGCTTTATTCTGTGCTATAGACAGGAATGAGTTCAACAGGGTATCTACATGCACCACATCTCACGAAGTGTGGAAACTCCTAGAAGTGACGCATGAAGGAACCACCCAAGTCAAGGAATCCAAGATAAGTCATCTCACTCAAGAATACGAAGCTTTCAAGATGAAGCTAAACGAGACGATCACGCAAATGTTCACATGATTCCTCGACATCATCAACCCCCTGTCTTCACTCGGCAAGCAATATTCAAATCACAAGAAGATTCGCAAGCTACTTAGGGGGCTACCAAAAATTTGGATCCCTAAGGTGACAGCCACCATTGAAGGAAATGATCTCACAACCATGTCCATGGAGACCTTAATGGGAAAGCTAATGACTCATGAGCTTGACCTCAAGGACTTCGAAGAGCCTGCTCCTAAGGCTAAGGAGATCGCACTCAAAGCTCACCGACGGAGGGCTGAACCCGAAGAGACGGATGATGACAACTCAGAAGAAGTTGATCAAGCCCTTATGGTCCGCAACTTCAAGAAATTCCTTCGCTTCAATCGAAGGAAGAAGGAACCACAAGAAGATGGCGAAGAAGAGCCAACCTGCTATGGTTGCAAGAAGAATGGACACGTCCGAAAAGACTGTCCATTCTTGAAGAAGAGCTATCGCTATGAGAAGCCATACAAGAAGACCTCCTCAAAGAAATATGCCAACACAAGCATTTGGCATGAAAGCGAAGCTAGTGACTCCGAGGAAGAAAAGGACTCTCCTCAAGATACGGCTAATGTGTGCCTAATGGCAACATCCGATAAGGTATCAAACGAAACTCTTGACGACTTCTCTTTTGATGAACTTGGCGATGCTTTCACCGATTTACTCGATGATCACAAAAAGATCATTGGTAAATACAAACACGCCAAGGACAAAATCAAAAGTCATGAAGTCAAAATTCAAAGACTTTCTCTATTGCTTGATAACATTAGAGACACTTCACCCACGAAAGTCACAGATGAGGTATCGAAGCTTAAACTAAGCCTTCATGATGCTGAAACACGTATTGAGCAACAAACACAAGAAATCACAACACTCAACACGATGCTTGCTGAAGAAAAGAGTAGACACAAGATTTTTATGACTAAGATATATAGTTTAAATGCTAAGGTTACTGAACTGCAGGCTGTCTCTAAGAGATTAGAGACTAAATTGGGAAAACAGGTTGTTCAACCTCAAACCCAATCTCATGAGACACCCACAAAGCATAACACTTCTCATGCTAGTCATCTACATCATCCATCTACAACATGTAATCATGCTTTCATATACACACACTTTTACAAAGGACACAAACCACATACACGTAGAAATAATTATCATATGTCACAAAATTATCATGTTACACATAGATACAATCATCACCATATTGCACAAAGACACAATCAACATCATTCTACATATAGGCATCATCACCATGCTGCTCCATATAGACACTATCACCATGCTACTCCATATTACTCTGATGTTCTACATAGACAATATCACCATGCCACTCCATATCACTCTATGCATAGTCATCATCACCATGCTAATCATCATACTTCTCCTCATTATAGACATCATCAGCATGCTCCTAATATAAATAGGAATGCTATATGTACTTATTGTAGTTTACATGGACACATATCACCATAATGTAGAATTAGAAGATTAGTAGATAGAAAGATATATGTATGGTTTCCAAAAACTAACTTTTCAGGACCCTCAAGAACTTGGGTACCAAAGGTCACATCTACTCTTGATGTAGGTGGACCTTCCCTCCTCAACTAAGAGTAAGTGGATTTTCGATAGTGGATGCTCGCGGCATATGACGGGAGACGCACATCTTTTTGCATCACTATCGATGAAGAGAGAAGGATATGTATCCTTCGGTAATAACCTAAAAGGTTATATTATAGGTAATGGTATTATTGGCTATCCTCCCTCTCCCGTAATAAAGAATGTCTGCCTAGTGACCGAGTTAAAGCATAACTTGCTCAGCATCAGTCATCTTGCTGACCATGGTTATGACATTAACTTTGGATAAAACAAATGCCTTATTTATGATAGGTCAACGGGAGACATTGCTTTTGAAGGGGTAAGAGAGGATAATATTTATATTTTCTATTTGTCTGGAAATACTAACAATGCAGGTAGATGCTTATTTGCTCATAAAGATGAACGACTACTATGGCACCAGCATCTTGGTCATGCCAATATGGATACCATATCCAGGCTATCGACCAAGAAGCTAGTTAGAGGCTTGCCCGACACTAGCTTGCTCGACATCACATTCAAAAAGGACACCGTATGTGTCGAATGTGAGTTGAATAAGGCAACCAAGTCATTTTTTCATTCCATAAACTCTGTAAGCACTTCTAGACGTTTGCAACTACTCCATATGGATTTATTTGGCCCTAGTAGAGTAGCCAGTCTTGGTGGAAAACTCTATGCCTTTATTATTGTTGATGATTTTTTAAGATTTACTTAGGTTTTCTTTCTTGCAAATAAAAGTGATGCTATTTCGGTTTTCAAGATTTTTGTCAAGAAAGTTCAAAACGAAAAAGGCTACATGATTACTCGAATCCGAAGTGATCATGGAGGCGAATTCGAAAATTCTGATTTTGAAAGGTTTTGTGATTCTAATGGTTTTGATCATGAGTTTTTTTGTCCAAGAACTCCTCAACAAAATGGTGTTGTGGAGCGGAAGAATAGGACTCTTGGCGATATGGCCAGAGTTATGTTGAACAAGTTTTTACTTCCGAAATATTTTTGGGCTGAAGCTGTCAGTACAGCATGCCACATTTTAAATAGGGTGCTTATTCGTCCTATTACGAAGAAAACACCCTATGAGCTTTGGTTTGGGAGAACCCCAAATGTTTCTTATTTTAGAGTTTTTGGATGTAGATATTTTATCCTTAACACCAAAGACAACTTAGGCAAATTTGATGCCAAAGCTGACGATGGTATTTTCCTTGGCTATGCTGCCAAGAGTAAGGGATTAGAGTTTTTAACAAACGCTCTTTAATTGTGGAAGAGTCTACAAATGTGACTTTTGATGAAGATAACAGTGCAGCAGCTACTCTTGATGATGATGTTGAGCCATCAACGTCTACTCCAATGAACACCACAACCGAAACAAATTCTCTGGAAAGCTTGCCTAAGAAATTCTCTTTCAAGCCATCACATCCAGAAAATTTGGTAATCGGTGAGGTTTCACGAGGAGTAACTACTAGATCATCATTAAGAGACTCTATTGCTAGCACTGCCTTTATTTCACAAATTGAGCCTAAAAATATTTTTGAAGCTTTCAATGATGAATTTTGGATTTCTGCTATGCAAGAAGAACTCAACCAATTCGAGAGGAGCCAAGTATGGGAACTCGTTCCTAGACCGGCTAATCACTCGATTATTGGTACTAAATGGGTTTTTAGAAACAAAGTAAATGAAGATGGTTCAGTCACACGCAACAAAGCTCGTCTAGTAGCCCAAGGATACAACCAAAAGGAAGGTATCGACTATGATGAGACGTATGCTCCTGTTGCTAGATTAGAATCCATTCGGATGCTCTGTGCATTTGCAAATTTTCAAAATTTCAAATTATTTCAAATGGATGTTAAAAGTGCTTTCTTGAATGGTTTTATTAAGGAGGAAGTTTATGTAAAACAACCCCCTGGTTTCGAAAATCACAAATTTTCCGACCACGTGTTCAAGCTAAAGAAAGCGTTGTACGGCCTCAAACAAGCCCCTAGAGCTTGGTATGAACGGCTAAGCAACTTCTTGCTTGAGAAAGATTTTTTAAAAGGGAAAATTGATACTACACTTTTCATAAAATCTTTCAAAGACACTATTCTTTTAGTACAAATATATGTAGATAATATTATTTTTGGTTCTACTGATGAAACCCTTTGTCAAGATTTTGCCAAGTGTATGCAGACCGAGTTTGAGATGAGCATGATGGGGGAGCTCAACTACTTTCTTGGACTGCAAGTCAAACAAATGTCAAATGGAACCTTCATCTGTCAGTCGAAGTATACAAAGGACATGCTGAAGAAATTCGACCTTGATAACGTCAAACCAATCAGCACTCCTATGGCTACTTCAACCAAACTTGAACCAGATGATAGCGACAAACCCGTAGATCAACGTAAGTATCGAGGTATGATAGGCAGTTTACTCTATCTTACTGCTAGTCGCCCTGATATAATGTTTAGCGTTTGCTTGTGTGCTAGATATCAAGCAAATCCTAAGGAATCACACATGACCGCAGTTAAGCATATCTTTCGATACCTTAAGGGTACGGTTACAGTGGGCCTATGGTATCCCAAGTCAATATCCTTTGACCTCATTGGTTACTCTGATGCTGACTTCGCCGGATGCAAGGTCGACCGTAAAAGTACGAGCGGTACGTGTCATTTATTAGGAAAATCTTTAGTCTCTTGGTTTAGCAAGAAGCAGAATTCTGTCGCACTATCCACAACAGAAGCTGAATACATAGCAGCTGGACGTTGTTGTGCACAAATTCTGTGGATGAAGCAAACCCTTGAAGACTATAATTTATCTTTCATGCATATTCCAATCTTTTGTGACAACACTAGTGCAATAAATCTTACTAAGAACCCCATTTGTCACTCACGCACGAAGCACATTGAGATACGACACCACTTTTTGCGTGATCATCAGCAAAATGGCACGATTAACTTAGAATTTATTGACACTGATCACCAGTTAGCAGACTTCTTCACAAAGCCATTATCCGAAGAGCGCTTCAATTTCCTTTGTCGTGAACTTGGAATTTTAGATGAAGCTGTCATAAATTAAAATACACCTGCGTAAATATCGATTATATTATGATTCTCTTATAATGAACTTGCTATGGGTACAAGCCGAAAGGGCCCTTCTGACAACAAGGCGTAAAAGCCTAAGCGACACGGTGCACTAGTCCTCAGGACTACCGCTAGCTAGGATCCGGCCCCTGCAGCTAACCCATGACAACTTCATAATATTGAATTATGATTTAACTCCTTGTTTATTATACGGTACATTTTGATTTATGACCTGCTGACATGCTAATTTTTTTAATTTCATATTGTTATCCTTCTACTTCTACTATCTGGTTTATTGAATCTTTTAAACATTTATCTTTATATCTTATATTGGTTTTCCATACTTAACCAATATTTCATCCTTTTAGCCTGATTTCAGTTCTGGGACAAGGACCCAGAATTCGGGCCGAACTCTGCCCTTACCAGAGTTCGGGCCGAGTTCGGCCTCCCTGTTCCAGAATCGGGGACTGTTCCAGCCGTGGATCTCATTGTTGATCCAATGGTCAAAATTGAACCCGACCAAGAGAAACCCTCACCTTTATTTCGGTTTCTCTTCCCTCTCCTTCATTCTTACCACCTCCTCCACTTCTCTTCCACTATTTTCTCAAAACCCTAACCCTAATCTCTTCTCTATTGTGCTCCATTCTTCCCCAAACTCAAGGAAAAGGGCTATTTTCTAATTCTCTTTCACTGTTCATCAATTATTTGAGGTATAACTCACTCTCCTTCTCTATCTCAGTTTTATCTATTTTGTGCTATGGCTCCTCGCTTGCTCAACCGTGGGAAGAGACCTCGGACCGAGGGTGCATCCTCGTCGAGTGCTCCTCCTCCCGTTGAGCAACCCGTTGAACAACAACAACCACCTCATCCGTTGTTCAATCCTTCACGTCCACGTGATCCAAACACTTTCGACGACCGAATCTTTATATCACTAGACGCATCCAATGAATGGTTTAGCGATTTTCGGACACGTCCGGTGTTTGCGGGATACCCCATAAATTTCACAATTTTCTCACAGTATGATGCACTCTTTAATGACCTTTGTCTTGATAAACTCGTTACTTCTAATTCGGTCATTTATCGTAGTGCCATACAAATGTTTTATTGTAATTTGACTCATGATGATACTCGTATCTATTCACGTGTTGCGGGTATTGATATCTCATTTGATGACTTTGAATTAGCTGAATATCTTGACCTTATTGAGCCTAATTCTTGGGAGAAGCTTGTTGAAGCTAGATCCTTTATCTTTCCCGAAGGGATTTCTCTAGAGAGTTTCAAGGACGACCTGTGTAGCCCAAACACACGTCCTCGTAAGCTCTTGGCAAAGTACCTCAATCCTTACTTCTATGAACTTCATCGGATTATTTTTAACACTATTCTACCCAAAGCGGGTTCCACCGATAAAGTTACTTATTTTGAAATATCAGCTTTGTATCATCTCCACTATCGCATTCCTTTTAATCTTCCACGTACCATGATGGACTGGATGATTAACTGTAGGAAGAAACCACGAGCCTTGGTTTATCCTCTATATCTTCCTATGGTCCTTCGTGCATTTATTGTACCACTTCATGATTGTCCTTTCTTACCTGCCCCTGCCTTTTTCTTCAAGGCAAGAAGGCTTCATGCGGGCGTTGGCTCCCCGGTCGTGTCTGAGCATTCTGAGGATGAGCCGGATGCCCCTCCTCTCGGACAGGATCCTCCTCATCCTCCGGCCACTCTTGAGTCGCTTCAGGCCATGCTTCGAGATCGTTTCACTTTGGAGGACGATCGATGGACTCAGCTGGACTATCGAACCACATTGCAGATGAGTGCTATCAGCAACTCGCTGCATGACATCCGATATTCCATGTCTCGTGCTCCTTCCATGCCCATTCCTATGGAGCGAGATCCCGATCGTGAGGGTTTTCGTATTGATGACCCTTGGGTTCGTCACTACATGGATCCGGACTCGGCTTTTGTGGACCCACGTCGCTCCTTTACTGATCCTTCGGACGACGCCGGGCCCTCTCGTGCTCGTTGATGGTTTTGGACTACTACTTGAGGCTGCTACTGGAGATCTTAGATTATGCTTTCTGCTTTCTGTTTTAGTTACTTTTATGTGCTTGGTTTGTAGTAGACTCATTATGGTTGATGTTTTTAAGACATTGGTAGATCTATTATCAGTTCTTATGACTCTTGGACATTATTTTATATGCAGTTTCTTCTCCTTTATGTGTGTTTTGCCAGTTATAATTTATCTATCTCATATTGCTAAATGCCAAAAGGGGGAGTTATGTGTATATTCTGTTTATGTGTATATTCTGTTTATATTTTTTGGTATATGTGCTTTTTGTGCTTTTGGGAGATATTCCTTATCAGGCCAACAAGTTCAACATATTGTTTACGGGGGAGCTATCTTGTTTAGCTCGGCACCGATTATGGGGGAGCTATGCTTTTGTCATTGACTGTGTCCAGGTATGAATATTGAATATACATTTATTATTTTGTCAATTATCAATATGGGGGAGATTGTTGACACAAAGTCACAGTCAACCAAATATTGATAACATTGACTAAATAATATTTGTAATAATCTAATACGACACACGACGTCTACATCAAGCTCAAGTCAGACGACAGCTCTGTCTTTACAATTCAGTTGTATATGAGTCTGTATTTTATACTTTTATTGAGTCTAGACTGTTGTAAACTGTGTCATGTTGAGCTCTTGAGACTTGACCTATAGCCTACCCAAAGATCCATAAACTCTACCATCCAGAAATAAGCCCATGGGTCTATTAGAACCATTATGTGCTCTGGAGACAGAGTTCAGGCCGAACTCTGCCTCCACACAGAGTTTGGGCCGAACTCTGTCCCCTAAAAATCAGCAACCTAAATTTTAGGGTTAGCTGGTTGCAAGTTGTCCAACGGCCAAATATTTGAAATTTTCTACCCGAATTCTGCCTACAAAAACACTATAAATAGGCCTAGAATTCTCTCATTTCAATCCATCCAATCTTCTCTTCTCTTCTCTCTTAAGCTCAAATAAGCCATACCCTTCCCATCTATTAGCCACAAGCTTCCTAAGTCTCGAGTGCTCAGCATCTCTCAGTTAGGAGTCTTGTGCAAGAGTTGAAGAAGTCGCTTGGAAAATTCCGAGCAAATTGCCACTGCGATCCTCTGTAAGAAGTTGACGTGCTCTTCTGAAGAAAAGGCACGGGTTGTAAACTACTATTTCACAAATAGTGGATTTAATCCTGAGCTACAGTTCTCAGGCCTGGACTAGTCCTCCACGAGGTAAACCAGGTTAAAATCGGCTGTGTTTGCGTATGCTCTCTTGCTTCTCACTTTAAATTCCGTATTTACTCTGATTAGTTTTGTTTGTGATAGAGTTGAATTTTTAATTGGATATTTTCTCTATAAACTCTATTCACCCCCTCTAGAGTTGCCATCTGTTCTTCAAGGGGAAGAGCCAGAGACTAGGTCAATGGTGAACTCTATGTCTCGATCTGGGGGTAATCCGGGAAGACTATCAGGGAAGACGTCCATAAATTTTGCTATGATAGGATGGGGAGGTCCGGGTTCTTCTGTGATAGAGGTGTAGGTAACACACTCCATATCCTCCGGAGTTCGAAAGATTTCAAACTCCGGCTCTCCAGGTGGGCTGAAGACTACACATCCTCTGTGACAGTCTATCAGCGCATGCTGCTTACTCAACCAGTCCATCCCTAGGACTACATCATAGTTGGGTAAGGGCATCACAAGCAAAGGTGCTATGAACTGGTGGCCTGATGTGGTGATAGGGCAGTTACAGGTCTCAGTGATGGGTAGGGGTCCTCCACCGGTCATGACTCTACATATATTCTTGCAAAAGCCTGTATCTATGTGGTGTGCAGAGATGAATTTTGTTGATATGAAACTATGTGATGCATCTGAATCAAATAATGCTAAAACAGGATGTGAATACACATAAATGATACCTGCGATGACATCAGCTGTAGGTTCCTGTTCTGGCTCTTGTTCCTCTGTTGTTAGGGCAAAAGCTCGCCCAGTCTTCTGTTGATGCTGCCCAAATTGTTGTTGCTGAGTGGGCAGAGGACCTTTCTGCTGAGTTGCTCCAGTCCGGTGGATCGACGAGGGGCAGTCCTTCACTTGGTAGGTGGCAGACCCACAGACTAGGCAGTGTCCTAGCCTCTTCCTGCAGATGTTCGACTGATGCCCTGGCCTCTTACAAAAATCACAGACAAGGATCTGCCTCTGAGGTGCTCTATCATTGTTCCTCGCCTGTTGGTGCTGTTGCTGGTGGTGAAGAGGCCGGTTGTTCTTGTTGTTGTTGGGCTTCTTCTAATTACCCTGGAAGTTGTTAGTTCCAGGATAATCCCTCTTTGAGCGAGCTGGTTGACTCTTCTCTATATCTTGAGGTCGCTCCAGGATCCTTTCATAAGTCTTAGCACTGCCTGAGATCACATGGCTGCGGATCTCTTCTCTCAGCCCATATCTGAACCTTTCAGCACGATCATCAGGGTCAGCTACCAAGTTCTTGGCAAAACGGCTGAGTTGGCCGAATTCTGTCGCATATTCTCCAACAGTCATATTTCCTTGCTTCAGGTTCTGAAATTGCCTCTCCATCTCCCGTAACTCTGATGTTGGGAAGAACTTCCTCTGGAACAACCTCTTGAAGGTGTCCCAGTCAAGTTGCTTGTCCTGGAGTCGGGGTTCATTCCGATACCAGGTGCTTGCTACACTTTACAGTTGGAGTCCCACTGCTTCGGCCTTAAGGTCTTCTGGAATTCGAGCGACGCTTAGGAGACGCTCCATGCTATCGAGCCATTCGTCAGCATAGACGATTACCTCGGTTCCCTTGAAGGGTCGAGGGTTCTGCTTCTTGAAACTCTCAATATCGCCCACCTTGGCAATATGATCCTCATTAATTTAAATGGCCTTAATGTTACATAAATTAATCCCTTAGATTTATGTTTACCTTGGCAGGCCTTGGTTCAAGTTGAGCTGCTTCTTGTCTTCCCAGAGCAGTCATAGCCACGTTATGAGCATTCTCTATGCTTTCCCTCATAATCGCGGTTTGCTCTTGATGAGCTTCCGTTTGAGCTCTCTGGACTTCTAGCACTCCTCGTAGCAGACCTATGAGGTCGGTGGGGTCCACAGGCACCGGTGGGGTAGCTGGAGTGGGCAATACTGCAGGGGGCTACATCTCCGTCTGGAAAGATGATGGATCCGCCGTTGTATTATGGGGACGGTCGGCCAGCTGCCGAGGTGTAGGATACGGACTTGGTTGGGGAGGTGGGGTATGATAGGGTGAAGATACCCCATCGCCAGCAGGATTTGTTGCCATATTCTGGAAGGTTTAGGATTGCAAAACATAAGCAAGGTAGCCTACCAGTCTATAACAAACAAAAATATTTATTTATAATATATTTTGGTCCTATGTTGTGGCAAATTAATGTTCTAGTGTTCTAAATGTTTCTAGATATGTTTTTTCTAAGTTGTTGATCTGGACCTGCATGGGCCACCACTAAAAATATGTCACGACCCGGTCCCAATTTCTTGGGTCGAATCGGATCATGCCCAGCCTGCACCGTTATTGAGACGGCGGCAGTAAGTTGTATCACTCATGCAGGTAATCAACAACACAATTCTAATTGCTACAACTTTTAATGTTTCGATAAATAAAACTTGTCCAAACACAAAGTTTTCAAATACAACCCACAACTGAAATAAAATATTTATTTTTCACAATATCATAAACTGGAAATAAAACTAATTAGCAGTCTCCTAATCATCCTCCTCTGGTAGAACAGCCGGGTACAGCTCAGGATTATAGTAACTACTAATCAGTAGCTCTGCATCATCAATAGGACCTAAAAATATAGTCTCCAGTCAGGAGGGAGCAAAGTACAATTCATAATATTTTAACAATTGAAATAATAATAGAGTTATGCACTTTTAAACAATTTGAAATAATAGTTTTCCAGCAGTTAAAACATTGTGATGTGAATAGGCAATGAATATGACCGGATTGGGTTGTACAGTTGTATCCTATTGATACGATATGGCTTATCCCCGTGTGTATGAGGGGTAAGCTAACACAATCATTATACTATTTTGGATGTGGTCATACTCATTACACTACTCCCCCAGTACCCAATAGTTAAACAGTCAATGCTCTCAGAGAGAGTTCCGTGTTGCATCGTGATTTAAACTTGTAATAAAATGATTACTAAATAATTATAAACTACCATAAAATGTACTTGCCTTCGATTATGACTGGATTTGGAATGTCTCCGGGATTGAATTCAAACTTGTCCTCGAAATCCTACAATCGAGAAGTCTGCCTTAGATTTCCAAAATTGCTATACTAGATGTGCTAGTTACAATCTCTAAATTTGTCCTAGTCAATTTTAATCTTTATTATACTAACACAAACAAAACTCGATTATCTAATGCGTTACATTTAATTATGATAGAAAGATCATTTTATATTTAATTTTGGAAAAACTTTGTATTTATCGGTTTATTGGCAAAACTTGGTATTTTATAATTTATATAATAAAACTATATTTTTCTTTAAATGAGAAAAATGTGAAACTTGTTTAAATAATAACTTGTAATTTTTCCTAATTTATTTAATGTGAGGAAACAATATTGATTTTCTATAAAATAATTATTTTACTATTTTACGTGTTTACGTCAAACACAAACCAGAAAAGAATAAAAATTTTACTAACTAATTACAAAACCACAGAAAATAATAAAACTGGGCTTATGCCCTTTACAGACCATTTTACATGAATTTAAATAAGAAGAAAACTTTGGTTAGTCTTTAAAAATTATCCTACAATTTAATTACAAAATAAAATAATAATTTAAATTAAATTGAATTAATTTACGAGTCTCAGATATTGGTCCAATCATCAAAAATATCTAATGCCTCAACGTCCGGTAAAACCGGTTTCGTTTGCATTTAGCTATGGCCCATGGACCAATACGGTCGTCGCCCAAATTTCATTTTATAAATATTTTTGAAAACTGATTTGAAATCCATTTATATAATTTATAAAAATTTTGGCAGCATTTCCTCTATTTTTGGGATAACCCAAAACTGGGGAAATGTGCCATAAACTCCAAATATCAGTCCCACACCTGGAAAAATCTATTTTTATATAAAATATACTCACAGAATAATTTCCGAAACGAATTCGGAAAACCAGGAACCAGCATACCAACAATCAGAAAATCCAATTTAACTACTAAACCAAAATCCCAGAAGCTTTTCCGAGATAATCTCGGGAATTCCGAGAACCAAAATACACAGAACCTATCCCGAAAGAATTCAGAAATTTCCGAAATCAAAACGAATTAACCACAGAACCAAAAATCAACTCACGAAATAAAATCCGAAAGTCACAGCACAAAAATACCAAAAGAACTTCGGAATTCCCGAAATCGAACTTCTAACCGAATTTCGTAACGGGATTGAGGACCAAATTCATCACAGACTCGACACGGGAGGAACGAACTACTGTGTTTATCAGAATTTACCCAAATCCTTTGGTCGGGGAGCCGCGGGATAAATCTCGGGAATGAAATCGGACAGCGTAATCGGACAACGGGTTCAGCCGAACGATCACAGAACTATACGAGGTCAATCGGAGACAGGGACGTGCCGGAACAGCAGCCGAAACGTGGCCGGGAAGCGGCGCGCAGGCGGCGGTCGGCCGGTGGCCGGACTAGGCCTCGTCACTCTGAAAGAGCGGCTAGGCCGCTCGGTCGGGATCGACGGCGCTGGCCTGGACGGCCGGGGGTCGCCGGGAGGGCACGGTCCTAGGGTCGCCGAGAGGGGCACGGACGGGATCCGAGGAGAGGGACGCGGTTCAGGCGGAGGAAAACTAGGGCACGGTTGAGCTTTGGGGAAAAATGGTGAGATGGTGAGATGGAGGGATGGGGAAGAGGGTTTATATAGGGAGAGGGGGAAAGAGGAGTTATGGAAGTCCGAGGGGTCACCGGAGTTACGGGAAGGAAAGATCGGGTGGTCGGTTTGGGAGCCGAGGGGCCGCTCGGCCGTTTGGTCAGGGAAGAAAAGGAAATTTTCCTTTTCCTTGAGTAACAATAAAAGAGAGAGAGAGAGAGAGAGAGTTTAATAAAACTATACTACATAAGAAAACTTTTGCTGGAGAATGAAAGAGTCTAAAGAAATTTTTATAAAAAAAACTTTTTATAAATACCTTAATTATTTAGTAATAATTTTATTTTCTTCTCTTAGAAAATTTGTAACACTACATAAATAATTCCTAAAAAAAATTTCAAAATAGATTCAGATTTGGGTTCGGGTTCGGACTGGGCCAGACAGTCAAAAGTCCAGGAATTTATATTTTGAAAAATAAAAATAATATTAATAATAATAATCTGGCAAAATATTAATTTAGCAAATATGCAATTTAATAATTTTCTAAAAATTCTATTTTCTAAATAAATGATTTATATTAATAATTAGCTAATTAAATATTCAATTAATTAATTGAAAAAAATAAAGGGTTTTACAGGGTACAAGCCTACAAAGGATCTGTCTGTCACCACGACTACGGTCGAAGCGAAGCGGTACTTAAGTGTTCCCCGGTGAACCTCCATTAGCTGGGACAGTATCCCTACAGCTAACCCAAGATTGATCAACGCTTTATAAACTAAAGATTTATTGAGATCTAGTTGCAATTGTTATCTGATGGATTTTAAATTTTAGATTTGATAGATAATATTATTTAATGATTTAATTTTACAAAAGGTAACATATATTGATCTTCATAGGTTAATGTTTGTCATCTTTTGATATATTTATTTTTCTGTCACTCTATTCTATATTTAAACTTAATTTTATCTTGTGACTACTCATTGAATATTATCGTCTTATGATTTCATCTTTAACTTGAGTAATATACAATGATTTTGAGCTTTATTTTATTATCTTCTTATTAAAGTTACTTACTGTCTGCAACAGTAACTCTTTGCAGGAGAGAAGTCATGCATATTGAATGTCTCTCTCTCAAAGCATTTCTTTTCTTTAACCTCACGGTTGTCAGGTGGACACCGTACTAAGGCTTTAAAAGGAAAGAAATGAACTTTGATACGAAGACCTTATAGAATACACTTCAAGTCAATTATCCCCTTGACATGCCATATATCTAGAATACACTTTTCTTTGGACATTTATCAAGTTATGTTTATTTGTTCAAATGGATTTATTTATGATTTACGGCTTTTTTTTATTGAAATTGTTTTCATGATTCGAATCGCCAGCTTTCAGTCTGAGGACTAAATGGACGCATTCGAACATTTATTAAGACAGTTTTTCGTAATAAATTCCACACTTTTGAAAAGCCTTTTTGATTTCTTTTTGATTTATTGAATCTCTCAGGTACTCAAATGTTATTATTAAAGACAGTTTTTAAAATCTTTTAATGTCTTGAAATATTTCTTTTATATTTTTTATTGAAGACATATTTTCTTCATCTTTAAGCATTTATTTATTGGTTATTTCTTTTATTTGCCTAAAGCTGATATTTGTTTTAAGTTTGGAATTTTATATGCATTTGATCAAAGGAAAAAAAAGATGCATATCTTGGATATCCCTTAGATCTTGTGATCATTTATTTTATCTATTTTATGCATATAAATTATTTTTGAACTATATACGCATATTTTAAGGGAGAGCAAATTAATTGTTTCAATTATTTTATGCCCTTAATATGTGGTATACCTAGTTCACCATGGACTTATATTGTCTTGGTTAAATATCTTGCTGAGTTATTCATGATATTTGAATTTGTATTGGTTTTATGAGAGAATATATGATTATTATTATTTTTAATTATCTCATTTTTGAGTTTCTAAAAGTTATCCTGCCAAAATTAATTTAATTTATTGATAATCCTTTTGAGTTTAAACTGATTTGGCATTTCTTATTGAGATTTTATCTCAAAGTTTATGATTATCTATATTTAGACTGATCATACTTTACGGGGGAGCATTCAAGTCGACTGAATTTCTCCTTTTCAAGTATTTTGTCTTCATTACCTTCATGTTTATCTGATGGATATATATCATGCTAAGGTAATTGAATTCAAATGCATGAACTTTGGTATAGATTTTGCATAGATTCTAGTTTATTTTGATTTCTTTTTCGATGATTATACTCTTTATGGAATTGATTCACTAATTTGTATGGCCAAATTATGAATCATATTTTTTTTGTGGTTATTGTTAAAAGTCTCATTATATTTTTTATTCTTTTATATATACTAGATCTGCGAATTTTTATTTCTCATGATTTATTTATGACCAATGATTGATTCCTACTATATTGATATTTTTTTGGGTCTATTTCAAAACAAAATATGATGAACAAAATGTGTTTTGAATGTCATTTTTGGATTTCTAGTTGGTAAACTATGTATTACTTGATTTCAGTGTTCTTTGTTAAAATTTAACCAACTATGTTGTGTTTTGACAAGTTTTTATTCTTTAGTTATGTGATTTTCTATAACTTGTCGTTACACTATTCTCCTAATCCTTGATCATGATTATTTATGCTTTCCTCCTTCACTTATGCTTCAGTTCATTTTAGCTCTAATTACGGGGGAGCTTATTTTTTGATCATGTCAAAGGGAGAGAAATAAGTTTAAGTTAGCACACAATATTCTAGTATTATGTGTTTATTAGTGATACATGCATCTATTGTATATATATTAAACTTAAAGGATTTGCCATAATAAAAAAGGAGGAGATTGTTAGCCCAATAATTATATCATGTTTTTGAATATAGCTAATCAATTAAGTTTAACTAGTGACGTCACTAATATTCATGTAATCACTATCATGTTGCTACTTTAACTTAGTATTGTCCTAATGTTCTGTATTATTCATATTATTTTGTTCGTCTAACATGTTCTTAGACATGCAGTAAGCATGATCAAGCATTGTCAAACCAGAACATATGCAATAGAGAATTATTGATGTGCCAAAGATGGCGTTATACAAAAAGATTTCTCTAAACCGTCCAACGACCTATCCGGGGCCTCGCATCGGGGGTTCCGCTGCCCGGTCAGCGGACAAGAGTCGAGGGGGCAGCACCCCCCATGGGGGTTCGGGGGCAGCACCCCCCATGGGGGTTCGGGGGCAGCACCCCCCGTGGGGGTTCGGGGGCGAAGCCCCCGAAAGGTATTCAGATTTTCAGATCTGTTTATCTTTGGACGACCGCCGTCAAGTAAAAAAGGCGTCTTCAAGTCTACTCAAATATTTGAAGAAAGGCGTCACCAAAGGGCTCTTGGTTTTCCTATTTGATCAATGTAATCTTTCATATTTATTGAGTCTAGGAATATGATGTACACTGCATCGTACTGGCAAATAGGCTACCCAAGAAACGTTTTCAAAATACCCTTTCATTTTGAAAACAAGCCCACTTACAAAAGCCCAAACTACTTCCTAACTGTTTGACTTTTCAAAAAGCCCAAAACCAATTTGCAAAAACTCGGACACAACTCCAACAGAACTCGGCCAGAGTTCGGCCAGAATTTGGCCAGAGTTCGGTTAGTGAACGTTGCTTTTTGAACTTGGTCTTTCCGTAGTTACGGATGCCAACGAGATTTTCTCATAGAGTTCTGTTCGAATTCTGCCCAAATTCTTTCAGAATTCTACCTTTGGAAAAACTATAAATAGAGAAAGATTTTGATCATTTCAACACACTCTTACACCAATTCACTTTTATATCTCTTCTCTATAAGCCTACTACTTCTTCCAAAATGTTCTCTATTCATTTTCAAATCACAAGCCAGTTACAATCCTCTAGTCGATTTGCCAGTGCGGTACGGTCTAGAAGTTTTAGAGTGATTGTAATCAGAGGCTTGATTGAAGAAAGACTCTTCACAATTGAAGTTGGTCGAGTACTTCGGATCAAAGCTCGCGTTGTAGAAGTTGCAAGAACTTCGGATGAAAACTTGTGGTGATTTTCCATAGTGGATTCAACTGGAAGCTAGAGTTCTTCCGACTGGACTAGTCCTCACAAGAGGGAAACCAGTATACATCCTTGTGTTTGCGTTTGCTCTCTACTCTCTACTTTTCATTTACATATCTGTGATATATTATCTGTGATCTTGCTGCTAACATTTTTAAATTGTTAATTTTCGCTACCTACTCTATTCACCCCCTCTAGAGTATTGCGTTTTACAACTCGTTCCTACAATCGGTCCTACAATCAGGACATAGTTCCTGCAGCTATTCGACTGGCAAGGCAGAAACTATGTAGCCGTAGATAAAGTTGACTGTCCTTCGACCCTCATCCCTCGACAATGATGATATGACAACCTATCACTATATCTTATATAGTAGTAGATGATGTCTTAGTATTATATTATGTGAGTTTATCTTGATTCTGTTACATTCTTCATATACTAGATACGATAAGAACATATACTACACCATATGTACAGAACATAGACGATTCACACTAATGTATGCTAGAATAAATTTTGGGTTGTATTCTGAGCCATTCGTCCCCACACTTGGCAATTAAGCATGTGAAATATATCGTTGAAGAACATAAAACTTGTGGTCGTTACTACAGAAAGTGTAGACTGACATGAACTGACGCACGAAAAGGAGGAGATCAAAGCTGTAACAAGTAAAGTTGTGTTTTGGATGTTCTACTCTTGTAAACTCTTTGTTAACAAAGCAAGATATAATGAATACATAACAAGTATCGAGTTTATAACTTTTGTAAGCTCTATACTTGAGTTACGAACTCGATACTTGTTCTGTATTCTTTAATTATAGCTTGCTTTGTGAACAAAGAGTTTACAAGAGTTCTTTTTCCAAAGCACAACTTTACTTGTTCCAGCTTAGAGCCCCTCATTTTTGTGCGTCAGTTCATGTCGGTCTTCACTTTCTGCAGTAACTTCCTCCAATTAACCTCCATCCCTTGGCAATGATGATACGACAACCTATCTTGATTCTGTTATTATAGTAGATGATGTCTTAGTATTATATTATGTGGGTTCATCTTGATTCTGTTATATCCTTCAGATACTAGATTCGATAAGAACATATACTACACCATATGTACAGAACATAGATGATTCAAACTAATGTATGCTAGAATGAATTTTGGGTTGTGTTATGAGCCATCCGTTCTCACACTTAAAACAGATATGAATTAGTACTGTGTGTCAATCTTTGTTTTTGTATTTTTGGCGAACCCAAGGATTCTGTATTTTGTATTTTAGATTCTGTATTTTGGCTCCAGCTCCATTTGCATTTATCTACGGTACGGCATGGTAATCAGGACATAGGCCCTGCAGCCATTCGACTGGCGAGGCAGAAACTATGTAGCCGTAGATGAAGTTGACTGTCCTCCGACCCTCATTCCTCGGCAATGATGATACGACAACCTATCACTATATCTTTTAGTAGCAGATGATGTCTTAGTATTACATTATGTGGGTTCATCTTGATTATGTTATATCCTTCAGATACTATATTCGATAAGAACATATAATACACCATATGTACAGAACATAAATGATTCATACTAATGTATGCTAGAATGAATTTTGGGTTGTGTTCCGAGCCATCCTTTCTCACACTTGGCAAAAAATTGAATATTCTATATTTTATCTGCTTTTGAAAATATACTCAAACGAGATGATGGTTCCTTTAGTTAGCTTGCTTATGTTACAATTATATTCTTTGTGAATATCGATCTTACCAGATGGCACCCATGACCCGAGCAGCGGCACGCCGTTTGAGAGAAACACTGAATGCTGAGGTGGCTCCTCCTACTGTTAAGAAGGAAGTGGCACCGGTAGCTAGTGAGACCGGGAGTTCTATTCATCCAGCACCTGCAGTGGACTGCATCTCTCCTGGCACCATCGATCCCACTTATTTGAAGTAGTTGCGTGATCGTATCACTGAGCGTTTGCGTGAGCTGCGTGGTTGTCATTAGCTATTAGTGCTTATTTGTATTGGACTATTTGTATTGGGTTGTGTTTGTATTAGACTATTTGTATTGGACTACATATATAAATTAGTACTGTGTCAATCTCTGGATTGTATCTCCAGCTTCAGCTCCATTTGCATTCTGGATTCTGTATTTTTTATTTTAGATTCTGTATTTTGGCTCCAGCTCCAGCTCCATTTGCATTAATCTACGGTATGACATGGTGATCAGGACATAGTCCCTGCAGCCATTCGACAGACGAAGCAGAAACTAAGTAGCCGTAGATAAAGTTGACTGTCCTCCGACTCTTATCCTTCGGCAATAATAATATGACAACCTATCACTATATCTTTTAGTAGTAGATGATGTCTTACTATTACATTATGTGGGTTCATCTTAATTCTGTTATATCCTTCAGATACTAGATTCGATAAGAACATATACTACACCATATGTACAGAACATAGATGACTGGCACTAATGTATGCTAGAATAAATTTTGGGTTGTGTTCTGAGCCATTCGTTCTCACACTTGGCAAAAAATCAAATTTTTTATATTTTATCTGCTTTCGAAAATGTACTCAAACGAGATGGCACCCGTTCTCACAGATGGCACCTAAGACCCGAGGATCTCGCTTGAGGGATGCACAGATGGCTGCTCCAGAGAGCAGTTCCACCGAGAGAGCTGCTCCAGAAGTAATTCCTAAAGTCGAGAGAGCTGTGAAAGAGGAGGTAGCACCAGAGGGCAGTTCCACCGGGAGTTCCAGTCATCCATCTCCTCTGGATATTGATCTGGCTGCCGTGGATCCTTCTTATGCGCGCTGGCTGAGGGAGTTCTATCTGTCGTAACATAGACGACAGTAGATACATATATTGACTGGATTTGTCTTCAGAAGACTTATTTCTGACAACCGATATTTAATGGATATTTGTTTTGATGGATATATCTTCTCTAGATATTGTGATGGATATTTGTTTTGATGGATATATCTCCTTTGGATATTGTGATGGATATTTGTTTTTTTGGTGTGTGATGTATATTGGTTTGTGTGATGTGTGATGCATATTGTGATGTATATTGGTTTCTGTGATGTGTGATGTGTGATGCATATTGTGATGCTCCGAGAGGCTTGAGGAGACGACCAATTATTTTTGGTCTATTCTGGATTGTATTGTGTGTGCCGGTGTTGAGTGTTCCACCGAAGGGGTCGGCGAACCCAGGGATTAGATTCTGTATTTTGGATTGGATTGGATTCTATATTTTGGATTGTACATTTGTATTCTGGATTCTTCTTTTTTTATTTTTATTTTCAATTTAGCGACGTTTTTAGCGATGTTTATATTTGTCGCTAACTGTTAGCGACGTATATAAAGATTGCTAGAAACGTCGCTAAATTGTTGACGTGGCAAACAATCTGATGCCACCATATCGTCACAAAAATGTCGCTAATGTGTCGCTAATCGGCGACCACGAGAAAACGTCGCAAATAACGTCGCTATTTAGCGACGTTATTAGCGTCGCTAACTAACGTCGCCATAGCGATGTTTTCTCGATTAGCGACATAATTTTTTCTGTCGTTTCCAAAACGTCACTGAAAACGTCGCTAATTTAAGTTAGCGACGTTTTGGCCGAGATTAGCGACGTTTTGGAACGTCGCTAATCTGACAAATTTTTGTAGTGAATGGTCTAGAGGCGAGGATAAGGAAGTTATCGTTGCGATAGCACAATGATGGTCTAAGAGACACAAATAGGCCAGGCATCTATATCTTAAAATCGATCCTAAGACAAGAATAGAAAGACAATCATAAAGGGATTATGTTGCATAAAGTAAATAAACGTGTCGGTTTTGTATGGGTGGGCGAGGAGCTCACTCCACCAGTACAGTTGAGTACTGACACCCATACAGTTTTCATATGCAGGCACAGGTAGAAGCTCGTTGGCGCGGAGCTCGCTTGGAGGCGTCGAGGCACGGAGTTTCTTGGCGTTTCGAGGCGTGCGGTCGGTTGGAGTCTGGACTTATACGGGACATAATGTATGGACATCGCCTATCTGAAGCATCCGCTGGCTCGTCAAATTGTACTTAGAGATGAGAGAGAGTTGACTGACTTGTAACTTGAGGGAAAAGTGAGCTTGAGCGATTGTAATAATGGTCTCGTGCCACATTGTAATCTTTATTTCAATATCAATAAAGAGCTGTTGAATGACTTATGTTTTGCTTTAAATTTTCGCTAGTGTTATTCAATATTTCTGCTTGGACTTCTGTGCGACGACCCCCGTCGCTTAGCCTGTAATCGGCCGTTATAGAACCTACCTTGCACGAGCGCAATCTAGGCTCGTGCGACATCACGCCTTAGCAAGGATGATCGGTCCTACGGGACCGGGGCGTAGCATAATGGTATCAAAGCACGACTTTACGTCCTTGGACTTTCGATTGAATTCTTTAACTCTCATGTGTTGTTCCGCAATCGATATCGTTGGTGCGCTCTCTCTCAAATGTCCTACGGGTTGTCCATACAATAAGTCTATATATTTTAAAAAGTATCATGAAAGAAAGTTGGTTGAACAAAAGTTAACTTCAAATAAGCACGGTTGGCTAAGTCGAGCTGGACATATACACCAAGAATTGTGTCGACCTTAGAAAAGTCATGTGCGAAACTCGAATTGTTTCAAATGAGATCAAAATTGACTTGAGTTATAGAATACGGGATGGCTATCAATAGGGGTGCCTTCAGACGATGTTATCGTCATTGCGATATAGATGAGCGTGCTTGGATATCAAGAAATGGTTCGAACGAAAATTCAAAGTAATCAGTTATGATTCGAAACTTGTTTTGAGGATTGGTCGAATGACTTCATCCCTGAGTGGCGTATGGGATAGCCTCGAGGACGTCGATCGATTGAGGATGCGGGGTGCCAATGAGTCTATCAGCAAGCGTCGCATGTATGTAAAGTCTACTCATTGAGTAAGTTGTAATTTTAAAATTTATGATGAGTTGGTTCGAACAGACTAGAAATGATGTACGTAGAATTGGAATTACGCAAGTATGAAATGCGAAAATGATTGGGTAGGTAAATTGGATTGAGGGAAAAGTTAAGGTGTAACGAACGGATGACTTAGTCGAGGAATCAATATTAATCGTATACGAAAAGTTAGCACGATGGAAAGATAACATGCATGAAAAAGTTGATTTTGAAGTTATGAGAATGACTCTAAGGAATTGGAGATAGATGTCGATGATTTGAGTTAGCAGAAAATAATACAACTTGCTGAAAATATGTTGCTCGATGACTTAAGATAGACAGATGAACATACATAAAATTGGATTTGAACAAATTTGATCTTGAATGTCGAGGAGATTATAGTATATCCTGTTTCGAGAGATAGCATCGGTACGATTGGTTTTCAAGACTGATAGGATGAATCGGATAGGTAGGATTGGATTCACTATCACAAGGCTGGACTAAAATGCATATATTTTGGGGACCCTTAAATATGTGCACGATCCAACTAAGTGATATATTGAGTTCAATGAGAATAAAGGAATCAAAAGTTATCGAGGATTTTAGAATTATGTCTTATGAAGAGAAATATTGATGGTAGTACGATTATTAGATTTGAGACGAACTTGAATATTGGTTGATCGGGTGGTTTGCCTAGAACTGAGACTGTCCGTGTGTGCGATGAGTATAAGTTACCCAAGTCGAGATATTGTTGTTCATGTCGAAAGATAACTAAAGCACGAGCATGGCTCGGATTGAAAAAATGCATAGGAGAAATGTGTGCAAGAATAGTTGGATGTTGAATCAAGTTATAAGTTGATAAGTGTACTCAGTTAGTTTCGAGGATGAAACTTTTTTTGAGTGGTGTATAATGTAATGTCCCGTCCCCTTCAGCTCAATCAAAGGAATCAAAATGCCAACGGTGTTCGAATTTAGCCATGCAACGGCTTGCTCGAAGTCCTGCTCGGTCGAGGCAACTTCTTGCTCAGGTGGGTGGCTTCGGTGAACTTGCCTCAGCTTAGCCTTCGCACTAATAAAACAAAAGTTTTCAAATGCACAAGTAGGCTTAATAATAAAAAAGACGAATACACATAGCCAAGGGAATAATCCCAAGTTGGGTCAAACTGAGTTAGAACATGGAAAGGTCCCACGGTTGGCTTAGAAGTATCGCACGTCATGCTTTCAAATGAAACTCAGTCCTTCGTCCCGTCGCTTGGGAGAAGGAAAGTTGATCTAAGTTGCCACAAAGCTATGAATTAGTCTAACTCATAGGCGTCGCCGATTCCAGTGTCTAAGGCTTGGCATAGCCAACGTTTGTCTTATAGGTTAAGTTGTATTGTACGGCTTGTGGCACAAGTCTAGGCACCCAAAGAACTTGGTTGTTCAAGTCGAACGCGTGCACGACACGTTCCCATAATGCGAGACTTGGCATAGCCTTTATGTAGAGGCTAAAAATCAAGCTGAGCCACCTATTAAAGTGTTAGATCATCAAATGGCACCAAATTATTACATTGTGAAAAACCATCAGGTTGTGCCGACATCTGATTGCGCAGGACTCAGGTTGCACAGGAGTCTGGTTGCGCAGGAGTTAGGTTGTGTGAGCGACACGTAGCGCACTTCCTCGAGAAGCTGTAACGGCATCATCATTTTTCTGACAGCTGACAGCACGGAGACCAAGGAAAATCCATTTGAATCCCGTGCAACGCGGCGCTCGAGAAGATTTTGTCAGCATATAATTAATGCTGACAGCTGGTTCGTGCAAGTCATCATGTGGCACGAGAATTAATCAACACAGCACAGAAGACTTAGTCAAAGGTGCCAGTTGTTGAGTTGTGCCCATGCGCAGCCTAGCTAGTTGGCGTCCCTTGGTCAATTTTTATTTATTTTAAAACAGGATGATGTGGCACGCAAGCCACCAACTTCGTAGAGCGTGCCCACTACACTATCCACGACCACGTGCATCTCAATCAAACGATGTCATACGTCTATAGCAGTTGGTGCAACCACTCGCACAAGTTGCTACATTGTGCCCATGCGCAACCTGATGAAGCTCGCGCAAGGTGATCAAACAGTATTCAAAACAGGGTGACGTAGCGCACAAGCCACTAACTTCGTAGAACGTGCCTACTATACTGCCTACGACTACGTGTATCTCAATCAAACGATGCCACGCATCCACAACAGTTAGTGCAATCGTTCGCACAAGTGAACAGGAGGCGCAACCTGAAGCGCGTGCAACCCAGAATAACTGCTAAAAAGTTATTTCAAGAACTCTACAAATAGAGTTTCAAATCAGTCTCAAAATATCAAGAGTGATCATAATCTTCTACTAAAGTGTTGTTGTATCCTCCAGAGGCTCGTGTCTTCAATATCACATCGTCCAAGGGATAAAGTGTTCGTCTTCTGATCAGATTTCTATAGTTGTACTTTCCCAAAAATCAATTGTACTCTTGTACCCTTTTCTAAGTTTGTAATAAAGAAGGATTTATTTTGTTCTTTGCAAGCAAAATGGCGACTCTGCTGGGGAAGACTTTCTCCTCTGATGAGAAAGTGACAACTCAATGTGATACCGCATCAATCGGCAAGATGCAGAAGACCCTGGTCATTCAAGTCGACCAGACAGCCTACGAGGCCATGATCAATGCTGGGGGTGCCAAGCGCACTGCTGTCACTGCTAAGAGTAGTACCCACTCTGTTTGGACTCCTAAGTCCTTGACGGCTCAATCCCCTTGCTTCTACGCAACTTGCGCCCATCACTGCCTTGGCGTAATCTAAAGAAAACAGTCTTTTGGCTTATTCCTCCACTCTCCGATTCTGAAATCGAAGGAGACTTTGTCTCGACACACTGCTGTGCGAAATAAGGGAAAGTGCCCTTTGGCCTTTTCTTCTCTGACGTATCCTGCACCTGTTCTTACTCCGGCACAACTTGCGCCCATCACTGCCTTAGCGCAATCTAAGAGAAACAGTCTTTTGGCTAATTCCTCTACTTCTCCGACTCTGAAATCGAAGGAGACTTTGTCTCGACGCACTGCTGGATAAAACAAAGGAAAGCACCCTTTGGCCTTTTCCTTCCTGGCGCAACCTGTGCCTGCTCTTATTCCGGTACAACTTGCGCATGTTCATGCTCTGGCACAACCTATGCATGTTCATGTTCTGGCATAACCTGCACATACTTCTGCACTAGCACAACGTAAAGAGAAATACTATTTAGTGTCTCCCCCTTTTCCATCAAGCCAGAAGTTTAATGAGAAATCACTAAATCAAGAAAAATGCTCTTTAGTTTTTTCTCATTCTGCTCGAGTCGTTGACTGGCTGGAAAGTACTTCATATAGGAATCCTACTCTCCTTAACAGAGACAACCAAATCTCTGTCAAAAAGATGGGTTCTATTCAGAATGAACTTTCCACGCAAAAGGGTATTATGCCTACTCCAAAGAGGCCAGGACAGGATCTACCAACCTTATATATTTTAAGATCCTGACAAGGCAAACTGCTGGTTTCTTAAGTAGATGCACAAGTAGCTCCCTATCAGACTTGCGCCAATCAGGGTCAACCTCGGAAAAATACAAAATGTATCAAGTGCAACCTGCACCAGTTGCTAACTTGCACCAAAGGAAGAATACTGAGGTAAAAAATCCTATGACTTATGCTAACCAGCTTAGCATGTCCTTGTACACTCAAGGTATGGGACACCTCAAGAACAGGAATCATGTCCCGAATATTGTCAAGGACTACATTCCTGCAACTTCTTCTCTTCCTATTAGTAACCTCCGTGAACTCTTAATACAGAAGCGAAAAGTTGTAAATCCATCCCGTCCAGCAGTGGACCAACAGCATCATTGCAATCACCACCATGAAGTTGTCATCAAATTCTGCTGTCAGTCAGCCAAGCGGTCCGTCTTTGACCGTTTGAATTATGTTCAGACTCCTGAACCAATCCTAGTAGATGAAGATGAATTACTCTATGCTCCTGTCAACATGGCATCTCGAAATACTGGGTAGAAAACGTCCAAGACGGAATGCATCCCGCAATCCCAGCCAACAATACTTAGACCGAATTAATGAATCCGGAGAAGGAGTATACCAATATACTAGATCAAGAAGCCGAGAAATAATCGGTCAAAAGAATCTTCTTTTCGACCAAGACACAATCGGTCAAAGGAATCTTTTTTATTCTAACCAAGATTCCTTCAGTCAAAAAAACATCCCTATCGCCTATTCTGGGGGTAGTTCTTTATGTAACTTTGATGCTGACAATGAAAGTTCTGAAAGGACCATCCTTTCCACTAGCTCGTCTTCAAAGGCTAGAGAAGTGACTACTTATGCCGTCACAGAAGATCAAGATACTTCAAGTTCTAGCAGTCAAGAGCAGAGAATCGTTGCTTTGGAGGCTAGTTTGAAGAACATGGCTGAGATGATGATAGACATGCATGCTATGATTGTGGCACAACATACAGTTTTACCGGTCGAAATCTGATTCTGACTCAGGAACCAGTAACAACATCAGTTTCTATCAATATTGATCTGGGGGTACAGTCTCTTCACACCACTTCTATTCCTGCACAGGCTATTCCAAGTCAATCTGGTGCCAGGGGTGGTACTTATCATGCAGTACCCCCTCCTAACCTATCAAATCAATCCACTCCTCCAGAATCAACGGAAGATACCAATGAGGCCGTAAAACTTTTATGTACTCAATTTGAAGCTTTCAAATAGAAGGATGGCCTGCAGAAGCTTGGGATCAAACAACCCTATCTCATAGAATGGAAAGAGGTCCAATTTCCTCTTAAATACAAACCCCCTACTATTATGCTGTTTGATGGAAGCACGTCTCCAATTCAATATCTCAATCACTTTGAAGTAATGACTGATCAACTTCAACCAATCGATGCTTTTCTTACTAGAGTATTTGTCAGCTGTTTAGCTGGTGCAGCAAATGACTGGTATCATAGTTTACCAGATGGTTGTATAACCTCTTTTGCTGGCTTCAAACAAATATTCTTGGAACGATTTTATGAGGGAACTAATGACATGACTATGTCTTCTCTAATCAAAATCAAACAACGACACAATGAAACTACTGAATGTTTCATTGAATGGTTCCGCTGTAAAGCACTCAAAATGCCTCTCTGAACCCCAGATGCTCTGACTATAGACACTTGCAAATCAAACCTGTTGCCTATAATTAGCATGTGGACAGGATCAACATAATTCCAGGATTGGCCTTCCTTTATAGTGGACGCCAAAGCAGCAGAAGAGAGCGCTGACAAGTTCAAGCAATTAGGTATTTAAATGCCTAATCTTGACAAAGATGAACACGCTACACCAAATAACCGTGGCCGTCAGAATAATCGCAAGAGCAATGAGACTTTGGCCATTAATCTCAAAGGCAAAGAAGCCCTAGCCATCAATATAAATCAGCCAACATCTAGCCCCACAGCACCACCACAACATGCACCATGTCCAAAAGAAGAATACTCTTTTAATGAAGATGATATCATAAGTATCTTTGATTGCCTCATCAAGAGCAATAAACTTCAACTTCCAGAACTAAAATAGCCAGATAAAGTTGGTAAGACTGACCATCCTAAATATTGTGTTTACCACAGGTTTATAGGACATCCAACTCGAGCGTGCTCTGTGCTCAAGGGTAAAATTCAGGAGATGGTCAATTCTGGTACAATCACTCTCCAACAAGACGAGAAAACTGTAACGGCTAATGTCATCTTTTTACAGTTTGGAGATTTTCCAGCTGAACTTGTGCAGGACGGTGTCATCCTCATCCTGAAAACTACTCTGGAGATTGTTAATCTTCCACCTGTATGAACCGATGGTCTTGTTCCTCTTGCTACTGATAAAGATGAAATTATTTGGATCCATCCAGATTTAGTGGCAGACTTCGAAACTCCATCTTCTTCCACCAAGTCTAAGAAGGCCACTAAAAATAAATCATGTCATATGATTTTATTTGGTGAACATTGTCTTCCACCTCTAAGTGTTACCTTCATCTCGACAGCATATAATCCTTCTTCTTCTTCTTCTACTGAGACAACATTGTCAAAATCAGAAGCCAAATACCAACCAGCTTTCTATCTGTATAATCTACAGTCTCGTGAACTCACGACAAAAATGGGATATGATCTACAAAAAGGTCTCTGATTTGAATCATGGAAAGGGATCTCATGTACCTCTTTCCCTATGTCTTTCTCACAACCAATCTCGGGTTGGTTTGGGTTACTGGACAAATTCTCCGTCCTGCCAAAAGAAACCTACTAGAAATAAGATCCAGGCAAAGAGTTGCAATATGGTGTCCTTTGAGCCTGTATCCGAAGAAAAAGTCCTAACCGGTACTAGGTCTGGAAACCTTACCTAAGAGACTATTCAGAAGGTCAAAAAAATCCTGCTCCAGCTCTAGAGGCTCCTCAAGCACCATCTTCTCTTGCTGTCAATAATCTATCAGCTTCAATAGAGCCAACTCTTCCCAAACCGACGACAGCCGACAAAAGAAAATAGCCTGTCCGTTTTGATAAAGTATTGAAGAAGACTTCAACTTTGGGACTTGAGAAGCCGTATAACTTTGATATACTGGCTCAACTGGCTAATACCCCGACAAGATTGTCAATTTTTGAGCTACTCCGTCTTTCAAAAGAAACTCGAGAAACGTTGAGTGAAGCTTTGACGCAAGCTGATACTTGTCTAGCACTTCTCAAGAAGCCAGAGGATGAGCCTATAACATGCCTTCATTTTCATAGTGTGATGAAACTGATGCCAAACATCACCTTTACACAAGATGATATGCTGTTGGAAGATAATCGTCATGATCGGCCCCTCTACTTCATGGGATATGTCGATACCATGAAGGTTGATTGCATTTTGATCGATCCTGGGTCTGCACTTAGCATTATGCTAAAGACTCTACTAGATGCATTAAAGATTCTTGTACACAATCTTTCAACAACCACCACGACAATCTTGGGATTCAATTCTGGAAGAATTAAACCTTTGGGAAAGATTCGCCTGAAAGTTCAAATAGGTAATCTTCGTTCAAAGGTTACTTTCTACGTGATCGATAATCACGGCTCTTACAATGCTTTGCTGGAAAGACCTTTTCTGCATGAGCATAACATTGTACCATCTACTTTACGTCAATGCTTCAAATATGTGGACGTCAATGGAGAAGTCTAAAAGGAAGTAACCGACTTAAATCCCTTCAGGGGCATTGAAGCATATTTTATGGACTCTCGGATGTACAAGGAGGAGTTCATAAAAGTTGTATTGGCAATGGATAGTGAGGAAGATCAGAAACATACTTCAAAAGATGTTCTCATGATCCCTGTCAAAGGACGTGCTACTTGTCCCTCTTCTTCTCAGACGTTGACTATATATCTTTCCTCCCATAACAAACAGCCTCCTGCTGTAGAAAAGGAACAAAGGGAGCTCACCTCTTCTGAGCCTCTTGTTATCGACCATCGTCGTAACAAACCTTCACCTTCCCTTTCTCCTTCTCCTCCTCTGGTTATCAACCTTACTAAGCCTTCTGTTAAGGCTAAGAATCATGTTGTAAATGATGATGTACAAGTCAATAAAGTAGCATCTCATTTATAGTATACTGATGTCCTTTATTATACTCGATGTTATTTAAAAATGTTAGATAACTTCGAATCACTTACCATAAAAGAAGTTGAAGCTTCCCAAAATAAAGTATTGCTCGAGCCAATGCAGGACTCCTTCTTCCTAGTTCCTTCCAGAAAGAAAGATGAACTTCCTATACTTTTTAGTAAAGGGACGGAACAGAAGATCACGCCCGATAGTAGAAAAAAATCATGATAACGGAAGACTTCAACTACGTCGTTATAGTCAGCAATCAAAAGATACCATTCAAAAGATAGGCTATAATTTTAAATTTGGTCTTAATGGCGGCAAAGGAAGGCGAACTCCTATTCGTATTCCTGCTCCGAAAGGAAAATCACAACAATACTACAGCAAAACGAAGCGGGAATTAGGTTATACTTCACCAATTCCGACTCCACAAGCCTCTGAATCCGATGAAGAAGAACGATCTAACTCTTCTGATTCTGTTTCATGGGATTCAGACACCATTGTATGGCACGTCCATCGAGTGACTCTATCTTCCAATATGGTAACTGTCGAGTTCTCGGAAGATGATGGAGACTTTGCCGAAGCCTCTGAATCTGATCCTTAGGCACAAATGATGGATACTCAATGGGAGCTTCGTATTGAACAACGTGAGCCACCTACTGAAGCTCAGTTGGTTCAAGTCAATATTGGAGATGAAACTTCTCCAAAAATAATATTTATCAGCAAAAGCCTCCCTGAAGCAGAGAAACAAGAGTCCTGGTATCTCCAAAGTCAGGGATACCTTTCCTCTCAAAATCTCCAGTGGAGTCTATATGAATCATCAATTCCATCTTTTGAAACCCAGTTGTTTTAAAAAGATGTCTTTTCTTTATGATAAATCCGTATTATCACAGATATTGTCTTTTTAGACACGATCTTCTGTCTTTAAGTCCCAGCGGACATGGAGATCATTTATAGAAAAATAGATTCACGTCCACATTACCTCTGAATTCTATTTTCTATATTAATAGATTCACGTCCATATTACCTCTGAATTCTATTATACATATCAGTGACTTATTACGTCCACATTACCTCTGATAAAGTCGTCTTTTGAAATAATGATATCCTAAGAATTATATTCTGCCACGTCCATATTACCTCTGAGTAGATATAATAAATATTGTTGTTTTCATAAGAAAATATGTCACGTCCAATACCTCTGAATATATTTCCTTTTCTATTACTTATATCTTTTACAAGGTATGCAACAAGTAATGGAACTATAAAAATCATTTCATTAATGATATTTCAAAATACATCATATATATATATAAAGATAACAATTGGGATCTCTTTATTTTAGAGGTTGAGTGCTAAGATCTGTGATCCGCTTCTCCAAAGCCTTAGCTCATTCGACACAAGACTCAAGCTCCCGTTGTCTAGCTTGGACTCTTCCAAACACTAGGTCGAAGGGATGTAGAGAAGTTGTCCGGCGGGTTATCTCTTCATTCTGAATTCGAACAAACTCATCCTTCTGACATTTTAAAAGTTCCAATTGGCTTGCAGCAGCCTGATACAGTTGGGTTTCTTCTTCTACATGCTGCTTAGCCGTCTTGAGCTATTCCTGAAGCCGAGCAATTTTAGTTTCCAGATCAAGGACTTCTTTTTCTTTCTTTGTAGCTGTAATTTTATGACACTCGAAATTGTAGGCTGTTTCAGTAATCTGGGTGTCCATCTCTGCGGAGGGTCGAGAGAAAGCCACTAAAAAGAATTCAAAATTAGCCTTATTCATTTCAGCTTCACAAGCCATGGCGTCACATTCGACATCCACGAGTTGTCGAATATCCCCTCTTCGAAGATCCTTGTAGACTTTAATGGATTCCTCCAGCTCGTCCAAAACATGCTCTAGATAGGTTGCCAGATCTCGGTCTCCAATAACGCGAATAACTTCGATTATATAGGACGAAGGGTTTCTGACTGTTGAAAAGGGAACATCACCCCTCTCCATCACCCTTTGAACTAAAGGCCTCAGAGATGTGTAGAAGGCATTTGTGAAAGAAGCTAAAACAAATTTGTTTGTCGCTATGGCACCTGGTGTGGCCACTACTTCTCCCTGAGTTTCTATTACTGCAGCAATTGGAAGTACTTTAGACTGTGCATCATGAGACCCGAATTTGGGCATTTGGGATGAGCTCCCTTCTCTTGCGTGAGTCCCTCTGTCCAAAGGAGCCATGGTCGAGCTAGTTGTTCCCACAGGTCCTTCTGCGATCAATATACACTATTGTTGAAACATTATCAGAAGAATTAGGATAAATAAAAATCAGAAATTTATCTGAACCTGGTAGTACATATGGTGTTTTACGAGACATGGCTGCTTCCATACTAAGTCTCGACATTGTGTTCTCAGACACTGCTACTTGACTACTTCCAGCTTTCGAATCTTCCGATAAAAAGTGGCTGCTTCTGGCCCCTGACTCTGCTTGAAGAGGAAGGATAATTGTGTTTGTCTCCTTTGGGGTTTGATCTTCAGGGGTTTTAATCCCTGTGGTATCAGCTTTATGATTTTTAATAATCCTAGCTGCTTCAGAAGCTCTAGGCTGATCTTCGTAAACCTCTTCAGGAGTTTTGGGTTCATCAGTTCTCTGGCCTAAGTGCTCTTCATCATCAATAGGGTGTTCTTCACCCGCAACAGTGGTCTGGCCCTCTTCGACAAGTCCCTCTTCGTTCAGTATAACTTCTTTTGAAGCTTGTTCACCTTCAGTAGCAATGGTGAGATATATCATCTTCATTTGAGGAATCTCCAAAATTACAGCCTTCAAGAGCCGCTATCATTTCTTGATCCTCCTGAGATTGAGTGGGATTTTGGGCCACAGAAGGGACAGTGACATCAGGATTAGGCAATTCCTCCTCAGGAAGTGTAGTCTTTGGACCTCCTGGAGTTGGAGATGATATCATAATTCCTGCAGCAGCTAACACAATTACAAGAATAGTTATGACCGGAGCCGGAACATTGATCTCTGCAGTTAAAAAAATAAATATGTCAAAATTCAGTTAGACATGATTTTACGAAAATAAATATTAACTACCTTTTTGAAGTGGTAAATCTTGGTACAAAGGTAGCGGTGTCTCTAGTTCAGATAGAGTGGATGAAGAGCCCACTCTTGGACGATCTCCTCGGGACACTAGTAACTCCCTTCTAGGCTTCCGATGTAGGGGTGCTATTGGTTCTTCTTCATGAATTTCTTCTGGAATGGCTCCGTTTTGCTTCAGAACCGATGAAGGAGTCATCTCACCCACTCCAAGAGACGTCCCAGTAGTCATCTGTTTTGATTGGATCATGTTGTCGTGGTGGTGACTGGTTCAGTTACGGCCACTACGGTCTTTCTCTTCTTCTATGCAGTCTGGAGTGAGGAAGGGAGATCATTATGAGTTGATGATTCTCCAGCTCTCCTTTTTCTGCCAAGACCTTTAGCAGAATATTTGTATTTTCGTACCTTTAAAGGCACGTCTAGTGGATTAGTCGCTTCATCAGCAAATCCTATGAGGGAAGCTTCTAATGGATCATCGGCCAGATCCTGATTTTCAACATCTCTGAATGAAAATATTGTACGGACCCCAGCCTTCGTACGTTTATCGCTCGCGATTCTGTAGGACAGATTGAAGTTCTTGGTAAAAGTATTCACTGAAGTATAGAAATTTGCATATGTATACAACATACGTGGACATGTCTGGGAAGGGACGTTTGGCATAGAGAATATTGCTTTTGTGCCCCGAGCGTTGTAGTATTCCCACGCCCTGGCTCCATCAATTAAATAATCCCGAGCACTTAGGCAAGTTATGGCGTTCCCCACATGTAATTGATCATAACTGAACTGACGGGCAAATCGGCTTGGCAGATATGGTTCTAAAAAGCACTCTTCTTCAAACCGAAACACTAAATGAGATGGCCGAATTGACTTCAACCACTCACAGGTAGAGGGAATCAGACGAAGCGATATGGCTTCCAGATCCATAAGATTGGGAGGAAAGTGTTCATACCCTTGAGGGGGAGGGATGCATTAGAATCTCCATCCAGAACCCTTATTCAATGCTCGTCGGCATTCTGATAATGCGCTGATATTCCAACGGGCGTTGGAATACCGCCTCATGAAGTCCCCTCCTACTACACTCATATCCGGGTCCAACCAACCAGGATAATGCAAGAGCAGGCACCCGTATAGATATGTGCAGGGCATCTCAGTACGGGAAAATTCATTTCTGGCATTTTTATCATGCAACATGGTGTATACAAAGGAGCGCAGGCCCACATTTAAGCAACAAGTCATCGTTGAAAGGAGGTCCATCATGTAACCAAATACAAGGCGTACTGCATCAAACAGGATACCCCGGTGAAATCTATTGACAGCACTGCCTCCAAGGACTATGAACCGTCGCAGCCATATGGAAAGAAAGCCCGCCAACTGGGCTTCTTTAGACATAGGTCTATAACCTTATCTGAAATAACTCTCGATCGTGTCACCGGCTTTGAAAGGGGACCAATCTTCGTCTAGCTCGTTATCATACTGATCGTACTTCTCTATCAGTTTCTGGATGTCGCTTTTGTCAAGTGGTTTGAAGAAACAAGGGTCACAAGCCTGAGTAGGGAAGATTTTGTCTTCATGAATATGACCCAAGAATAAATAAGGCAGCCACTTGGATGTGTAGCAGGTCCCTACGGTGGCACTCTTGTAGTAGAGGGAGCATATCTTGTAGTGACATAAGAGCTCCTCGAAAACCCCTACCATTTCAGGATTTTCTGTTAATAGTATGTCCAATTCTTCATTGGTAGGTACATACTCCTCGTACGGGTTGTTTCTCATCAGCAGGTGGGAAAGAAACTTCAACTCGTGAAGGGCAAAGCCGATCTCCCCATGCGGGGTCATAAAGGTTTCGGTCTTATCATTATACCTTTCTACCAGAGCCAGAAATATGTGCGCATTCGAGCAGAACCCATAAACTGTAGCCCATATTGCTTCATAAAGACCTATCTCCAGAAGCATATCTTTGAAGTGATTCAGAACCCAGTTAGCCAAGCTGCTCCAGCGCTTATTATCTAGATTTACCAGGTCTGTTATTCGCATGGTATGGTCCGGGTATCTTCCTTCAACCTTGGCAAACTCGTTCGTAAAAATTGGTACTCTGATTGGGAGTAACAGCAAAGAATCCTCGGGAGGTACACAACCTGGCATCAGACCTCTTAGATGGGAGCTGTATTTATCTGAGGTGCTATAGAATTGGTCTCTACTTTGTGGACCTAGTCTGTAGCAAATTCTTTCCACTCTTGTCTGCTGCTGTAGAGTTATATTCCATGCCATCCGGCGAGGATAACTCAAAAATTTATATCGAAACAATGATAGATATCTCGACATTTCCAGGAGGTACATCATCCTGTCCTCACTATACTGATACACCCTGCCTTCCTTCTTAGCCTTGGGCTGGGACATTTTCTTGATAGCATCACCAAACAAGAAGCCCGGTTTCTTATGAACTATATTGTCCACACTTTCTAGAGGCTGTCCATTTATCAAACATAGTAGAGAGTTCTCTTGAGCTGCGAGTATAGCTCTCCTGGCTTCAGGAAGGTCATAATGCGGATATGACATGTGTGATAAATCTTTCTTGTATTCAAAAGTATTAAATGCAGAGGCAAATCTTTCAGCATTGGGATCTTCTCTCAAGTCAACTACATAAAGATAAACAAACAGAAATTAGTTTCAAATAATGCTTTAAAGCAGAGCATGTTACGTCAACAGGTTACTCAGCAGTCAAGTTGTGGGACATTCACATTGTGCTGCACTCAGCATGTGCAGCCATCAGGTTGCGCCGTATCTTGCCGTACAACGCATCAAAATTGTGCCCAAAAGAAAGCACAACTTTTCAAAATGTTGCACAATGCGTGTCGACAGCAACCAAACCCTAATAAGGGAGGCACAAGTTATGGAGTATGCCCAACTCTAAAAAGAGAGGCGCACATTGTCAGAATCAAGCCAAACACTAAACAGGGTGGCCGATGATCAATAGTGTGGTCGACAAATCAGGTCTATAGTCGAATGCTTACCCTCCATGGCCGGGTTAGCCGTCTCTCGGTATGACCAAGGCGGAACTCGCAAGGATGACTCGACCACAGTCATACCCTTTTCAGCAGTAGAGCGCTTGGGTGCCATTGCTGTCGATCGAAGTTCTCAAAGATTGGGAAAAGAAGAAGAAGATAGGGTTTCTCTCGAGTTATCTTAAACGGTGATGAAGATTGAAAAATCCAAAGAGTACGGTTATTTTTAGCTTTGTAAATGAGGCTGAACCGTGCAACTTATACTGAAGAAGCAGGCTCGAGTTGACTGGCGCAACTTAGACAGTAATCTGGCACAATCCAAATAAAACTAGCATAATTCAAAGTATTTCAAAACTTTGAAGTATTTTCAAGTTTCAAAAACTTTGAAGGGGGTCTTGTAGAGGCTAAAAATCAAGCTGCGCCACCTATTAAAGTGTTAGATCATCAAATGGCACCAAATCATTACATTGTGCCAAACCATCAGGTTGTGCCGACATCTGGTTGTGCAGGACTCAGGTTGCGCAGGAGTTAGGTTACGTGAGCGACACGTGGAGCACTTCTTCGAGAAGCTGTAACGGCATTATCATTTTTCTGACAGCTGACAGCACGGAGACCAAGAAAAATCCGTTCGAATCCCGCACAACGCGGCGCTCGAGAAGATTTTGTCAGAATGTAATTAATGCTGACAGCTGGTTCGCACAAATTATCATATGGTACGATAATTAATCAGCACAGCACAGGAGACTTAGTCAAAGGTGCCAGTTGTTGAGTTGTGCCCATGTGCAGCCTGGCTAGTTGGCGCCCCTTGATCAATTTTTTTATTTTAAAACACGGTAATATGGCGCACAAGCCACCAACTTTGCAGAGCGTGCCCACTATACTTTCCACGACCACGCGCATCTCAATCAAACGGTGCCACACGTCTACAGCTGTTGTACAACCGCTCGCACAAGTTGCTACATTGCGCCCACGTACAACCTGATGAAGCTCGCGCAAGGTGATCAAACAGTATTCAAAATAGGGTAACGTGGTGCGCAAGCAACTAACTTCGTAGAACGTACCCACTATACTGCCTACGACCACACACATCTCAATCAAATGATGCCACGCATCCACAACAGTTAGTGCAATCGTTCGCGCAAATGAACAGGAGGCGCACAACCCAGAATAACTGCTAAACAGTTATTTCAAGAACTCTATAAATAGAGTTTTAAATCAGTCTCAAAACTTCAAAAGTGATCATAATCTCCTACTAAAGTACTATTGCATCCTCCAGAGGCTCGTGTCTTCAATATCACATCGTCCAATGGATAAAGTGATCGTCTTCTGATCAGATTCCTATAGTTGTACTTTCCCAGAAATCAATTGTACTCTTGTACTCTTTTCTAAGTTTGTAATAAAGAAGGATTTATTTTGTTCTTTGTAAAAACTTTACTCGTCAAGTCGTTGCACGATTAAATTAGGCAAAGTTATGCTGGGGTATCGAAATCATAGCAAGCACTATCCCATGTTATCTGCGGTTGTCAAGTCACTTAGTCCTATGATCTCAAGGTTCGTCATATAAAGTATGACTTTGGCGGTAGTGTCACATAGAACACAAGTTGGTTTAAGGCACGAGCCACGGTTGGTTCGATAAAGAGTTAGCCATGGTATATGGCACATATAGAACACATTATGTTCAAGTTATGCTTGAAGGCTATCGATTAGCCATTCATGAGTTGAGTCAATAAGAGTATGGAAACACTGAAAACATGTCGGTACTGTAGGTCAGTCGTCGAAAAAAAATATGTCGGGACTCTAGGCCAGTCGTTGAGAAAAGATATTGGGACTGTAGGTTAGTCGTCGAGGCAACCCTGGTTTGGGCTCTGCAAAAGAAGTATGGTAAAGAAAAGAAGTAAAAAATGAAAGTAAGTTGTGATGGTTAGGCCATGCATTTATGTTGAGTCTAGAAGTTCTCGTAGGTGCATGGTCATGGATAACTTATCGACAAGGTTTTGCGCCCTCGATTCGGTAACCTGGGGCCATAGGACCGTATCAGCCTATGAGGAAAGCAAGGTAGTTAGGCAAGAACACACCGTCGGTGATTCGAGGACTTAAGCAGGGCTAGCTACCCTTAGCTGCAAGGGCCTCGCTGTACCACCTACATATCCAAGATGGCTTGAATTGTCGGTGACCTTTCATATAGATAAGTTGGCGTGCTGAGCGACATTCCGTATACACAGTGTCAGTCGAATCAAAGAAAGTACAAGTACGACATGAATGGAGTAAAGATGGTATGTACGGTTGCAATACAATTCTTAAGAAGCCTAAGATTTGGCTATAGAAAAGACGCTTGTTTCGGCAGGAAATATGGCGTCGAGTACTAAGTCATTGGCATAGAGTTGCATAAGTCAGACTTGAGTCATTTCGAGTTAAGTCAAGAAGGGACGTGAGGCAAGTTTGGTTAAGTCATGCTAAGTCGATAACACGAACCATGTTGTTGTGTCCCAAAGTATGGGCCATAAGACAAGCATGAGTCGGTACATTGATGTTGCAAGCACGGGAATGGTCTAGAGGAAAGGATAAGGAAGTTATCGGTGCGATAGCACGATGATGGTCTAAGAGACACAAATAGGCCAGGCGTCTCTGTCTTAAAATCGATACTAAGGCAAGAATAGAAAGACAATCATAAAAAATTATGTTGCATAAATTAAATGAACGTGTCATTTTGTATGGGTGGGTGAGGAGCTCACTCCACCAGTACAGTTGAGTATTGACATCCACACAGATTTTTTGTACAGGCATAGGTAGAAGCTCGTTGGTGAGGAGCTCGCTTGGATGCGTCGAGGCACGGAGTTCCTTAGCATTTTAAGGCATGCGTCCGCTTGGAGTCTGGACTTATACGAGACATAATGTATAGACATCACCTATCTGCAGCATCCGCTGGCTCGTCAAATTATACTGGAAGATGAGAGAGAGCTGATTGACTTGTAACTTGAGGGAAAAGTAAGCTTGAGCGATTGTAATCATGGCCTCGTGCCACATTGTAATCTTTGTTTCAATATCAATAAAGAGCTATTTGAATGAGTTATGTTATGCTTCAAATTTCTGCTAGTGTTATTCAATGTTTCTGCTTGGGACTTCTGTGCGACGACCCCTGTCGCTTAGCCTGTATTCGACCATTACGGAACCTGTCTTACACGAGCGCAATCTAGGCTCGTGCGACATCATGCCTTAGCGAGGACGATCGGTCCTAAGTGACCGGGGCGTGATAGCTTGTACCCAAAATAATCTCTACTTTTAAGAACTTATATTTAAAGGAATATATGTAGTATCATCAAACAATATCGAAATCTTGAATCCCTAAATATAAGAGAAGTAAATACCCCAAGGAATGAGCAAAGAATGATTATCAAGATTGCTAAGAATATTTTCAAAAACATTTTCATAGTGCACTTATAGAGATAAATATATAGAAAACATGTGCACTAATAAATAGATAAATTTAAAATATAAAATAAAGCAAAACAATCTTGTGCTTCTTACACAGATCATCATGAGAAAGACATTAATAAATAGTTCTTCACAAAATCCTAACTTAATGATATAAAACAAATGAATATTGAAAGTTAAAAAACTAGAAAAAAGGCATACATGACATAATTCAAATAAAGATTAAATAAGAGTCATGCATCCAAAATGTCAACCAAAAAGATAAGAAAAATATCATTAAGAGAGGCTTTGAGGAAGAAGCTAAAAGAGAAGAACACAAATTTGCTCAAAGTATTCAATAGCTGAAGTATGAGGTAAGCACAAGTTTGAAGATAACAAGTATAATTAAATACTTTTCAAAATAATATAGAACTTGAGCTGAATTCATATTTTCCCATAAAGATATTTATACAAAAATATATGTCAATATAAGAAACAAGTAAGAAATATATGAATGACAATGAAGTATTAATGTGTCCTTAATACGCATTCAAAAATTATCACAAGATCAAAAATATGTATAAATATACTTTATTAGGCAAAGATGAAATTGATTCATAAGAAGCTGATCAAAATAAAATATAAGAGTGAATATATTATGCAAGCAAGGTTAACATAAAAATATATGTATATATTTTAGACGAACAAAACAATATGATATAGTATGATACAAGCATAGCAATATGATATAGTGAACATTTAGGATAATGCTAAGTTTAAGTAGCAACATAATAGTGATTATGTGAATATTAGTGACATCAGTATGTTAAACTTAATTGATTAGCCATATTCAAAAATATGATATAATCATTGGCCTAACACTTGGCAATGTTCATCAGAGCTATTTTACCTTTCTTTCTTTTTCTTTGTTTTAAATAAATAGTAAATACTACTTAATAGTTAATAACTCCTAATAACCATTCCAAAAATTCTAAAATAAAATTTTAAAATACTCTAACATATATTGCATAAATTTGTAGAAGTTACTCTTTGATACATAATGCTAAAATATTTGATCATTAATATTAATCTCTACAAATCTGTTATAAATTCTAAAATTCCTAAAATAGAAAAATAAAAATAAAATAATAATAATAAGTCCAACTAGCAAAAATTATTTTTGTAAAAAGAAATTCCTATTTTATAACACATATATAAAATATTTGCTAGGCTTAATACTTAATTCTAAAAAACATCACCTCTAACCATATACTCAATTAGTCTTGATAATACCAAAATATTCTTAAATAGCATTTAAACAAATAAAAATAGTAAACAAAATTTAAAAGAATTCAGGGGGTTTATAATTGTTCCTTTCTATTGTTCACATGTCGTACTTGTTTCATTATTGTAGAATGTACTTTGCTCCGCTCCTGACTGGATATGTTACAGGTGAACTTGAGACTATATAGGCAGGAACCTGGGAACTTAGTTGAGCAAGATGACACCATGATTGTGGACCTATGAGTTGATGCTACCTTTTTGTTTTGTTTTATTTTGTATTATAAATTTTACTTTTGTATCCTTGTATTGTGATGAACTCTGGGAACATAATAGATATTGTGATTGAATTCTAACTTAACTTGTGAAGTTTTGTAGGTACTTAGTACAGTTTACTACTTGTGTTTACAATGTAGGCTGTATGAGTCCAACTTGTAGTACCCCATCCCGCTCAGTCAATCGGAGGAATCAAAAGCCAAGGCATTCGGACCTAGCCCTACAACGGCTTGTTCGAAGACCCGCACGGTCGAGGCGACTCCTCATTCAGGTGGGTGGCTTCGGTAAACTTGCCTCAGCTTGGCCTTCGTACTAAAATTGAATGTTTTCAATGCACAAGTAGGCTTGATAATAAAAGAGACGAATCCACATAGCTAAGAGAATAATTCCAAGTCGGGTCGATTGAGTTAAGAATATGGAAAGGTCCCACGTTCGACTTAGAAGTGTTGAACGTTGTGCTATCAAAATGACACTCGGTCCTTTGTCCCATGGCTTGGGAGAAGGAAGTTGCTTTAAGTTGCCACAGAGTTGTGAACTTAGCCTAAGTCATAGGCGTCGCACATATAAATGCTTGATAAAGCATGCACGGTCCCATTGTCCAAGGCTTGGCATAGCCTTTTGCCATCCTACAGATTAAGTTGTTGTACGATTGAGTTAGGCAAAAGTTATGTTGGCCTATCAAAGTCATCCTAAGCATTGTCTTGCGCTTTCTACAGTTGTTAATTCACATAGTCCCACGATCTCAAGGCTCATCATATAAAATATGACTTAGACGATAGCGTCACGTAGAATACAAGTCGGTTTAAGGCATGAGCCACGGTCGGCACTATAAAAAGTTAGCCACGGTCTATAGCACTTAAGGAACACGTTTTGTTCAAGTTAAGTAGGAAGTCTATACGATAGTCATTCCCTGGGTTTCAAGGAAAGGAAAGTGCATGCGATCATTTATCGCTGAGGCGGTCCTACATTTTGGGAGTCTTCAAGTATGCATGTTTTGTATTATATGGTTCAGATACACGTTTTGCATCGTATGGTTCCAATGCACGTTTTGCATGAATTGGTTTCAAGCACGTTTTGCTAAGTATAGTTCTAGTCGTACCTCAAAGTAGGCCATGCATGTATGTGAGTCTAGGAGTTCTCATAGGTACGTGGTCATGGACAATTTGTCGACAAGGATTTCTTTCTCGAATGGTATTACGCCGGGGCGCCGGGGCCAGTCGACCTGGGGGAAGACGTTATAGCAGTGCCAGATTGTATGACGTGGGTAGTCGGGGGCTTTCCATGGGGCTAGCTACCTTATATTAAAAGACCCGCCGCCTACCCGAGCTATGTCCACGTTGGCTTGGATTGCTAGTGACTTTTATATAGATAAGTTGGTGTGCTGAGCGACAATCCGCATACACGATATCGGTCGATTCAAAGAAAGTACAAGCACGACATATAGTACCCCATCCCTATATTGCACCCAATTTTCGTCCACAGGGTGTGCGAGAAAGGAACACTGTCGCTACCGATTCAGTCGGGACCGATAGGTCGTGATCGGTTGAATCTGTCGAATAGGAACGATTGAATTAAGACCCTTTTCTCGTTATGGAAAGGCTTCTTCGGAATCAAGTCCCATATTCAGCGGGTTGCACCTCAAGGATTGGCTCTGCGGCTGAGTCAGGAGAGACCTCCCGTTGCTCTGGTTTTTCATGCCGCACTTGATTTGGCTTTGGCTTAGTTTTTGTGAATGTGTTTTCGTGATTGTTATCGATGGTTTCGTAGCTTGCATTTTTGAACATCGCCTACATATCGAATCCCTTGAATAACACCATGTTTTAATCAGTTGCTTATGCGATTGCAGGTGATGACATAGACGACGTCTAAGCGCAGCCAACCAGTTCCTCGTCTGAAGCAAAAGACTAAAGTGAGTGGTTGACCTCCTTCACCCCGACCCTCTGTTTCAAAAATAAGAACTCGGATAACTGCATCGAATTAGAATGATTTACTTAGAAAATACAAGTTCTATGCACAAAAAGGGAAAAGATAAGGTTCTAGAAAAGAGAGAATCATTTCAGGCTCTGCAAAATCAAGTAAACAAATCGATTACATAATGTCACTCCCGTTTTCCGTTATACGTTTTTTCAGTATACGTGTACTGACTCCCGACCCGTAATTTTGACTTATCTAGCATAGCTTGGCTTGGTGTGGTCTTGGTTTAACTTGGTTTAGCTTGGCTTGATTTATTTTGGCTAAGTTTGAACCAAGTTGGTTCAAGATGAAACCACCACTTTATAACCCAACTTCCCTTTCTCTCTCTTTATTATTTCTCATAACTTCTTCTTCTCTATTAAAACCTCTCCCCCTCCAAAGGCAAGTGCTAGCTTGCTTCATGGAGGAACTCCATTTTTGTTGTTCTATTATCTTTCCTACATGATTCTAAGGCTATTTAATACTTGGTATTTTTGGTTTTGAAGGATTAGTTTTTGTAGATCTAAGTTTATGCAAAACTTGATTTTTTTTTAGGGTTTTGATCACTCAAACTTCATTATTTTCAGGTTTTTATTGTTCCATGTTGTAGAGAATTCAATTTTACTCAAGTTAGACCTTTGAAAATCCTGATTTTGATTTGTTTTGAGTGATTTATGATCTTGAGAAGTTCATGGGTTCAATAAACTTGTGCTCTCGGGTTGGGAAAGAAGCACAGTGCTGGGCGCATAGATTTGTTATGCGCCCACTGCACGCTTCCTTGGGAGCATAGTTATGTATGCGCCTAAGTCTCCCTTACTCCCTCTAGTGGGCGCATAGCCCCTGTAGTGCCCCGTCCCGCAAAGTCAATCGGAGGAATCGAAACGCCGACGGCGTTGGAACTTAGCCTTGCAACGGCTACTCGAAGGCTCGCTCGGTCGAGGCGACTCCTCGCACAGGTGGGGTAGTTTCAATGAACTTGCCTCATCTTAGCCTTCACATAATAACTTGCATGGTTTTCAACTTGCACAAGTAGGCTAAACTAAAAGCTACGAACGCACATAGCTAAGGGAGTAATCCCGACGGGTCGAAATATGCTAGAACTTGGAAAAGGTCCCACGGCCGTCTTAGAAGTGTGTTCAGCGTGCTTTCAAATGACACTCGATCCTTCGTTCCCGTGGCTTGGGAAAAGGAAGTTGGCTTAAGTTGCTAAGTTACCCCGACATTCGAATTGGCCTAAGTCATAGGCGTCGCCTGCTTGAATGCTTGATAGAGCATGCACGGTCCCGTCGTTTTGCCCCAACACTCGAATAAGCCTAAGTCATAGGCGTCTCCCGTATGAATGCTTAATAAAGCATGCATGGTCCCGTCCCGCAAGGCTTGGCATAGTCTTCGTACGTCCCGCAAGTTAAGTCGTCTTGCACGGCTTGTTGGCTTAAGTCTAGACACGAACTTGGTTGTTCAAGTTGACCCCATGCATAGCACGTTCCCTCGATGTGTAGCTCGCCGTAGCCCTTGCTCATCAAGTTATTGCCCGAATAAGTTAGACAAGTATTGTGCTGGGCTATCGAAGCCATTTCTAGCACTGTCCCGCTCTAGCTGCGGTTGTCAAGTTGCGTAGTCCCGTGAAATCAAGGCTCGTCGTATAAAGTATATGACTTGAGCGTTAGCATCGCCTATAGAACCAGGTCTGTCTAAGGTATGAGCTACGGTGGATCTAGTAAAGAGTATGCCACGATCCAAGAAAGTCCACGCGACTTGTTGTCGCCGAGATCGGTCCCGCGGCTTGGGAGTCTCGCTAAGTCTTGATATGTCCCGCACACGAGATCGGTCCCGTGACTTGGGAGACTTGTTAAGCCTCGAGAGAGTTAAAGGAAAGCATGGTCATGTTAAGGAAGGATTTGATAGATCGAGTTGAGTATGCATGGTCATTGGACAACTTGTCGACAAGGTTTAGTCTTCTCGAATGATTGTCGGGGCGCCGGGATCATTCGGCCCGGGGGAAGCGAGTTACGGCTCAAAGTAGGATGCCGGATAACCGCATGGGAGACTTCGGCACCTCCGGGCTAGCTACCCGTGTAGGGACGATCCGATATCCCACGAGCCGTGTCCAAGATAGCTTGACATTGCTAGTGACCACTCATATAAATGTGTCGGCAATAGCGGCACACCGCGTGTATGCCTTTGGATTGGGTTTAGAATTGAAATCATGTCTAGTCGGTAACACAATGTATGGGCCTAAGATTGGGCTGCAGCATAGGCACCGTGCTTAGCACGATACTTGGCATCGGGATATCCATGAGATCGATACTAGGTTTGGCAAGTCTTGTCTAAGTTGGTTCATGAGTCGAATAGAAAGATCGCTAGACGGTAGCATGGATAAAGTCTTGATAAGTGCGAGGCGCGGCCTCAATCTTGAAGCATATACAAGTCTAAGCAAGGTCTTAAGGCACAAATCAAGTCTAGCGGCATGACCTGCACGAGTCGTCCCCTTGACGTCGTTGGCACGAGAATAGGCTTGAGGCACTTGGGTTTGAGTAAAGGTCTTGGCATGGCCGAGTTTGCGTAAGTTGCTCCTCGGCATAGTACCGTCTCGAATATGTCTAAGTCGCGAATAGAGTATGGCACGACCCTGTCGTCCCGAGTTCAAGTTGGGTCAAGTACATGCACGATGAGGCACTGCCTCGATCGAAACACGCGTTGGAATTATAGCACGAACATGTCTTGGCACCTCGATTTGGTCGGACATCCTCGTCCTAAAATGAATCCTAAGGCAAGACTAGAAAGACAATCGAAAGGGTTTTAAACTGCACAAAGTAAATGAACGTGTAGGTTTTGTATGGGTGGGCGAGGAGCTCACTCCACCAGTATAGTTGAGTACTGACACCCACACAGTGTTTATGTGCAGGCACAGGTAGAAGCTCATGGCACGGAGCTTGCTTGGATGCGTCGAGGCATGGAGTTCCTTGGCAATTTGAAGCGTGCGGCCGCATGGATTGAAGACTTATACAGGACATAATGTATGGACATCGCCTTCCGAAGCTTCCGCTAGCTCAAACATTGTAATCGAGAGATGAGAGAGAGCAGAGTGACTTGTAAATGAGAGAAAAGTGAGCACGAGAGACTTGTAATTTGGCCTTGCGCCCATAAATGTAATCTTGTATTCAATATCAATAAAGGGCTTCTTTTGAGAGACTTGTGTTCATGTGTGCTTGTTATAAATTTCTGCTGCATGTTTTAATATTTCTGCTTGGGACTTCTGTGCGATGACCCCGTCGCCGCCGATGTAGTCGGCCGTTATGGAACTGCCTTGCACGAGCACAATCTAGGCTCGTGCGGCATCACGTCTTAGCGAGGACGATCGCTCCTACGGGAGTGGAACGTGACATAATGGTATCAGAGCACGGCTTTACGTCCTTGGACTTCACGTTGAATTTTTCAGTTTTGAAAGCTCGTCGTTGGGAAAAGAAGTATGCGCTCTCTCTCGAATGTCCCTCGGCATGTCCATACAATAAGTCTAAATAATTTTAAAATCTCATTCAAGCGTTCAATCGAACGCATCGATAGGCGACGGCCTTTGTGCCGAACGATGTTAAACATGACTCGATAGAGAACACATGCTAAGTTAGTAAAGTCGTGTGCGTGCCCAAATAGTCCTACGTCGACATTAGCAAGTGAGCGTGCAAACTTGAATATAGTCCCCACGAGATGGTTATGCGGCACAACTTAGTCCGCGCGTCACGCACCTCGACTTTTGGTGCAAACAAATCGCAAGCAATATCAAGTATCGCTCGGTCGAGAACGAAACTACACTTAGAGTGTCTATCGATAGGAATGCTATCGGACTAACGCTTAGGCGTACACGGAATATTGACTTGGATTTTGAGGAATAGTGCGATCGACCTAGCACGTCGAGAGGACGCGAGCGACTATGCTAGAGATTCGTCGAACGAATCGGAAGAATGTCTTAGCGAATGATGCGAACGTGATTGAGGACTAGATCGGATGGCTCGAATCCGAGTGGTGTATGGATTTTCTTGGAAATCATTCGAGCGAAGATTGAGGATTAGAAATAATAACGAGTACGTCGGCGAGGCGATGCAATCGCGCAAAGCCTTAGAGCGCGTCACGCTTAGTTGATCGTGACTTCGAATGTCCCGAACGAGATGTCGTCGGACAACTTGTGAATGGGCAATGCGTGTTAGAAAATGATTCGAAACGATGAATGAAAATGAATGGTCTTGATCGAGGAAACTTAGAGGATCGTGCGTACGATATTGGATTGATTCAAATGAAATATGACTTGAGTCTCGAACAAACGATATTGAAATGAGCTTGAGGAATAGCGATCGAACTTGATCTTGAATATTGAAGAATTGTGGTATATCCAGTTCGGACAATAGCATCAGTCGCATGACTCGAAATTGGTTATAAAGGAAGATCGTCAGGTTATGCATATCGTCGATGGTATTGAGGCGTATCAAAGATCGATATGCGATAACTCGTGGGTACTCTGACTAGGCGAATGACGATCGTACAAATGTCATTGTTTTGATGGATGCTATACTCGGGATATTGAAACGTGTCGAGGAAAAGATAAACTTGGCTCGAGAATTTTCTAGTTGAATGAATGACGGTCGGACTATCGAAGTTGGATTGGATGAAAATGATATGTTTGGATTTGCTTCGTTGATAACCACAACGTCGACATTCTTGTCTTATGCGAGCGCAACTCCAGCCTCGCACATGCGTCGTGTCGATTAAGGCGATCACTCCGCGTGAGCGCTGGTATGGTGATTCATACAGCGGGGGTGATTGAACTTGTGTGGCGTAGCAATTTGTATATTTTGACTTGTGGTTTGACACGAAGGTGAACTTGAGAACGACTCTGGGTGATTGATGAATCGAATTTGAAGATTGGATAGGTCCAATTCACGTATCGAGAATGAATTAGTCTGGACTCAAATAAGAGTTACGCCCCGATAAGAATGATTATTCCGTGGGTGCGTTGCATGGTGATATTGAACCGCCGTAGATAATCGGACTCGCATGAGATTGGAGCACAATGTATTGTCAAAGCTAGACGACCTCGTGATCGAATACTTGAATTGGTTAGAATGAATATGTGAAGTATATCGATTGGTAATTTGAATGGATTTGAATACGCACAACGAATGCATTGATGCGAATAGGTGATCGTGCTCGATGTTTAGAAATTTGAGTGAACGCGAGCTTGGGATAGAAAATCCCGTACTATCGACTCTGGTTTGACCCTAGGATTGGGGTCAGTATTGGCATTATTGTTAGGGAACTATGATTCCAATCCTGACATTGACTTAGCCTCGCAAAGATTGGCCTAGCGGTTAGGCGAGACGCCCCTGTTGTAAGTGTTAGCAATCAAAAGATCGAAGTTGAAGATTGACATGGATGGATTAAATGAATCAAGGATAGAAAAACCCGCTCACGAGATTCGGCTGACATGCATATATTTCAGGGACGCCTGAGTATGTGCACAATGCGACTCGAATGAGAATGACGAATTCTCTATCATGCGGCTTGGCTGAATGCATGTATTTTAGGGACGCTTGGAATGCGTGCATGATCCAATCAAGTGATATGTGAATACAAATGAGACTTGAGGAAGGGGAAAGTGTCTTGGAATTGAAACCGTGTTAAAGGAAAGATTGATTGTAGTACGAGCGTGGCTCGGAATCGAAGAAACGCGTAGACGGAGTGTGTACGATTAAGTCCTGGCCATAGAAATGGTAGGATGGCTTGCCTCCAGGAAAGTCTCGAGGACGAGACTTGTTCTGAGTGGTGTATGTTGTAGTGCCCCGTCCCGCAAAGTCAATCGGAGGAATCGAAACGTCGACGGTGTTGGAACTTAGCCTTGCAACGGCTACTCGAAGGCTCGCTCGGTCGAGGCGACTCCTCGCACAGGTAGGGTAGTTTCGATGAACTTGCCTTATCTTAGCCTTCATATAATAACTCGCATGATTTTTAACTTGCACAAGTAGTCTAAAATAAACGCTACGAACGCACATAGCTAAGGGAGTAATCCCGACGGGTCAAAATATGCTAGAACTTGGAAAAGGTCCCACGGCCGTCTTAGAAGTGTGTTCAGCGTGCTTTCAAATGATACTCGATCCTTCGTTCCCGTGGCTTGGGAGAAGGAAGTTGGCTTAAGTTGCTAAGTTACCCCGACATTCGAATTGGCCTAAGTCATAGGCGTCGCCTGCTTGAATGCTTGATAGAGCATTCGCGGTCCCGTCATTTTGCCCCAACACTCGAATAAGCCTAAGTCATAGGCGTCGCCCGCATGAATGCTTAATAAATCATGCACGGTCCTGTCCCGTAAGGCTTGGCATAGTCTTCGTACGTCCCGCAAGTTAAGTCGTCTTGTACGGCTTGTTGGCTTAAGTCTAGGCACGAACTTGGTTGTTCAAGTCGACCCCGTGCATAGCACGTTCCCTCGATGCGTAGCTCGGCGTAGCCCTTGCTCGTCAAGTTATTGCCCGAATAAGTTAGACAAGTATTATGCTGGGCTATCGAAGCCATTTCTAGCACTGTCCCGCTCTAGCTGCGGTTGTCAAGTCGCGTAGTCCCGTAAAATCAAGGCTCGTCATATAAAGTATATGACTTGAGCGTTAGCATTGCCTATAGAACCAGGTCTGTCTAAGGTACGAGCTACGATGGATCTAGTAAAGAGTATGCCACGATCAAAGAAAGTCCATGCGACTTATTGTCGCCGAGATCGGTCCCACGGCTTGGGAGTCTCGCTAAGTCTTGATATGTCCCGCATACGAGATCGGTTCTGCGGCTTGGGAGTCTCGTTATGTCTCGAGAGAGTTAAAGGAAAGCATGGTCATGTTAAGGAAGGATTTGATAGATTGAGTTGAGTATGCATGGTCATTGGACAACTTGTCGACAAGGTGTAGTCTTCTCGAATGATTGCCGGGGCGCTGGGATCATTCGGCCCGGGAGAAGCGAGTTGCGGCTCAAAGTAGGATGCTGGATAACTGTATGGGAGACTTCGGCACCTCCGGGCTAGCTACCCGTGTAGGGACGAGCCGATATCCCACGAGCCGTGCCCAAGATAGCTTGACATTGCTAGTGACCACTCATGTAGATGTGTCGGTAATAGCGGCACACTGCGTGTATGCCTTTGGATTGGGTTTAGAACTGGAATCATGTCTAGTCGGTAACACAATATCTTGGCCTAAGATTGGGCTGCAGCATAGGCACCGTGCTTAGCACGATACTTTGCGTCGGGATGTCTATGAGATCGATACTAGGTTTGGCAAGTCTTGTCTAAGTTGGTTCATGAGTCGAATAGAAATATCGCTAGGCGGTAGCATGGATAAAGTCTTGATAAGTGCGAGGCGCGACCTCAATCTTGAAGCATATACAAGTCTAAGCAAGGTCTTAAGGCACAAATTAAGTCTAGCGGCATGACCTGCACGAGTCGTCCACTTGACGTTGTTGGCACGAGAATAGGCTTGAGGCACTTGGGTTTGAGTAAAGGTCTTGGCATGACCGAGTTCGCATAAGTTGCTCCTCGGTGTAGCACCATCTCGAATATGTCTAAGTCGCGAATAGAGTATGGCACGACCCTGTCGTCCCGAGTTTAAGTTGGGTCAAGTACATGCATGATGAGGCACTGCCTCGATCGAAACACGTGTTGGAATTATAGCACGAACATGTCTTGGCACCTCGGTTTGGTCGGACGTCCTCGTCCTAAAATGAATCCTAAGGCAAGACTAGAAAGTCAATCGAAAGGGTTTTAAACTGCACAAAGTAAATAAACGTGTCGATTTTGTATGGGTGGGTGAGGAGCTCACTCCATCAGTACAGTTGAGTACTGACACCCACACAGTATTCATGTGCAGGCACAGGTAGAAGCTCGTGGTACGGAGCTCGCTTGGATGCGTCGAGGCACGGAGTTCTTTGGCGATTTGAAACATGCGACCGCATGGATTGAAGACTTATACAGGACATAATGTATGGACATCACCTTCCGAAGCTTCCGCTGGCTCAAGCATTGTAATCGAGAGATGAGAGAGAGCATAGTGACTTGTAAATGAGAGAAAAGTGAGCACGAGAGACTTGTAATTTGGCCTTGCACCCACAAATGTAATCTTGTATTCAATATCAATAAAGATCTTCTTTTGAGAGACTTGTGTTCATGTGTGCTTGTTCTAAATTTCTGCTACATATTTCAATGTTTCTGCTTGGGACTTCTGTGCGATGACCCCGTCGTCGCCGATGTAATCGGACGTTATGGAACTGCCTTGTACGAGCACAATCTAGGCTCGTGCGGCATCACGCCTTAGTGAGGACGATCGCTCCTACAGGAGCGGGGCGTGACAGCCCAAAGGCCCTCCCTGGCTTGGGCGCATAGTTTTGTATGCACACAAGCGCACCATGTTTCCTTCCTTGGGCGCATAGATCCAGTCATGCGCATACTTGTCCTAGAGTGAGTCTCTTGACTTTCTCCAAGACACCCTGACTCCACCCTTTGGGAGCATACATGCAGGCGCATGCATGTGGGTGCATAGCCCTGGACGCATAGCTCCAGGCGCATGCCTTCCCAAAATCCCTTGTCTCTCCATGATACCCCCTGTCTTAGGCGCATAGCCTTGGGCGCATGCCACTCTCAACACATCCATCTTGGGTGCATGATCTTCATAACACCCCTTGGTCCTTAGTGTGAATTATGACTTTGTTTGTACTCTCTACTTGATAAGTCCTATAATATTATTTTTCTTGTTGCACATGTACTCTGAGCTCTAAACACAATCTTGGTGTGGCACATACACTCTCTAACAACTCCTTGATAGTGACCCATCGTGGTGCACTTACATGAACACGACATGACAATGTGACTTTATACGATAACTCTTGATAGTGACCCGTCGTGGTGCACTCTTGACCAGTAACTTGACATGATAATTCTTGATGGTGGTCCGTTGTGACGCACTCTTGATTTGATAAGTAACATAACATGACATATAATCTTGACAAGTAACATGTAACTCTCGTCTTGACACCGTGGATGATTTCTCTTGATTGTATCGGTACAAGCTACATGTCTCGTCTTGTATCATGTCTAGGACATGAATTCCTAATTTTTACGATTATGGATTCGTACTAAATCTGACTAGGATAATGACTAGATTGATCAAGTAGTCCATAAAGAGATTTCCCAGCTACAGGCAGTCCCGTTATTTGGGCGCTCTAATTAGACTTGTAGCCTGCCGTCGAGTAGGGAACATTTCCAGCGTACTGTCATGTGTTGCACCCCCAAGTCACCTAATCCAACTCTCTCAACTTGTGACCGGATAACCTGGATTAAGACTGCAGGGCTTGTGGCTGTTGGAACATCTCGATGTATCGTGTAGTAACTAAGCTTGTGATAACCCAAGTTTGTTAAAGTATTAAGCCGTACTCATTGCTTGGTCGTGATTGATGGATGGAGTCTAGTATGGTCTTGCCTAGACAAGACCAGTACATAGTTATTTCAGTACGTTACTGTTATACTTTACTTTATCGATAATTGGTAAGAGGCTAAGTTCTGTTTAGGTGAAGGGTTACAATCCCGGTCCTTATTTGGTTTACGAGTTGTAACTTGGTTACTGGAATAGTGCTTTAGTTATCTTATCATTTATCGCCTTATTTCTCTAACTCATGTCTTTCGTTATCATTGATGTATTTATGTGTTAATATGCTAGTTTTAGTTATTAAGTGAAGCCTCCCTTGTGGCACTTGCTCTTTCTGGGATCTAACCCACCCGGTTTTGTATGGCCAGATTATGGAGTAGCACCCAAGGATCTTCCAGCCTTCCAGCCAGATGGTGAACACTAGACGCAACCCTGGCAATGAGTAGATTTTGTTTTGCTCTTCCATTCTATTGTAAATTATTCTTTTGAGGCGGTTAGCCGCCGAGCAAGTTTTAGCTCGTGTTAAATTTATATTCCTGTCTGCCTAAGGGCTGTAACATGATTGACAAATCCTAGGGTTGATCATGTATGACTTAAACTTTTGTTAGTCTTTGTATTTTGTATGACTAGCTTCATGATCATCTAAATATGTAATGTATGGGATGCCTTACTTTGTATGCCTGATGATCTACCATCTTGTTACATTTACTTGCTTGCTTGAGATTGAGACACTAGGCTTGTTCTTGACCATAAGTGACTGTTGTCTTGTAGTAAAACCCTCATGCATCTAGATAGCCGTGACCGTATATCGAGGTGGGTTATACTTTAATGTATGTAGCTGGCTGTGTCTGTCCCCTGCTCTCCAGTATTCTGGTTCTGGGACGTAACACGGTTTAAGTGGTGGTCCATGCAGGTCTTGTAAATCAAGATGTGTGAGGGTTTCACTGAATAGATGTCTCAATCAGCACTCGCCCTTGATATCTACTCGTGACTTGTAATCTTTTTGAAATCTTGACCTGATCATATGCTTATATCTTCGATCTGGCATGGTCCTTCCTTATTGTTCTCCATGTCATTTCTTCAACGGCATTGTTTCTGGTCCTACCGATCAGCAAGGCGGAGCACCTCCAGTGAACCAGCAATAACCTGGAGACCAAGCCCAGCATTCAGGGGTAGCCTCCAGAGTCATGCCTACCGGGGGTCAAGAGCCACCAGTTCAGCCAGTCCAGCCTGCAGAGCTTGATAATGGAACCCTGGTGGGACTCATCAGAAAATTGCTTGCATATCAAGATCGTCGGGGCGATGCCCTGCACCAGACAGTGCAAGATGCCATGGGCAGAGTTGGTTACCAAGGAAATAATGCGGCCAACAGCTTCAAGCGTCTGAACCCTCCCTTCTTTGACGGCAGTGAAGATGCTATCACTGCTGATGCATGGCTTCAGGACATAGAAGATATCTTGGAGATGGCTAGGATTCCTGAGGAAGAGAAGGTGGTCGTTGTATGCTTACAGTTATTGGACTTAGCCCGCAGCTGGTGGGTGATGCTAGTAGTTGGATTATCGACGCCTATTTTTTGGGCAGTATTCAGCAATAAGTTCCAGAGCAAGTACTTCAATGCAGTAGCTCGGTATGATCTACAGACGAGGCATTCTGATAGTATGTTTTTGTAATCCTACCATAAAGTTTTATGTTATTAGTTCAAAGAAAAATCTACTAGACATCTAACTTTCGGTTCATGGGAGGATCACTGACTGGAAAACTATCACGTAACATTAGATACTTGTTCTTGAGAACATGGAAGGGTTACGAACCCATAACCACTGTTGTCTACTATGTATTTTCTGCAGAAAATGGATCATGTGATGAGGATGGCTTAAACGCCTTAATGAGTTCTCAGACAGGGTAAATGCTTGGTGGGCTTTATAGGAAGCACGGTAGCGCAGCACTACAAGGAGTGTAACTTTATGCTACAGTCGGGTGACTCCACCATGAGGTTCTCGGTTAGGGGTAATGCCTCGGCTTTGCGAGCCAAGTCACAGCGGCGTAGCACCACAAATAGGCAGGTAGCCCAATGTTGTATGATAAAATTAAAGAGGGGTTGTCAGCACTACAAAGGAGAGGTGTTCCTCATGTTACAGTGGCACGACACCACGATGAGGTATCCGGATAAGGATAAAGCCTCGACCTTGCAAGCCATGTCGTTATGGCGTAACACTGCAAGGGAGCCTAAGGCTTCATGCTGGGTAGTATGGCACTATAAAGAGGCTGTGACCTCATGCTACAGTAGTATGACACTACGATGAGGTTCCCAGTAGGGGTAATGCCTCGGCTTTAGGCCATGTCATGGCGGCATAGTACCACAAGGGAAGCGCAAGGCTTCACGCCATGTCTCTTTAATAAAGAACTCACCTATAGTGTATAGATAAAGATATCAGGCTGTCTCTTGAGGGTAAACTTGTAGACACCCAAAATTACACACTGAAATCAGGCTGGCACAGGGTCTTTAATGTGCAGCCAGAAGCACAAGTAACTACATTTTATTAGTGGAAAGAATAGCAGCTGTGGTGCAGAATTTAAGGCTTAGTCCATTCTTGTTTCATACTTTTGTTCAACCCATGCGGGAAGATTCAAGTCGTCAGTGACATCTATCCTAATGTAGAATGTACAGTTACTGTAGGGAACGCTCAACCCTATACATATATTAAGATATGTAGGAGATTATTGGAGTTTTTTTTTTCTTTTCTTTGAGTTGTAGAGAGCTTGCTCTCAAACAAACCATATAAGTTTAGTCCCACATTGGCTAGAAAAACTCATGGGTATCTCAATATAACTCCTCTTGAGGAATGGAGAGATGCACATGGGGTGGTGACCCTAAGGAGGGCACCATGTGGGTGATTTTACATGGAGGTAAGGATAAGACACCTATTTAAGCATTCATGGTTTTTGGCTAAGCTCAATTTAATTCTATATGGGCTAAGCCCCGCATCTCAGACTCGGACTCGGACTGACTCGGACTCGGGCTCATGAGGCATAATATGACATTTTGTTGGCACACTTTGCACTTAGCACGTCAGCATCGTCGCTAGGTGCATAGTACGCTTAAGTTATGCTCATTGTGCGAGCCTCTTACGCTGCCGATTACGTGCCAGGTTGCACGTCCAGATGGCGTGCCAGTTGGCGTGGCCAGATGGCGCGTGGTGATGAGCGGTGCGAGCATTGTGCGCATGCGCAGGTGGCGTATGTTGTGCAAGTGCGCACGGGCGCAGGTGGTGCAGGTGGCACATGTTGCGCAAGTGCGCGCAGGCGCGTGAGGCACTGGTGGCGCAGATTACGCACGGGCGCGACTGGTACAGGTGCACACCTTGTGCACGCGCTCTCTCGTACTTGAGCGCTTAATGCTAGACGCGCACAACCATGTGCGCAGTGGCACAACATGGTGCTCGCACACGTTGGCACTCAGTGGCGCAGATTGTAACTGAATCATTTTATAACGTGCAATAACGGATCCAATAATTTTGGATCTGACATTCAAACATCGCACACATTCCGGATCTGGACAGTTACAGAGAGAGCTGATATATAGAGTCTCTCTTCTCTCTCAGGTGTAGTACATTTTGATAAAATTTTCCACAGAAAGAAAAGAGAGAGCTTATGTGTAGGCGCCACTTGTGAGTTCTCAGTTTTCTGAGGAGTCCGTCCGTGAGCAGATTGGCAGAGCGTTTCAGAGTTCTTTTGAACTTGCTGGTTCCTGAAAGCTGACCGTATGGGCGGATATAGCTTTGAGTGTCGGTGTTCTAAACACCCCAGCAGGCTTCCTCTATTTACGAAAATCTTTTTAGATTTCTCGTTTGTCACCTTTACGAAAATCTTCTTAAATTTTTTTGTTTTCAGAATCCTCCTAGGATTTCTGTTTTGCACCTTCTGTTGAAGTGTTGCAATCTAATCACAAGAGTTTTCTTTTGATATTCATACCCAGGGAGTAACAATAATAATAATAAGAATAAGAATAAAAACAACAACGACAACTTAATAAAGTGTTAAACTAATGATTCATATTCCTTATGTAAAGACAGTAAAAATAATAAAATGATTAGTATAGAGTAATTATTGCTCTGCCTGGAACTGCTCTGCCTTGATAAGGAAAAGAGAAAAGGAAGGAGAATGTCTCTGTTGCTGCTGCTCTTTCCTTGGAAAGAGAGTGTTGCATTTAGAGAGAGAAAAATTAAAGGTACAGAGGGAGAGAGGTGGAAACAAAAGAAAGAGAGACAGAGTGTTCTCTTTCAGTAGAGAACTAAGGAAAGGAGATAGAAGGTAGTAGCAGAGAGAGGGAGATTTAAAAGAGCGACGGTCGGCAAGGATGTGGATGAGGGTGGTAAAGCTGATGGTGCACTGGTGTGGGGATGGTGGTGTCGTTTTGGGGTCTAGAGATAGGGAGGAAGTTGGCCGGAGATGTCGGGGTTAGATGGTGGATGCGGTCTGCTTAGAGGCGTCGGTTGGTGTGGAGAGGCTAGGCGAGGTGAGTCCTCGGAGCACGGTGTTGATGCGACGGCGCTCGATGAGATAGAGGAGGTGGCAGAGAAATCTGGAACGACATGTACCAATCTTTAGGGTTAGGATTATGTCCTGTCCTTGAACACAAGGAGACACGAGGGATGTAATCGTGTCAGGGGTTGTCGGACACAAAGGAGGAAAAATATAAATGTACAAAATAATGGAATAAAATTTGGTAGACATGGACACGATACACGATACATGGTCGTGGTCGTTGGTAGATGATGGCTTATGGTTGATAGTTGCGACTAGATGAGAAAATTAGGAGGAAGAGGCCTCCTTATATAGGAGTTGGAACTCCTGATCCGATGAGACGTAGGATTTCTGGTAGATAAATCCTCCCCCTTTAATTTAAATCAAGTAAACATCTAAATACAAATCAATCTAATCGCAATCATGTAAATAATTACCATAAAAATATTTAAAGTATATATTCGAAATTATCAAACAATTTAAGTCATATACATGGAAATATAAATCAAATAGTTGATTACTACAATAATTTAAATAACATTTAATATTGTCTAAATTCAAATAAATAGTCATTCTAGTAATTTAAATATAACGATATTATCAAAATAATTTAAAAAAATATTTTTTATAAATCCAAAACTTAATTTAAAAATACTTCGATAAAATATTTTTATTGTTTCCAAATACTTATGATTTTTCAAATCCATTTTTGAAACCAATATTTAATAAAAAGCCAAAATAGTAAACAACATCTTTCATAATTCCAATAATATAATTTAATAAAATATTTTTATTAAACAAATTAGCACTCTCAAAATATTTAATCAAAAGCTAGTTTTTTTGATAAAAGAATTAATCATAAAATATCATTCGCAAAGTCTCAACGAACATTTAACTTTAAACACAATAATTAAAATATAAAATATAAATTATTTGAAAATTCGGGTAGAGGGGTTACAAATCTACAATTATCTGGTAGGCTGTAAAACTATTCATAAGCTATACCCGCCAATGTTCCTTTGAATATCTTAGTTATAGAGCATCATCTTAGGGTGAATGTGCGATTGTCGAATCAAAATAGTTCAGAAATTGACGAGTGACGCCTTGCCATCAAATGCTTCCATAGGTTTTAGCTTATACTTTTGTGGAAATACAACACTATCCCATGCAGGAGGGTAAGGTTGATTTATCCCAAGTTTTTGAAGTTTATCTCGATTATTCATAGCTCAAACTTAGCTCAAAATTCTTTGATGGCTTGTTGTGGACTATTAAAGGTGGGACACTGATTGAAGTAAAGCAGGTTGAACTTGCACAACTACAGGTGTAGTATTACACCCAGCTTGTGTTGGTACTTCATTGTTGAGACTAGGATCTGAACTCTAATTGCCTGGAAACTGTTGTATATTTGCAGGTGTTTGCACTGATGCAGCAACATGTACCAGTACTGCTGTAACCCCTGTTTTCGGATTTTCAAATTTTAATTATTTTATTTTTAATTTTATTGTGTTGTAAAAATATTTTTATTACTTGTTTATTTTATCTAGGAATGAAAGAATATTTTCAATTGACAAAAAGGACTTTACCAAATTATTGTAAATTAGTTTTTTAATAAAAATATTGTTTAAATTGTTTTGTTAATATTAATTAGAAATTAAATTTATTCTTGTTATCAAATACTATATTTTGTTATCAAATACTATATTGGAATTGATTAATTGGTTTTCAAATATTAGTTGATCTTATAATTATAAAAAAAATAGTATTTTTTGCTAATAATAAGTATTAGTATGGTTATCAAATATTAGATTTTATTAAATAAGTTTTAAATTTTATTTATGATTTAAATCTATAACTAATATTTGATTAAGTTATATTTAATGGGCTTAAATCTATGGAAAGATTTAAATCCTTCCCTAAATAGGAAACCTCTCACCCTATATAAAGGGAGGCTTCCCTTGTTTTTCTCATAAATTTCTCAAACACCATAGCCAAGCGCCATCTCTCGTACGTGTACCGTGTCCGTGTCATCTTTCTCCTTCCACTACTTTTATTACATTTACAATTTTTTTCTTCATGTCCGAACATCAGGACACAACCATCCCCTAAACAAGACCCTAATACTAATCCATGTTCGATGGCAGCCACCAAAGTCTGTTCTGTCCGCCGTCTCCTTCTCAAACCAACACCGCCGCCGCCGATCAAAATTTGACCCTTGTTGTGATTCGGTCGCCCAGGCCAAAACTACCACCTTCATCATCTCCACCACTCATAACCGCGACCACGGCCGCCACCAGTATTTCACCACCAGCCGACCACCACAAACATCATCAAACCAACTCACCTGCAACTTCGCCGTCGCGTACAGGACGTCTCCAGCCGGGAGCGTCGTCGCTCTTCCCTTCTCCTTCTCGTCGATATCTCGACCGCCCTCCTGTCACCATTGCCACGCCATTACCAAAGCTTTTCCCCGCCGAGCCATTACAATCACCTCATTATCGAGCCTCCACTCTCTTTTTCCTTGCCCTCGGCTGCTGTCCCGATCGCCTAAGCCTTCGCGCAACCATCGTGCACCGTCGGACCGTCGTAGTCCACTATTGTGCAACCATCGCGCAACCATCGTGCACCGCCGGACCGTCGTAGTCCACTATTGCACAACCATCGTGCAACCATCGCGCACCGTCGGACCGTCGTAGTCTACCATCGCTGAGCCGTGTGCAGGTCAACCGCGCTCTCTCTCTCTCTCTCGCTAGCCGGAGCCCCTGTGCCCTTTCATACTGCTCTGCCGCCGCCCTCGGTGAGCGGCCGACGAGCTCTTCCTCCAGCTATGGCTCTCTCTTGACAAAAAATAACAAAAAAAAAGGATAAAAACGACAAAAATAACCAAAACATGACAAAAATGACATAAAATCGGTAAAAACGATAAAAAAAAAAACCAAAATGCGGCAAAAACGACAAAAACAACAAAAAATCGATAAAAACGACATAAATCGTTTAAAAACAAAAAAAATCGGTTAAAAACAACAAAAAATTGGTTAAAACGACAAAAAATAACCAAAAAGCGAAAAAATGAAAAATAATCGATAAAAACGACAAAAATGACAAAAATAATCGGTTAAAACGACAAAAAATAACCCAAAAGCCAACAAAAACGAAAAAAATCGGTAAAACCAAGAAAAAAAAAGCTACAAAAACGACAAAAAAAAATCGGTAAAAACAACAAAAAAGCTACAAAAAAGAAAAAAAATCGCTTAAAACGACAAAAATTGACAAAAAAAAAAACGACAAAAAGGACCAAAATTGGGTAAAAACGAAAAAAATAATCAAAAAGTGACAAAAATTGGGTAAAAACGACAAAAAATTGCTTAAAACGACAAAAAATTGGTAAAAATGACAAAAAAGCGATAAAAACGACAAAAAATAATCAAAATGACAAAAAAAAAAGACAAACTGGGTAAAAACGACAAAAAATCGCTTAAAACGAACAAAACATAGGTAAAAACGACAAAAAATGACAAAAACGATAAAAAAAATAATCAAAAAATGACAAAAAAGACAAAAATTGGGTAAAAATGACAAAAAATTGCTTAAAACGACAAAAAATGGTAAAAACGACAAAAAATGACAAAAAAGCGATAAAAACGACAAAAAGTAATCAAAAATTGAAAAAAAAAGACAAAAAATGGGTAAAAACGACAAAAAATTGCTTAAAACGACAAAAAAATTGGTAAAAACGACAAAAAATGACAAAAAACGATAAAAACGACAAAAATAATCAAAAAAGACAAAAAATGGGTAAAACGACAAAAAATCGCTTAAAACGACAAAAAATTGGTAAAAACGCAAAAAAAATGACAAAAAAGCGATAAAAACGACAAAAAATAATCTAAAAGTGACAAAAAAATGGGTAAAAACGACAAAAATCGCTTAAAACGACAAAAATTTGGTAAAAACGACAAAAAATGATAAAAAAGCGATAAAAACGACAAAAAATGTTCAAAACTAATCAAAATTGATCAAAAAAGAAGAAAAAAAATTTAGACAATTTTTTTTTGCCCGGGCAAAAAAAAATACCTACCTATTCTCAAGGGATAGAATTTCCATGTTTTGTGGGTAAACTATTTACCCGGGTATTTATAATTCCCGGGAATAAATTTTTTATAAGCCAAACAAACGTGGTAATAGATTCCCATCTTAAATTTTCCCGGGAATAAAAAAAAATACCGCGTACCAAATGCCCCCTTAACGGAAAGAGTCATATCCCTTGGAGCGCCGAATACAGATACAGGAAAATCAAGAGCCGCATCACTCCCAACTCATCGTTCTCTTTATGCTTGAATGAAGAAAATAGCACGGCGAAAGCTCTTGCAACTTTGGCTCTTGTTTCCAAAGATGACAAGATGTATGAGTCTATCGTCTGCTTTCGAGCGTGCTATATCTGCGGATCTTCAAGGCTTATTGAGGCCGCTCCCCTAAGGGTCTCGGGATAAGTCTCCTTTTATCTTTCTTTTGAGGATCTTCTTGACCTCTTATAGATTTTGTAGGTGGCCTGGGCTTGTTTCCCGACGCCATACAGAGCGTAGGCTCCCGATTTTGTGCTTCTTATATATAGAGCTGGTTATTCCGTTAAAAAAAAGCCCTAAACTAATTTTGGGGTTTACCAAGTATTTATCTAAATATATTTTGACTAAAGTAGAGTTTTTGTATATATATATATATATATATATATATATATATATATATATATATATATATATATATATATATATATATATATATATATAAAATATATATATAAAATATATAAAATATATATATATTGTCTAGAATAATTATAAATAATTATTTATATCAATTTATTCCATTATCAAATCTTGTCCCTTGCTAGTCATATTCCCATCTTCTTGCAAATCTCGAACTTCCATATATCGTCCCTAGCTAATTTGACGATTCTGGACTCAGTGACATGGTCCGTGCCATCATCTGAGATCATCTTGCGTAGTTTTGACCTCTGAGACTATTTTTTTTGCCGACATAATCATATCACGCCAGTCAACTCCAAACAAACCAGAAAGTACTTGTTGACACTTCATGTGCATTTACTTTATATTGTTATATTTTACTTATACATGATATTTTTGTATCTTGACTGTTTACACACACGAGAATTGGATTGACTATTGTTCATATTTTCTTATCGTTATCGTGATCGTTATACTGGCCGCGTCTGTTGGCCCATTGGTCATGGTCAAACCTGATTTTAATAATTGAACAAACTCTGTCTCGATATACTAATCAATTCAGATGTTTACTTATGACGTTTTGGACACTGATCAAAGATGGATATCTACTCAGTTCAAGACCGAAGCTGTTTGCCACCCAAGAATGTATTTCCTTCAAAGCAATGTAATTTTTATTTTTATTGAGTCGAGGAATACATTGTACACCAAGTCGTACTGGCAAATAGGCTATCCTAAAATGTTTTTCAAAACTGACCTATCCTTTCAAAATGACCTATATTTTTGAAAAATATCTATTTTACAAAAAGCTTCTGAAGGATTTTCAAAAAGCCAAAATTTATTTTTCACAAAAATCAACTGACCAAACCCTGACAGAACTCGGCCAGAGTTCGTGTAGCTCCTCTTCCCGAAAATTTGGAAATAGTTTATTTTAATTATTTTATTCGAATGGTGATTTTAGATTTTTATAAATAATTATTTAGCTAATTATTACAATGGATGACTTAAGTCCTTGTGGAGTTATGGAGCACAAACGATTAGGAACTGTGGCCCGGGAGATGTAACAGTGTGCTTTGACTAGAGTACTAGCCATGCTAGGAGAAACCTAGCCATAGCGATGTCCTAACTAGGAAAACTAGGCCAAGTTGCGACTTAACCCTTACCGAAGTTTTATTTATTTATTATTTATATTATTGGGTTTAGGGAACCCGGTTGTACCGAACTAGTCCAGACTGGACCCGAACTGAGCCCATGTAGTCATGCGGTACATCCAATGACATTCGTGTTGATGGAATGTGGCATGAGTGTGTTATACTCCGTTTTAAATGATCTAATGACTATTTCTAAATATTCGTAATTTAGATATTATAAATGTCATTATTAATTAATATTCAGGATATTGGTATAAAATGGGTCATTGTACATTTTGAGATTTTTAGACTGTGCATAATGGTATAATACACCATTATTATTTTATTGAATTTTGTTGTTATTATTATTATTATTATTTTATTATTTTATTATCAAGGTTATTATTATATAATATTATTATTATTATTGGTGATATTATATTTGTCAAATAAACGTTATATATATATATATATATATATCTATATATATATATATATATATATATATATATATATATATATATATATATATATATATATATATATATATATATTCATATTTATATAAATAGGCCCTATAATAGAATATATTGGGATTCTAGTTAGATTTTATGGATATTACTATATAAGTATTTATAGGAGTTAATATATATATATATATATATATATATATATATATATATATATATATATATATATATATATATATATATATATATATATATATATATATATGAATAGTTTTATAAAGAAAAAAAGAAAAAAAATAAAACAAAAGAATTTTTGAACTATTAAACCCAAATCAGCCGCTCAGCTGAGCAACCACAAACCCAACCCGAGAGTCAAATGCGTATAAGTATATATATATATTGTAACCATCGAAACAGAGAGAAAAATGATCGAACATCAGCAGCAAACCCTAATGCAAACCCTAGCCGAACCACCGCGCCACCACCCCCTTACTCCCTGGCGACCCGCCCAGCGGTCGTACGCCACCGCCATACACCGGAGTCGGCCGGCCAGGCGCGGAAACCGCCGCCGTGCGCGGATTTACAGAACAGCCTCAACGGTGTGAACGGCTGACTTCGCACCTCGCGTTCGCGACGCACGCCCGACCATTTTGGGAACCGTTTCTTCCGCTACGCTCACAACCTAACCAACTCTGATTTCTGTCAATTAGTTCAAATCGAAGTCGTCTATATAAGATGAGAAATCGAACCCAAGATCGATAAAATCTGTCCCGAAACAGGACAGTTTCGTCGACCAAACCCCTAGTTTAGAAGGCAATTCTATGACAGGATATTCAGTATTTTCGAAATTCCTCTGAATAAGATTAAAGACAACATATAGGACTTCACGACCCTTTTTGTGGATTTGGAAATCATCGACTACGTGTCGAGAAATCGAATCCCGAAGTTTGACAAAAACCTGTTTTAAAATCAATAAAATTCTTCGATACGACGTGCGTCCCGCCAATCCGGGCGACGTGGTCGCGAACCGAAAGCATCAAAAGGTGCGTAACGGCTTCGTGGTCGTGTGGGCTTTGACAGAATTCAAATTGGTCGCATATACGCGACGAATTTGATGCGTATCCGTCGAAATTCCCCGTATCGGCCTCTGTGCAAACTTCTCAATTACTTTGTGCACGCTCGTCAGATCGAGATGAAACTTGTGCCAGCAGGACCGTATCATTTTTCTGGTCCTGTGTTCCAAGTTTGGTCCGATTCCGAGATAGTTGATTGGATCACCGTTTTACGGGACCCCACGGTCCGACTAGACGGGTGATTTTGTGCACGGCCCACCGGAATCCAACTCTGGACATACGGTTGGGTTCGTATCGGAAAACCGGATCCGTAGATATATAGTTTGACGACTTTAGAGACCGTTGACTCTGGTACGCTTTTCGGTGCAAAGCGGGTCCAACGACGGACACCGTTTTGGCCCAAAATTACCGTTTTGCTCCTGTGTCCAGAATTGGACTTAAGGACAGGCAATTCTAGCTATTTTGACTATTCTGAAAACATTGGTGATGTTTATTCCAGCTTTCGGGGACTATTGTACGAGTTTTGACTATTGTGGCACATTGAGTAGTTCAGACTGTCGGTTTCACCAGCAGAGGACCACAGGCGAGTACAGTTTATTGTCTGCATTTTGATATTAATTTTCACTATATTTTATTGATTGGCCATTGGTTATGTGATTTTTACACTCCATTATAAATTGTTGAGTCGGGAATGAGAAGTACCAAGGATGTGTGATCCGACCGTAGACAGTGTTTATTTTCATGCAGTAGACCTCGTAGACAGTGCTTATTTTTCTGCAAGTAGACATCGTAGACAGTACTTATTTTTCTGCAAGTAGATATCGTAGACATTGCTTATTTTTCTGTAAGTAGACATCGTAGACAGTGCTTATTTTTCTGCAAGTAGACCTCGTAGACAGTGCTTATTTTTCATGCAAGTAGACCTCGTAGACCGTGCGGTGTAGTGTCCCAGACTGATCACATATCAAAGGTACTTCTAACAGTTGGGGAAAGTATTTTGTGTCTATTTATTTGCTATTGGTTTTCCGTATTTTCTGTTTATTTTCAAAAACATGTAATTGATGTCTAACCTCTGTTGTATAGTCATTTTCATTTATTGAAATTGCATTCAGTGAATTGTGCTCGTTCCATTCCTGACTGGAAACCAATATTTTTCAGGTTAGCCGTGGATTCACTTAGCATGGGAGATACGGGGGTACTTGCAGACAAAAACCTAGAGACTAGCTAGATAGTGGACTTGTAGTCATTCAAATATTTATACAAGTTTATATTTTTCTGCAAATGTAAAACTTGTGAATATTGTAAGTTAAATTAATTATGTGAATGAGCATTATTCGTGATTTTGATCTTAATGGTCGTGACAGCGTTCTACCGCCGACACTGCGGCGTAGGTTGGCTTGGACACGTCTCGTATCCGTTTAAAAAAACGGGTGCGGGTCGTGACAAGTTTTTGTGGTGGCCCATGCAGGTCAGTCTTCGCAAATCATGCGAACTCGTGATGGTACTTAAGTTAGTCGTAATCTTGCGAGCCTGCGACTAGGAAATGCTCATTCACGAGTTAGGATTAATTTAATTTAAGATAATGGCTAGGACTAGGAGTCCCTTATGCAAATTTATCGATGGGTAGTCTAGGCCATGCAATTTAGATGAGGATTATTAATTTTGATGGTTTGTCAGATCCCCCCTAGGTACACGATTTCCTCTTGATATGACGATATGATCCAATGTGGGTAGATTATTCACTTGGTGATTCAGAGCTTCCTAGAAATTAATGATCTAACCTAGATGAATTATTCAATTCCTTCTCCTTGTCTCTTTAGATATCATCCTCACATCTTAGTCCAAATTGCCTATTTAGTTCCTATTTTGCCCTAAGAATTATTATTTTATATAATTTTGATTATGTTACCCATATATGAACCTCGAGCTAGTTTAGATTCAAAGTTTCTCCCCAATGGTTGAATACACATGAAATAGATACTAGAGTGTTCGTATCTCTTTGTCTTCAGTTATTTTCTCTATGTTCAATCTTTTTTTGTAGGGGTTATGACTGATAGGACAAATACTTACGCTGTGTCATAGTCAAATTGTTTGAGTCTCTAGAAGCTTAGAAATTTTTGTAGATATAGTTAAAGAAAAATATTAGCTAACTCATAATGGCAGGACAGCAGCGCACTGTCGTCATTTATTTGAATTATGGAGACTATGGATTTACTGCAGCCAGCAGCGCACTGGCGAGGCACGACCCCTAGAGTTGAAATTTGTTTAAGAAATATAGATTATAGAATGTTACTAAAAAATATGGCTAGTGGTTCTCTTTTGACCGTAGTCACTCTTGTGTCAATATAAGGTAGAGTATCGGATAGTATGTCACATCTGAATCACGAAACCAAGGGTTTACCACAGCCAGAGTATACGGGCGGGGCATAATTCTCGGTAAAATAACTTCATACGTGATTACAAGTTTAGGATACTATGGAGGATAGGACAATGCCATGTATATCCCATAAGACCCGAAGCCAATATTAGTGAAAGTTTTGTAAGCTGGGTAGCATGTCTTCCGACCTAGCATCTCGTGGTCCTTGTGATCTATCGACAAGGTAATTGACTGACACTAATAGGTTTACCTGGAATATAGAATATAGAGGTCAATAACCCATTAGTCAACCAAGGCCTTGGATGAAAAGATAGTGGGAAGACTGTATAAGCAAGAACACCGGGTAAGGTTTTGATTCTCATAAAAATCGAACTACCTGTGCCTCCTTTCAACAATCTTGTATAATTATATTTTGACTATCTTGACCAACGCTGCTATCACAGCCTAGTTTTGCAAGCTTACTCTTTTATCGAGCTTGATTCAAGACATATGTTATTGGGGACACCTGCTGACATGTTGTCTAATCAGAATCGATGTATTACGGTCTGATCAACCGTGGTGCCGATTCGCTTCCTTGATTGTTCCACGTGGATTGAGATGTCGAGGTATCTATGATCTCATCTGCAACTGCTTTGACAATTCCTCTTGAATTATATGTTCGCCTTTGAATCACGAAATTGTATTCGGTAACATCCCCCTTGAACTCTTTATTGGTTTTGTCTTTCACTGATTTGGAAAGACGAAAGCTCGTAATTGGTAGAGAGATACGGAGTATCCCCATGGCTATGATAGTTGTATACACACAAGTGTAACTACCATCGGCCAGTCATGTGATTGAGTTACTCGTTCTCCTCTCGACCCTCAAACTGATATTGGGACTTTTAAGCCATCTGAATTTGAGAATGATTAGGGTTTTATCCTTAGTCAAAATGCCAACCTAGGAGACTATCTATTCTCAATAAACCAAATGTTGTGAGTCTCTAATTATTTGTTGGGAGCTTACTTTGACTAGCAACCCTTAAGCCTTAACCCAACCTTTTCTCGACCAAAGCCCACAGTTTAGACATGAGATAAATAGACAAGGGTAAGGACAATTATTTACCATGACTATGGTAGACACTCATCCCGAGATTGGTTACTCCGTCGATAACTCTTGTATACTGTGGACGAGTAGGTCATTCTATTTTATCGACCATGTGTCATTGTATACACTCGTTTTCCAATTATTGAGGAACGATCATAGACTTGACTTATATCTACCGTATTTCGTTACGTCGTGCCTTATTCTTATTAACAAAAGTCGAGACACGATAACGGACTTTGGAATTCTTCAAACCTCATCATTCCTAAACCATGTCCTAGCTCCTAAGGTGGGTAGACTGTAAGCCTTCTAAAATTTTAGGATATACAAGGATTTCCG